>JAJHSY010000016.1:87500-131177 GCA_020800305.1 Porphyrio hochstetteri | reverse complement strand
TTCTGACACTTCTGCTTGGCAAAGCAAACAATCTGGTTAGCCACTCTTAGTCAAGTGATGCGAGCATTCAGAAATTAATAGCTCAAACACAAAAGTTACAACAATAAAAAGGACTGGTTGGATCAGACAATTGGGTTCACTAGTGGGAAATTTCAGGATGGATATTGTCAGTGGTCAAATTTGGATTATTGGATTTAGCAATTACGGTACTTGTCTGACTCTTACTGCCATGCTTATTGAGCTTTCTGCAAAGGGCCCTTGCAGAGACCTCTAAAAGCAGTTTTTGAAATGCAGATACTAAAAGAAAAAAAAGTTGTCAGGGAGGACAGCGGGCCTGCCGGCGGCCTGCCTCTCCTCGCTAAGGCACAGGCCCTGACAGTATCCTTGAATTCCCACAAGACAGGAAAATTACTCATGCTGAGAGGTATTTGGTAATCACATTTTCAAAACATAGCAGCCTTGAAGGCAGGTGGACAGACTGCCTGAAACCAAGGAGTTGTGAGAAGTTATTTGGAAGTAAGTGAATATGTCAAGAACCAGCCATAATAAGAAGGCCAAAAACACAGCAGGTGTGTAGATAACTTTTAGACATCAAAGGTAAACTAGCCATGTTTGGCTGTAGGATGTGCTTATCAAAACTCGTTATAATTACTAATTAATCACTCTGGTGTGAACAGTGTGTGTAGCCAATTAGCAGTTTTCAGCTTGCCACATTTGATAGTATGACTTTTCGTTTACAGGATGGCTTTTAAATATAGTTAAATAAGGACTTATGCTTTTATTAGCAAGTTTTGCCTTAGTGTTATTTTTGCCGTGTATGTCACAGTGTTTTTCTTGCAGGATGGATAATGCTTTTGCAGAAATGCTACTTGGCCAACTGTCAGAAGATATGGACATTCTTCGACACGCCCTATGGCAAAACCGAGCAGCGATTGATATTTTTGTTACTAGCACGAGGGCATGGCTGTGAGGACGTGGAGGGCATATGTTGTTTTAACGTGTCGGACCACAGTAGCTCAATCCAAAAACAACTGGCCTGGCTAAGAGGTCACGCAAATCAAATAACAGTAGAAACAAATCCGTTTGACCAGTGGTTAAAATCAATGTTTAGTGGCCTTTCCCCTTGGGTTTCGTCTACTGTTAAAGAAATATTGCGATTTGTAGGAATTATTTTATTACTAATAATAACGGTAAGATTAGCATATAATTGTATTGTAATTAATGTGACAAAAATAACTAACAGAGCCCTACTTGTACAAAAAGAAAAAGGGAGAGATGTTGAAGAACGGCTAAAGGAAAGGGGGCACGACCCCCAGGATATGTTGTACAAGCCAGGCTCTGAGGGTCACGAATATATAGTTATGGAGTAGGCCTATTGGTAGTGGCTTGTCAGCATGACTTGGCAAAATCAGGGAACGGAGACAAACAACTAAGCGGAACTGAAACCCGAGAGGAAGAGGAAGAAGAGCTATGTTATGGTAACCTTTGGAGCTTAGCCAATGAGAAATTGACTTGTAGGCATAATTACTGATGGTATAAAAGAGGGTGAATCAGCATTAAAGGCGGAGTTTGCTTCACCACCCTGACTGAGTCGACTGCTGGCTTCTCCGCGCCGATTTTCCTCCCTGGGCCGGATTCCCTCTCCCCGCAATAACTTATTGGCTATGGATTTTGTTGTTTATAGAAATTTTTTTAATGTACTTGTCAACTATGCAGATATTATTATGCAATCATGCTGATTGCTATGGAATATATGCTATCCACATGCAATATTATTGGTGTGTGCTTACATGCTGTAGTCAAATAGTTGTATCATATATCAGTTTGCACTTTCATAGTCAGAGCTGAGCCTAAATTACACCTGAAATGTAAAGTCTTATTTCTTAGTTCAGCCAATTCAACCCCATTGTCCTGGTTCTGGCTAGAACAGTTAACTCCCAAGGAGCCAGAATAGGTGAGCCAAGCTGGCCAAGGTTGTTTTCCATACCATGTGACATCATGCTCCCCATAAAAGGGGGTTGGTCAGGGAAGAGGAGGTTCTGTGTGTGGTTGGTTGTTGGCTTGCTAAAAAGTGCTCTGTTATGACGGTTTGTGTATTCTGTCATGGGTTCTGTTGTTGTTACCCTCTCGCTGTGCTGTGTCAGCAAACTGTCCTTATCCCAACCCTAGGGTGCTTTGTCTGTTGCCCCTCCTGTGGGAGGGGGTGAGCGAGCTGTTTGTGATGCTCAGCTGCTGCCTGGGGTGAAACCATGGCAGTCCTTTCTGCTGCCACACGTGGGGCACCAAAAGAAACGCACAAAGAAATCAGTCCGCTTTATGAAAGACAATTATGAACCAGGACCGTCACAAGAACCTGAAGAGGTGGTTCCATAGGTCATCACCAAATGACAAGAGAAGGAGGCATCGACAAGGCGATTGGAAAAAAAGAGTTGCCAGCTCTCAGCCTCTGGAGGCAACTATATCAAGCATAATGCAAAGGTACCATTTCAGTGAAGATGCGTGTCAGCCAGGCAAGTGGACCACAATGGAGCGCGGTATCCAGTACTTGAGGGAATTAGCTGTGTGAGAGATGGTTTACTATGACCCTGAACAATGTGCAGCTGCCCACTGATCCTGATGAAGTGCAATGCACCCCACCCATGTGGCATAAGTTTGTGCGGAGTGCACCAGCATCATACACCAACTCACTGGAAGTAACAGACTGGAGAAATGAAGAAGCACCACCAGCAGATAAGGTGGCTGGCTGCCTCTGGCAATATGAAGTCAGTCTTTCTTCCTCCCTGGTCTCAGCTGTGGAAAAATTGTCCCTAGAGTTCTGGCAAACCCCATGTGTCCTGGGTTCAGCTAGGATGCTGCCCTGCTAATGAGAAGGCAGGGGGCACCCAGGAAGCTGGGAGGGGACACACCAGGACAGGTGAACCAAACTGGTCAAAGAGGGTATTCCGTACAAATTATGTCTTTCTCAGCATAAGGGGGGCTGATGTGGGACAAGCGCATGGCTCCAGGATGTGTAGTTTGGGGATGGTCCGGCTTCGGGATGGCTCTGAGCTGAACGGTCTGAGTTGTTCGATGAGAAACTATGTTGTGTATCACCAGTTTTGTATCTTTTACTATAAAGTCCTGTTGTTATTTCTCTCTCTCTGCTGACCTTCTCACCCCAATGGTTTTGAACTTCACTACTGAAAAGCTACAGGACACCGATAGAGTGACAGAATATCTGAAAGAAAATTGCTGTAGCTATTCCAGAGAAGCACATCTCACTGCACTGTGCTGGGCCCTGGCCACTATCTACCAAATGCTGCTTGATAAGATGCAGCACTATCAGGGGGAAAGGAAGGAAAACATTTTGACAGGCACTGCAGCTACCGTGACCCCCCCATGGCAGGCACTGCAGCTGAGCCAAAAAAACAACCCTGGTGGCAGTCACCCCTATACAGAAGAGGAAATACGCTGTGGTGGTTTAACCCTGGCTGGAGGCCAGACGCCCACCAAAGTCATTTTATCACTCCCCTTTTCAGCTGGACAGGGAAGAAAATAGATATTGAGAGGCTCAGGAGTGGAGATAGAGAGAGACCATTCAGCAATTAGCGTCACGGGCAAAACAGACTCAACACAATAAAAAAACATCCAATTATTACACACACACACAGAGAAAACAGATTAGCATAATGAGAAAGGGGCAGAGGCAATGACTTTGTTCTTCACCATTTAAAGATAACACACTTTTTCTTGGAAGGTGCCTGTTAAGGCCTTACTAATCAACACAGCAGCAATATTCTGAGTTGATCTTTACCATGGCTTTTCTTGATTTTCTCTAAGACTTGGCTGTGGGTAAGGAAAGTCTGCTTCTGCCATCACTGTTCCTTACATATTAAGCAAGGAAACACCCTCTGTGTTGTGCCCACCCAATTCCCAAGTTCCCCCTTTCCCCTTCACTGCATTAACTTAGTAACAGTGTTTCTTTTCTCAGGCTTGGCGCTAATTATGTAGGTAATCATCTGTGGGTACCATCTCATGACTTGCTGTTCTCCATGACTCATCTCTGTACTTCATCTTTATTTTCTTCATCTGTTCTAATGTTTTTAATGTCCTTGCTAGGTGTGGCCTAATGTTGGGGGGAAGTTGTAGAAGCAATTAGCACTGACCTGTGCAATGCTGAACTGCTCTGTTCTTATAGTGACATTTGCAGAATTATCTTTGACTAAGCAGTGGGAAAGTAGGCAAACCCACCTGTTTAGTGGTCCAAGCTGAGTTAGCACTAAGTGGGTGTGGTGGGTTAATTTAGGCTGGATGCCAGACACCCTCTCAGCCACAAGCTCAAAGGCTTGTGGGGTGAGATAAAGACTGGGACATCACAGGCAAAACAGACTCAGCTTGGAGAAAAGTAATTGAATTTATTGACAGTTAAAAATATAGTAGGATGGTAAGAAATGAGGACAAAAATTAAAACAGTTCCTTCCCAGGCTCAACATTACTCCTTCATTCCTGACTCTTCTACCCCCTTGACACCCCCAAACAGCACAGGGGGGAGTGGGGTGGTGGTGGTGGTCAGTTCATAACAGTTCCTCTCTGCTGCTTTTTTCTCCTCACCTGCTCCAGTGTGGCTCTTTCCCACAGGCTGCAGACTTTCAAGAACTGCTCCAGTGTGAATCCTCTACATGTGTGTCCTGGTTTTCAGCTAGGATAGAATTAATTTTCACAAGAAGCTAGGACGGGACACAGCCAGGACAGGTAACCCAAACTAGCCAAAGGGGTATTCCATACCATAGGGTGTCATGCTCAGCACATAAAGGGGGCTTTCTGGGGAGGAGTGGCTGCCCAGGGATGGGCTGGGTATCCGATCCATCAAGAGAGCAAATTGTGCATCACTTGTTTTGTATATTCTGTTAAAAGTTCTATCCCAACTCGCAAGTTTTGCCTTTTTTGTCCTAGGCTACCTCAGGAGAGGGTGTTTCAAGGATCCAAAAGGGTATTGATGGGCTTTTGGAATAGCTGCCCTAGAGACAGAGGAAATTGAACAGTTGTCTATTTTGCCCAGTCTCTCGGAGGACCCTTCTGTTGTGGGGTTGTTGAGGGTCAAAGAACAACAGGTGACAATCACTACCACAGCACTGCACCAGCATTATCACACCAACCAAGACTCCCTGATTCCCATCCATGAACTGATGATTTGATTGGAGAGCCAAGGAGTGATCAGCAGAACCTGCTCGCCCTTGAACAGTCCCAGTGCAAAAGTTTGACAGAGGGTGGAGGTTAACAGTGGACTATCATGGCCTGAATGAAGTCATGTCGACGATGAGTGCTACAGTGCCGGACATGCAAGAACTTCAATATGAACTCCAGTCAAAGGCAGACAAGGGTTATGCCACAGTTGATATCACAGATGCGTTTTTCTCGATCCTTTTGGAGGCAAGAGTGTAGGCAACAGTTTGCTTTTACTTAGAGGGGTGTCTAATACACCTGGAATTGACTGCCTCGGGGTGGAAACACAGCCCCACCATCTGACATGGACTGATCCAGACTGAACTGGAAATAGCCCTTTGGCTAGTTTGGGTCACCTATCCTGGTGTTGTAGCTTTGCGTGGCTGGGTTCTGATGGAGAAGGGGGGGCTGCAGGAGTGGCTTCTGCAAGAAGCAGCTAGAAGCTCTCTGCAGGCCCAAGAGAGCAAACACCAGATGACTCAAGGACGGAGTCGTTGTTGACCAAGGCCGAGCTAATCAGCAATGGTCACAGCGCCTCTGGGAATCACATTTAAGAAGAAAACAACGCAAGCAGCTGCATTTTGCCAACAGAGAAGGGAGTGAGAAAATGTAAGAATCTGTGCAGGCACCAAGGCCAGGGAAGGAGAGGGGGAGGACGAGGCGCTCCAGGTGCTGGGGAGAGAGATTCCCCTGCAGCCCGTGGAGAAGACCATGGTGAAGCAGGCGGTCCCCCTGCAGCCCATGGATGATGACAGGGAGCAGAGATCCCATCTACAGCCTGTGGAGGACCTCATGCCGGAGCGGGTGGAGACACATGAAGGACACTGTGACCCTGTGGGAAGCCTGCGTTGGAGCAAGCTCCTGGCAGCGAAACCTGCAGCCGTGGAGAGACCAACCCACGCCAGAGCAGGTTTGCTGGGGGACTTGTGACTATATGGGAGACCAGGCTGGAGCAGTCGGGGCCTGAAGGTCAGCACCCCATGGAAGGGAGCCATGCTGAGGCAGTTGGTGAGGAGCTGAAGCCCTGTGGGAAAGGACTCACATTGGAGATGTTCGTGGAGGACTGTCTCCCGTGGGTGGGACCCCACGGTGCAGCAGGGGAAGGGAGTGTGTGTGGAATGCCCCTCTCCGGCCAAGAAGGAAACCAACTTGCGAGGAACTGACCGCAGCCCCCATTTTCCCCAGTCCCTGCCCCTCCTCGTGCCACAATGTGGGGGAAGAAGGGAGCGAAATCATGACTAAAGGGAAGTCTGCTAAGAAGGGAGGGGTGGGGGGAGGTGCTTTAAGATCTGGTGTAGTGCAGTGTAATAAATTAGAGAGTTTTCTTTCCTTTATTCCGTGTTGAGTCTGTTCTGCCCGGGACACTGATTGCGGAATGATCTCTCGCTGTCCTTATCTCGACTCCTAGGCCTCTCAGTGTATCTTTTCTCCCCTGTCCAGGTGAAAAGGGGAGTGATAGTGCGTCTTTGGTGGGCGTCTGGCCTCCAGCCAGCGTCAAACCACCATACCTGGTTGTGTCCCATCCCAGCTTCTTATGAATGTCAACTCTATTCCAGACGAAAACCAGGACAAGAGTGTATAATAGAACATGATATTCATTTAGGCACTAGTTTTTCCTGCAAGATGTTTTTGTTATTTTTCAAATATCTGTCATTTATTGACATTAAAAATTGAATGGGTCAGTTTTACTGAAAATTATAAATGGTGTAATCCTTGTTCTTGACTTACCTTTTAGCTTATGTTTTGTTATAAGCTGCAAGATGGGGGAAATGGAGTAATCATTTGATGTCATGATGTTGCTATTATATAAATTCTCTTGAAGAAATCATCTTTTACAGTTTTTAAAGAAATAAATTTAATTGCTTTTACTTGCATTCAAGTGGGAAAAAATTATAGTTTTGTATATGAAAAAGTGTTACGGGGTGATTCATTTGGTATCTATAGTTTTCATCTAACACTGCTGGACTCTTTTCCTGCAATAAACTACTTTTTTTTTTTATTGCAAAAGGTGAGGTAAATATAGGCCAGCAGAAAAAAAGGGAGCCTAGGAAGTGTGATGTGGACCTCAGAAGGTGTTAACACACCAGACTGCACGGTCAGCACAACACAGGATGCCTAAGAATACTTCAGTGGACCAGAACATGATTGGAGAGGATTAAAGTGTGTCAGCGTAAAATCGAATGATTATGCTTAGCATTTTATTTCAAACTGTGTATAAATCCGGGTAGATGACAACAGTCTCTCTTTTCCCTTATCCACCAATGTTGTAACCCAATCCTAGAAGTGATGCCTTGAAAAGCTGGAATCAAAACTCAATAGCCTTAATTTTGATTTAAAATTTATACGGGGAGTCTGCTCCGCAGTGTGTCCTATTGTGGTGGTCTTTGACAATTCCCTTTACCTGTTATTCTAGTAATTCTTTATCAGCCCTAAAGTATTCAATATTTTCCTGCTCATTCAAAACTCCTATTTCTATTTTCCAGAATTAATCTTAGAATCTCTTGCATTCTTTCTGCTGCCTGTTTAGCCTCATGATCGGCCAATCTATTACCTTTTTCTGGTCAGTGTTACCCTTCAAGTGTCCTCGGCAGTGCATAATGGTGATCTTGGTTGGCAGTTGAACTGCTTGTAATAAGCGAAGTATTTCTCCTGCATGCTTAATGTGTTTCCCATGACTTGTTGAAAGTCCACGCTGTTTCCAAATTGCCCCATGGGCATGCACAACTCCAAAGGCGTACTTAGAATCTGTCCATATAGTTATCCTTTTTCCTGCTGCAAGTTCTAATGCTCTGGTGAAGGAAATAATTTCTGCCTTTTGGGCTGAAGTTCCAATAGGAAAAGGATTTGATTCTATTACTTGGTCGGTCGTGGTCACTGCATATCCAGCCTTACGGATGCCTTGCCGGACAAAACTACTACAGTCTGCAAACCAGGAATCTTGAGCATCTTCCAAAGGTTCTTCTTTTGAATCGGGTCTGCTAGAATACACAACTTCCATTGTCTCCAAGCTATCATTTGTCAGTGGTTCGGTTGTAGTTTCACTGTGGAAGGAAGCTAGATTCACAATGTTAGTTACTTCAGTCACAACATCATCAGACTCCACAAGAATACCTTGATATTTCAGAAATCTGGATAGGAAAAGCCAATGATTTCCCTTTAGTTCCAGAACACTGTACGAGAGATCATTCCCGTCATCTTCTGGCCTACAGTGAATTCCCGGGCTTCTTCAATGTTAAGCTCCTGCTCATAAACACCCTGGCCATCCTCTGCTCGCGTTCATCCTCCAGCTGTTTAGAGAAGTATGCCACTGCTCTTTCATAAGGTTCTAAATGTTGAGCCAGGACTCCTGGTTTTTCATGTGAAAAGAGCAAGAAGGGTTTAGTCATATCCTGCAGCCCCAAGGCTGGAGCTCTCACAAGTTCCTTTTTAAGTGTATTCAAAGCTTTCTGTGCCTCTTTTTCCCACACCAGTTGGGCAGGATTAATTTTCAAGAGTTCATAAAGAGGCTTTGCTATTATTCCATAATTGTAAATCCACAACCGATACCAGCTCGACATTCCCAAAAAGGTTCTGAGTTCTCTTACCGTCTGAGGAAGAGGGGTCTTACAGATGACTTTTTTTTGCTCGGTATCCAATTCTCCTTGTCCTCCAGAAATTGCATATCCCAGATAGGTTACTCGTTGCCGTACCGTTTCAGCTTTCTGTTGAGAGACTTAATATCCATTTAGTACCCCCCCAAAAAATTCAACAAACTTGTCCCTTGAATCCAGTCAGGTTTTCTTTGAGTTACTATTAATAGGTCATTCACATACTGTAGAAAGAGTCCATCTCTGGAGGGAGGGTCCCATGTTTCAAGTTCTCCTGCAAACTGTTTCCCAAAGATTGTTGGATTTATTTTTTAAAATCTTGGGGTAACACTGTCCAGGTAAGCTGGGTTTTCCTACCAGTGGTAGGACTTCAAATGCAAATAACTTTTCATTTTCTTTGGCTAATGGCAGGCATTAAAAAAAAAGCATCTTTTAAGTCTAGGACTGTAAACCAAATCTGTGTATTCTTAAACTTTGTCAGCAGTATATAGGGATTAGCTGGCACCGGGTGCAAATCTTTAACAATATTATTTATTTGCCCTGAGGTTTTATACTATTCAATATTTTCCATCGGGCTTTTGGTAAAATTGGTAAAATAGGAGCATTATACTCTGATTCACATTCCACTAACAATCCATATTATATAAAGTTTCCATTTACCTTTGCCTGCACATGAGTCCGGGCAGCTTGCAATATTAACAGCTTTTCAGTATCTATCATTTCACTTCACATTAAATCAATATCCTTCCGATCTGGATCCAAATGCTTAACAATCAATTAAAATCTTTTTGTCACCTTAGAGGGGTCATCCCCATATCCTTTAGCGATTTCCTTCCGATTGTCCAAATCACTGATTGTAAAGGGGATCTTTACTTTAAGTGTTTCCCCTGATGGTCCTACAACTTCTCATAGAGGGGCTAATAATTGTGGGCCTTTGTCAGTTTTACTTTTCAAAACTCAGTTCCTTGTACCAATATCCAAAGTCAAGACCAATCAATCAGTGCCACCAGAGCAGCGACTCCTGTTGGGAATCAAAGCCCGGTCTCGCGTGGGACAGCAGGAGTTCTACCACTGAACCACAAAGTAGTACGCTGTTACAGAAGTTTGCAGCAGGACTCCACACTCACTTTGTGCTTACTTAAATGTCTCGGTCACACCTGCACAAGATCTTTATACGATAAATCCAAACCAGAACAATACTCGATACAGTTATCGAGATTCCAATTATTAGCAGCATTTACATGCTACTAACCAAGTGTATACAATCAGGCACTAGCAATCTGGTATACGACACTCACATGGGACGTCTCCCGACGGCTTACAGTATCCCCAAATGACTGGTCTCCAAAAACCAAATACCAAGATACCCCAGTATACCAGATACAGCCGGGCATCCACCAAACCAAGAGCTCAAATAAGTTTAAAGGAATACCTTTAAAAATCGGAGGATGGTGACGTACGGAAATAGACTCTATAACTCAGAAGGTATAAAGTAGGTAAGTTTAATGCGTGCAGATGCACGGGGGATCATTCCGCCAAAAATGTGTATACTCGAAGTAGTCCACCGTCCCACATTTATACAATGAAATAGTGAATATTCAATTGACGCCTTTACATATTAATTACCGAAACCCACCTACTCCCGCGTCATATACTAAATAGCTTATCAGTCCTTCGCGCTTGTGCAGATTCTTCCAATAATTGTGGGCAAGGGTCTTCGGTGGTCCTTGAGAGGAAGGCTGTAGGTCTTCCTCATGATGTATTTTTCACCCTTAGCCTGGAATGCAGCGATCCTGCAAGCTTGCAGTGCTCTTATCGGTCTGAGCTAATTCATGTCCTTGTTAACCGTCTGTTTTCCTTTAGCGAGGTATAACTTATCGGTCTGGATGTAATTCACGTTCTTGCTAGCCATTTGTTTTCTTTTCATTCCCTTGAGATAATACGAGACCGTTTCTTATTCTTCACAAGTAAGCCCTTTGTCCAGGAAAGAGAAACAGGCTTCTTCCTCCATTAGTTGTTTTATTCAAACTATATGGTTACGCGACTAAGTTCTATGACTATATTTTCTAAGTACTTATTGACCCTATTTCATTCCCCCGTTTTTCTATCCTACTAAGTAAATTCTTTTACTTAAACATCTTCCCTGAATTATATAAGGCTTTGTACATGAGTGTTATTTTCTTAAACATTCTCCAAACCCACAGACACAGCATAATGGTTAATAAAATGTAGATTATTTATCTTCTAGTGCCACTCATAGTTAACAGCATCAAATAAGGTATGTGATCATTGAATTTCCATAACCACCAGTACCTCTTAATATCCAGTACCTTAAAAGTGAAAAAGAATGGTCATAGTGCCTGCGCTTACTTGGAGCCATTTATGAAAAATACCAAAACACTTTTGCAAACAGTAGTTAAGCCTCACAACTCTGCTGCGAGGTAGGTAAGTACAGCTACACCCATTTTACAGATTGAGAACCTGAGACACAGGGCAGTTATCTGACTTGACCAAAAATCACATGTACCGAGTGTCGCAGTTTTGCGTAGCTGGGTACTGGGAGAGAATGGGGGTTGCAGAAAAGGGCTGCTGTAAGAAGCAGCTAGAAGCTCTCTGCAGGCCCCAAAGAGTAAACATCGGCCGTTTCAAGGCCAGAGTTGCTGCTGACCAAGGCCGAGCCAGTCGGCGATGGTCACAGCACCTCTGGGAATCACATATAGGAGAAAAAAACAGGCAAGCAGCTGCGTTTTGCCACCGGAGAAGGGAAGCCCCCATTTTCCCTGTCCCTTCCCCTCCCTGTGCCACAATGGGGGGGAAAGAAGGGAGCAAAATCATGACTAAAGGGAAGTCTGCTAAGAAGGGAGGGGTGGGGGAAGGTACTTTAAGATCTGGTCGCACTTCTTTAAGATCTGGTCACGCTTCTCATTATCCGACTCTGGTTTCACTGTGTGTGTAGTTAGTGTAATAAATTAGAGAGTTTTCTTTCCTTCACTCTGTGTTGAGTCTGTTTTGCCCATTGACGTTGATTACGGGATTATCTCTCCCTGTCCTTATCTTGACTCCTAAGCCTCTCAATATATATTTTCTCCCCTGTCCAACTGAAAAGGGGAGTGATAGACCAACTTTGGTGGTCGTCTGGCCTCCTGTGAGGCCTAAACCACCCCACCGAGTCATTCATGGAGTGGGAAACTGAACCCCACTCCCAAACCCTGCCTTCCTTTCTTCTATTTTGTCTTGGCCCTTTGATGATGGTAGTCTATGATACGTGTTGGCAAAAACCAATGCAGTTTTCACTGGTGCCTACTAACAGGGAAAGCCAGACTCACACCAGCAACACCCTTTAAGGGTTATGATACAGTAAAAGAGAAGCTGCAGTGCACTGGAAACACACTGACATGCACAGTTCCAGATGCACACATCAATACACACAGCAAAACAAAATCTGCACACAGCTTAAACTTATTTAAGTGTCCAAGATTAACATGTTTTTCTCCTCATATCTGTTTATTTTAAAAAATTACCGTGCATAGTATGTTTGAATGTTAGCAGCAAAATTTTATACTACCACAGGGTTGTGATATGCAAATTTTAAATATTTTAAACAAACACGTACATTTACAGAAAATATCCTATTACATAAGCAATATTTGCATAGAATTCTACAAGTAAATCATACAATATTTACGCAGCAGCAATTTATGCTGAAATTTAGAACTAGAATAAGTTTACTTGTAGCAAAGACATCAATATACAATAAGTACAGAGAAAAAACAATATTGTCCCCACTTTATCAATTAGAGGCAAATAACTCCAGATTATACTACTTTGCAATGTTCTTTTGTATATTACGTATGTGCACATCTTTAAATATTTATAGAAATACTTAAAAAAATAATACAATAAGTTGTAGTAACAGTGAATTGTCCTGATGCAGCATGTCCTTTTCCACAAATTTGAGAAGTTCTTTTAAAGCAGTTCTGGATATACAGTTTTCCATCTTTGGCCTCTTCTTTGCTTCAGTTATTACCCTTTACAAATACAGAGGAAAAAATTAATTCATTTAAGTTCAAGAAAAAGCCAACACAAGCCAATGCAACGCTTATTTCATGATTCTTGCAGTTACGGTTAGCAGTTTGGCAATTTGGACTTTTTCCATCAGTCATGGACTTCTCGGTAAAGAATTACTAATGCAAATTAAAACAATATAAATGCCTTCATTTCTGAGTGCCACAAATTTACTCAAAACCATTGGACACTTCAAAGACAAAAAAGCTGTATCTGATACTGGACACAGTGAAGATTCCCATATTAGCCTGCTGTTCAGCTTGGAAAATCTGAGCCAGAACATTTCCTTATTCTGAGGATACTGTTACAGAGCATATTCCTAGACTTTGAGTATAAATGCGTTCAGGTTTATTTGCACTTTGAGATGTTTGAAGTGAAGTTTTAGGAATCAGAAGGTGTTTTTATCTGGAATAGTAAAAAAATTTCTAGCAAAATTCTGCTCATATATGTGTGTGTAGAATAATTCTGCAACCAAAATAAATTGGCTTGTTTTGGTCAAACTAGTGTCTGTCACTGAAAAGCTATGCAAAGCTGTGTTTTCAGTTTGCATGTCATGGTTCGGATCGGGGCAGGGCACGCTACAGGGATGGCTTCTGCGAGAAGCTACTAGAAGCTTCCCCTAGGTCTGACAGAGCCTATACCAGCCAGCTCCAAGACAGACCAAGGCTAGCCAAGGCCAAGCCAATTAGCAACGGTGGTAGTGCCTCTGTGATAACATATTTAAAAAGGAAAAAAGTAAGGATCAGTAGCTTTTGCAGCCAGAGGGAGGACTGAGAAGAGGTGAGAAACTCTGCAGACACCAAGGTCAGTGAAGAAGGAGAGAGAGGAGGCGCTCCAGGTGCCGGAGCAGAGATTCCCCTGCAGCCTATGGAGAACATCACATCGGACCAGGCTGGAGGCACCCAAAGGAGGCTGCAACCCCATGGGAAGCCTACACTGGAGCAAGCTCCTGGCAGGACCTGTGGAGAGAGGAGCCCACGCCAGAACAGGTTTTCTGGCAGGACTTGTGACCCCCATGGAGGAGACCCATGATGGAGCAGGAGTCCTCCCCCTGAGGAGGAAGGAGCAGCAGAGACAACGTGTGATGAACTGACCGTAACCCCCATTCCCCGTCTCCCTGTGCCGCTGGGAGGGAGGAGGTAAAAAAATTGTGAGCAAAGTTGAGGCCAGGAAGAACGGAGGGGTGAGGGGAGGGTTTTTTAAGATTTGGTTTATTTCTCATTTCTCTACTGTTCTGCTTAATAATAAATTAGATGTATTTTTCTATGTTGAGTGTGTTTTGCCCGTGACAGTAATTGCTGAATGATGTCTCAATGCCCTTATCTCAAACCACAAGCTTTGGTTTTGTCTGGGATAGAATTAAGGTTCACAAGAAGCTGGGATGGGACAAACCCAGGATAGCTGACCCAAACAAGCCAAAGGTGTATTCCATACTATGATACTATGCTCAGATTATAAAAGGGCAGCTGGCTAGGGAGGAGTCATCACTGCTTGGGGACTGGCAGGGCATCGGGTTTCCGGGCAGTGTGTATCCACCCGCTTTGTATATTCTAAATACTGTTGTTACTATTTTCCTCTTCCTTTGCTGTGCTAGTAAACTGTCCTTATCCGAAACCCACGACTTTTATTTTTTTCCTCCTATTTTCCTCCCCATGCCCTTGGAGGGGTGTCCTGGTTCTGGCCAGGGCAGAGTTAACTTCCCCAAGGAGCCAGCAGAGGTGAGCTGAGCTGGCCAAGACTGTTCCCATGGGGAAGAAGGATGAGTGAGCGTTAGCTGCAGGCTGGAGCTAAACAACGGCAGTCCTTTTTGATGCCCAACATGGGGCCCAAAGGGTTGAGATAACAACAGATCTGACCAGAGCATGGTAAAACAAATTTGTTATATGCACTTATTATATCAGGAAAACAGTTGCTGGTCACAACGGTGTTTTTTTCTGTCCACATGGTTGTGCTATGTAAATCCGTGCTTGTTGTATGTATTCCCTACAGCACTTTTTATCACCTCTGGGAGAGAGGTTAGGATTCTCATTTTTTCCTGTACTATGTAATATTGACTCATGATATAACATCATCACCGGTCATGAGGTTAAGCTGGTATTTGTACTTTGCATTACTGTTATGTCCTTATCTCAGATGTCTTGTCTCAGAATTGATTAGTCATCACACCCAATCTATGTGGAAGATGGGGGGGTGGTGGGGATTACCTTCTCTTGCTCTTTCACCTGCCCTTTTTCCTTCAGGCTGGTTACAGCAGCTTTTGAGACTTTTGAATACCTTTGGGATGTTCAAGCATACATGCTCCTATTGCTATGTTTCCTGAATGTGTTTCGACTCCTGTTTAGGGGTGCAATAAAATGTTTTAAGAATACTGCCCAGAGATCTGTTCTGAGGCCAAATAGTCAAAGGTGGCATGGCATGTGGGAGAATATAGGTAAGTATCTAGAGAACTTCTCACCTCCAATGGTTTGGAACTTCATACCTGAACAGCTACAGGACCCTGATAAAGTGATAGAATATTTTAAGGGAAAGTGCTGTGGCACAACTTACGGCGCTGTGCTGGGCCCTGGCCAGTATCTACCAAACACTGCTTCATAGTAGGCAGCACCCTCAGGGGGAAGAGAGGGAAAACAGGCCAACAGGCACTGTGGCTACTCAAATGCCAATGACAGGCCGTGCAGCTGAACCAAAAAACCCAACCTGAACAAGTATCCGTCAGTCACCATTATACAGGAGAAAAAAAATACACCAAAAAATTGGTTTGCTTAGTGAGGGATAACGATGAACCAGGACCCTCACAGGAGCACGAGAAAGAGGCAGAACCAGAGATAGTCACTCGATCCCTGTCTCTGAGCGAGCTGTGAGGTATGAAAAAAGATTTCAGCCACCATCCAGGTGAGCACTTTGTTACCTGGCTGTTCCGATGCTGGGATAATGTGGCCAGTAGCATGGAAGTAGAGGGTAGGAAAGCCAAGCAGCTGGGATCCCTGCCTAGGGAAGGGGGCATTGGTAAAAAAACAGAAGCCCTCAGCCTCTGGAGGCAGCTTCTGCCAGGCACGAGGGAGAGATATCCCTTAAAAGAAGATGTTGCATGTCGTTCAAGCAAGTGGACCACCATGCAGAGAGATATCTAGTACCTGAGGGAAGTAGCTTGCAGGAGATGGTTTATTATGACCCAGACAATGTGCAGTTGCCCACAGATTCATATGAATTCCAGTAAACACAGCCTATGTAGCGGAAGTTTGTGCAGAGCGCACCATTGTTGCATGCCAACCCACTGGCAGTAATGGACTGGAAAGGTGAAGCGGCACCAACTGTGAATGAAGTGGCTGGCTGCTTTCAGCAATACAAAGAAAGTTTCTGCTCCTCCCCTGTCTTGGCTGTGGAGAAACCTTCCTGGAAGGTCCAACAATTCAAAGACAATATATCCTATTCCCTGCCTGTACAGACCAGTATCTCAGCTACAAGGAGTAAGTTTTCCTCTGATCCAGAGAGAGAAAATAGAGGGTGCACAGGACATGGCATCCTTTGGTTTTACCTATGTTACCATGTTGGGGACATGAGGAGGTGGGATGGAAAGCCTACCTTGACCGTAGAGAAACAAGTACAAGAGATGCAAGGAAAAGCAATCACAAAAAGGAATTCTTCCATCAAAAATGGAAGCTTCTGTGCAGACAACAGGCTGTGGGAAGTGCGTAGGCCCCTTTCCCGGAGCAGAGGTGGGTGGCAATCTAGTCTGTACAAGGTGTGTCCATGTGGAGGACCTCCTGCAACAGTTGACTGAGCTTCAGGAGATGGTCAAAGGGCTGCTGTGGTGATTTAACCCTGGCTAGAGGCCAGATGCTCACCAACGCCCACCAAAGTCGCTCTATCACTCCCCTTTTCAGCTAGACAGGAGAGAAAATGGATATTGAGAGGCTTAGGAGTCGAGATAAGGACAGGGAGAGATCATTCAGCAATTAGCGTCACGGGGAGAACAGACTCAACACAGAATAAAAAACAGGGCACAGCGTGTCAGTTTGCGCAGCAGTTAGAGCAGGTAGAGTGAGCGGGAAGGGTGCAGTCTCTCTCACAGTTCAGGCGGTAAGTTGAGTTGGTAAGAGGCAGCCCAGCCATGGTATCCACCCGGTGGCAAGCTGCATCCTCCATAACTACCAGAAGGGATACGTCAACCAATACGGAGCTCCCAGCAAAACATCACGCCATCCAGGCCTCTGGCTGCAGGGAGTACCACCAGCTTGCGCGGGAAATGGAAGGCAACACAGACAACAACTGTGTACGGTGTGATCAGGTGGACTATCTACTCAGCCTGGTGGTAGAACTAAGAGGGGAAGCAGACAGGATAAGAAGCATCAGGGAGTCAGAACATGAGATAGATTGGCGGACCCACACCCTGAGCTCCCTGAAACATGAGCAGAGACAACCACCGGAAAACTCCCCTGATCAGAAGGAATTGGTATCATTCCCCCATCAGGACACAGGCAGGGACTTAAAGGGAAACAGTGAGTGTAAGCTAGTCCGCAAAAGGGGCAGCAAGAAAAACTTCCTCCTTGCCCATACCTCCCCAAGTGCCTCTAAACAATAGATATGAGGCTCTAACTGTGGAGGACCAGGCAGGGGACAATGTGGATGCTGATTCATCTACGCCAGAAGAGGGGTGAAGATCAAAGCAACATACTTCCAGAATTACTACATCTGCAGCAAGAAGGGAAATACGAGTGATAGTGGTAGGAGACTCCCTGCTAAGGGGAACGGAGGGACCAATATGCAGGGCAGACCCTACTCATAGGGAGGTCTGCTGCCTCCTGGGAGCCCGGGTTAGAGGTATCACTAGGAAACTTCCTAGCTTGGTACGGGCCTGTCGTGGTTTTGCCCCGGCCGAGGGCCGCACCCCACACAGTCGCTTGTACTTTTAAAAGGAAGGGGGAGGGAAAGTTGGGGGAAGGGGAAAAGGGAAGGAAGAAAGGAGGAAAAGAAACCACAACCTAGAAACCAGAACCACGCAGGTTGGGATAAGGATAGTTTACTAAACAATAACAGAAAACTAGATATAACAATAACAGAAGTTTAAAACACAAAATAGATGAAACTGGTGATACACAATGCAATTTCTCACCAAACCACACAACTCAGGCCGCACAGCTTAGAGCCCGTCCCGGACAACCCGACCGCCCCAGAAACTGCACGTCCTGGCGTTGTCTCCCCCTCTTCCCCCCAGTCCCCCTTTATACTGAACATGACGTAACTGGCATGGAATGTCCTCTTTGGCCAATTCGGATCACCTGTCCTGGCTGCGTCCCCTCCTTTCTCACTAGTAAGGAAGTATGCAGAGCTGAGAAAGGTCCTTGATTGCCCGGCAACAAATCGGAAAACATCAGGGTGCTATCAGCACTATTCTCATGCTAACACCCAAACATGGCATTCCATCCACTGCTAAAAAAAAGTTTAACTCCATCATAGCTGAAACCAGGACATTATCCACCCCTTATTCCATACCATTTACGTCATGACCAGATCCAACAATTTTCTTTGGGTACAACCAGTTTGGTGTTTCACACACCCATATATGTATGTACACATATATGCACACATACGTGCATACAGATCTTATTCCCTCAGTCTGTGAATCATCCCTCTGAAGTTGTTGAGTTCATTTAGTCCATGATTTTCAGGCTCCATTTGTCGTAACAGTTTCTCAGGATAATTGTATGTTCCATTGGCTCGTTGCATGCTGCATCTCAGGCTCTTGACTGATACACCTGGCATGGTCCATGCTCATTGTCTGTGGGTCAGAGTTTATTTTCAAAGGGAGAAAAAAGTTCTTGAGAGGCCAGGCTTTAGTTCCATCATCATGGCACTCCTTCTTCATTAACTTGTATGACTCCAGCTATAATGCTATGGTACAACATACAGCAATCATAACAATAATGAAATATACAATAATGGGTTATTTGGCAATTATTACAATTTCTACTTCATTAATTATATTGGCTATTCTCACCCAAAATTAAATCCCCTTGAGGTACACATCGAACTTCTCCATCCCTCTGCATTACCCACCAAGTACAGCCAGGTCCTTGAGCAAAAACAATTCCAGACATGGGTTTACCTTTGCCTAAAGCAGGGATGACCCAAACTCTCTTTCCCAATACACTCTTCATATGCACTACTGGGACTCTGTCTCCCTCTACAGTACGTGGAAATTTTGACTGGGCAGGGCCAGCCCGATTGGTAGATCCCCTAGAGTTAACTAACCACGTGGCTTTGGCCAAATGTGTATCCCAGTGCTTGAATGTCCCACCACACATTGCTTTCAGTGTAGTTTTTAAAAGTCCATTATATCGTTCAATTTTCCCAGAGGCCGGTGCATGGTAAGGAATGTGGTACACCCACTCAATGCCATGCTCTTTGGCCCAGGTGTCTATAAGAGTGTTTCGGAAATGAGTCCCATTGTCTGACTCGATTCTTTCTGGAGTACCATGTCGCCAGAGGACTTGCCTTTCAAGGCCCAGAATTGTATTTCGAGCAGTGGCATGGGGTACGGGATATGTTTCTAGCCAGCCGGTAGTTGCCTCCACCATTGTAAGCACATAACGTTTGCCATGGCGGGTTTGTGGGAGGGTGATGTAATCAATCTGCCAAGCCTCCCCATATTTATATTTCATCCACCGTCCTCCATACCAAAGGGGCTTTAACCGCTTAGCTTGCTTGATTGCAGCACATGTCTCACATTCGTGGACAACTTGTGCGATGGCGTCCATGGTCAAGTCCACCCCTCGATCCCGAGCCCATCTATATGTTGCATCTCTCCCTTGATGACCCGAGGTATCATGGGCCCATCGAGCCATGAATAATTCACCCTTACGTTGCCAGTCTAGATCTACCTGAGCCACTTTAATCCTAGCAGCCTTATCTACCTGATGGTTGTTTTCATGTTCCTCCATGGCCCGACTCTTAGGTACATGGGCGTCGACATGACGTACCTTTACAACAAGTTTCTCTAACCGAGCAGAGATATCTTGCCATAAGTCACCAGCCCATATAGGTTTGCCTCTACGCTGCCAGTTGTTCTTTTTCCACTGCTGCAACCACCCCCACAGGGCATTCGCCACCATCCATGAATCAGTATAAAGGTAGAGCCTTGGCCACTTTTCTCTCTCAGCAATGTCCAGGGCTAACTGGATGGCCTTCACCTCAGCGAACTGGCTTGATTCACCTTTTCCTTCAGTGGCTTCTGCTACTCTTCTTATAGGATTCCATACAGCGGCTTTCCATCTCCGATGCTTACCCACAATGCGACAAGACCCATCAGTGAACAGGGCATATCGCTTCTCATTCTCTGGCAGTTCGTTGTAGGGTGGGGCTTCTTCAGCGCGTGTTACCTCCTCATCCTCTGGTGACATCCCAAAATCTTTGCCTTCTGGCCAGTCTGTGATCACCTCCAAGATTCCTGGGCGATTGGGGTTTCCTATTCGAGCCCGCTGTGTAATTAGTGCAACCCACTTGCTCCACGTAGCATCAGTGGCATGGTGTGTAGAAGGAACCTTCCCTTTGAACATCCAGCCCAGCACCGGCAGTCGGGGTGCCAGGAGGAGCTGGGCTTCAGTTCCAATCACTTCTGAGGCGGCTCGAACCCCTTCATAGGCAGCCAGTATTTCCTTTTCTGTTGGAGTATAATTGGCCTCAGATCCTTTGTAGGCCCGACTCCAAAACCCCAGCGGTCGACCTCGAGTCTCCCCTTGTGCTTTCTGCCAGAGACTCCAGGTCGGGCCGTTCTCCCCAGCTGCAGTGTAGAGCACATTTTTAATATCTGTCCCTGTCCGGACAGGCCCAAGGGCCACTGCATGGACTATCTCGCGTTTGATCTGCTCAAAGGCTTGCTGTTGCTCAGGGCCCCATTGGAAATCATTCTTCTTTCGAGTTACATGGTAGAGTGGGCTCACAATGAGACTGTAGTTTGGGACATGCATTCGCCAAAAACCTATAACACCTAAGAAAGCTTGTGTTTCCTTTTTGTTGCTTGGTGGAGACATAGCTGCTATTTTATTAATAATGTCCATTGGGATCTGACGACGCCCATCCTGCCATTTTATTCCTAAAAACTGGATTTCTCGCGTAGGCCCCTTGACTTTACTTCGTTTTATAGCAAAACCGGCTTCTAAAAGGATTTTAATTACCCTGTTTCCTTTTTCAAAAACTTCCTCTGCTGTGTTGCCCCATACAATGATGTCATCAATATACTGCAGGTGCTCTGGTGCTTCACCCTTTTCCAGTGTATTCTGGATTAGTCCATGGCAGATGGTGGGGCTATGTTTCCACCCCTGGGGCAGACGATTCCACGTGTATTGGATGCCTCTCCAAGTGAAAGCAAACTGTGGCCTGCACTGTGGCCTGCACTCTGGCGCCAGTGGGATCGAGAAGAAAGCATTCGCAATGTCGATTGTGGCGTACCACTTGGCTGCCTTCGATTCCAATTCATACTGGAGCTCTAACATGTCTGGCACAGCAGCACTCATACCTGGAGTGACTTCATTTAGGCCACGATAATCTACTGTCAGCCTCCACTCTCCATTGGACTTCCTCACTGGCCATATGGGACTATTAAAGGGTGAGTGGGTTCGGCTGATCACTCCCTGATCCTCCAGTTGACGAATCAGCTTATGGATGGGAATCAGGGAATCTCGGTTAGTACGGTATTGTCGTCTGTGCACCATCGTCGTAGCAACTGGCACTTGCTGTTCTTCACCCTTCAACAACCCCACAACAGCAGAATCCTCCGAGAGTCCAGGCAAGGCACACAATTGTTCAATTTCTTCTGTTTCCAAAGCAGCTATTCCAAAAGCCCATCGGTACCCTTTTGGGTCTTTAAAATACCCTCTACGTAGATAATCTATACCTAAAATGCACGGAGCTTCTGGACCAGTCACAATGGGGTGTTTTTCCCAGTCCTTCCCAGTTAGGCTCACCTCAGCCTCTAGCACAGTTAGTTGTTGGGATCCCCCTGTCACTCCAGAAATACAAACAGGTTCTACCCCTTCATGATTCGATGGCATTAGAGTACACTGGGCACCAGTATCCACCAGAGCTTTGTACTCTTGTGGGTCTGACGTGCCAGGCCATCGGATCCACACAGTCCAATAAACCCGATTGTCCCTCTCCTCCACCTGGCTGGAGGCAGGGCCCCTCTATTGCTGCTGATCATATTTGTTTTCCACTGGTTGCATAAAGGACTTAGAGGTCCCTTCAAAAGGATCAGGCACATCAGACATATAGGTAGGCCTTCCAGTTGGTCTAGGGAACTGCCCAGTAGAAACTGGTGCAGCCTTCTTCCTGGCAGAATCTCGTTGTGCGAATGTTTTACCCCGCAGCTCATTTACTCGTGCTCGAAGGGCTGAGGTGGGCTGCATATCCCATTTCCTCATGTCCTCTCCATGATCAAGCAGGTAAAACCACAATGTACGTCGTGGTGTGTATTCTCCCTCTTGGAACGATGGACGCTTTCTCCCAGTAGCTGCAACATTGCTCCATACGGGTTGGGAGTTGGACACATTGTTGTCAAGTCGTTGAACCAGTTTCTCTACTGCTGCAATGACGGAGAGGGAAACATTGTCTTGGTATTTCCGGAGTCGGCAGGCCACCTCATTTACGGTTGGCGGATTCGTATCATTCCAGTCAATTGCTGCCAGTGAATTGGTATACCCTGCTGGTGCACTTCGTACAACCTTACGCCACATATCTGG
Source organism: Porphyrio hochstetteri (assembly GCA_020800305.1). Classification (NCBI taxonomy): domain Eukaryota; kingdom Metazoa; phylum Chordata; class Aves; order Gruiformes; family Rallidae; genus Porphyrio; species Porphyrio hochstetteri. Next base: position 108,586 of record JAJHSY010000016.1, on the reverse strand, counting down.
AGTGCATAGGACTTCATCGGGATCAGAGGGAAGCCGTGAATTGTCCAGATCATAATAAATTATCTCCCGTACAGCTAATTCTCTCAGGTGCTGGACAGATGTCTCTATGCTGTTACACTTAGGTGTCTGGCATGTAATATATTCCTTTATGGGATATCTTTCCTTCACACTTGACAGTAGTCGCCTCCAGAGGCTGAGGATTTCCGGCCTCCTCCCAATTGCTTTGTCAATTCCTCCTTCTCTAGCTAGGGATCCCAACTGCTTGGCCTCTCTGCCTTCTAATTCCAAACTACTGGCCCCGTGATCCCAACATCGGAGCAACCAAGTGATAATGTGCTCACTTGGGTGGCGGGTGAAATCTTTTCGAACCTCACGCAGCTCACTCAGAGTCAGGGATCGGGTAACAATCTCTGGTTCTGCCTCATCCTGATATCCTCGAGATGATCCCGGTTGATCATCATCCTTATCCGTCACTATGCGAACTGATTTCTTTGTGCCTTTCCTCTTTTGTACGGGAGCAACAGACACTGGTGTGGGTTGGTTTTTCTGATCATCTGCAGTGTCTGCTGTAGAGATTACAGTAGCTGCAGTGTCAGTCACAGGGGTTGCAGTAGCTGCAGTGTCAGCCCCAGTGGTTGCAGCAGCTATAGTATCTGCCAGTCTGTTTCCTTTCCCTTCTCCCTGACAGTGCTGACAGTGCTGCCTGCTATCAAGCAGTGTTTGATAAATAGTGGCCAGAGCCCAGCACAGTGCAGTAAGGTGTCCATCTCTGGGAAACCTACAGCAATTTTTCCTTAGGTATGCAGTCACTTGATCGGGGTCTTGTAGCTGTTCAGGAGTGAAATTCCAAACCATCGGGCGTGAGAAAGTACCTAGGTACTCGCCCATACTTTGCCACATGCCCTGCCACTCGTGATTATTCTGTCTCGGAGAAAGCTCTTCAGTGGTATTCATAAACCTATGCTTGATATATAACAAAAACTGAACCATCTGCACCAAACCTACCAATAGCAAAATGCTAGTTTGAATATCCCAGAGATATTGAAGATTTTCAAAAACTGCCCTAAGAGCTGTTGTATTTAGCCCAAAGGAAAAGAAAGCAGTGCCCCCACCATACCGGCTGCTGTTATTAACCCCTCCCTGTCCAAAGAATGGACAGGACAGCAAAACCTCATACAGGTACCAGCTTAAGCTCATGATCATCGATATTATTGTATCATAGACCGATATCATAAAATACACTATAATGAAGTATGGGAACAAATACGGGAGCCACAGACCTGAGAGAGTAAAGAATCCTGCCAGGATTGTATACAGCATGCGGTGGTTTTGCTGCCACAGCCTTGTAAATAAATACCACAACATCGTGACCAGAGATTGCTTAAACAACAGTGCTTATCTTAATTGCGATAGTTAGGGTCAGATCTACCGTTATCCCAACCGTTCGTGCCCCACGTTGGGCGCCAAAATAACTGTCGTGGTTTTGCCCCGGCCGAGGGCCGCACCCCACACAGTCGCTTGTACTTTTAAAAGGAAGGGGGAGGGAAAGTTGGGGGAAGGGGAAAAGGGAAGGAAGAAAGGAGGAAAAGAAACCACAACCTAGAAACCAGAACCACGCAGGTTGGGATAAGGATAGTTTACTAAACAATAACAGAAAACTAGATATAACAATAACAGAAGTTTAAAACACAAAATAGATGAAACTGGTGATACACAATGCAATTTCTCACCAAACCACACAACTCAGGCCGCACAGCTTAGAGCCCGTCCCGGACAACCCGACCGCCCCAGAAACTGCACGTCCTGGCGTTGTCTCCCCCTCTTCCCCCCAGTCCCCCTTTATACTGAACATGACGTAACTGGCATGGAATGTCCTCTTTGGCCAATTCGGATCACCTGTCCTGGCTGCGTCCCCTCCTTTCTCACTAGTAAGGAAGTATGCAGAGCTGAGAAAGGTCCTTGATTGCCCGGCAACAAATCGGAAAACATCAGGGTGCTATCAGCACTATTCTCATGCTAACACCCAAACATGGCATTCCATCCACTGCTAAAAAAAAGTTTAACTCCATCATAGCTGAAACCAGGACAGGGCCTCAGAGTACTATCCACTACTGCTCTTCCATGTGGGGGGTGACGAATCTGCAGTACATAGTCCAAGAGCAATCAGAGGGACTTCAGGGCCCTGGGACAGCTAGTGAGGGAATCTGGAGCACAGGTGAGATTTTTTTCCTCACTCCTTCCAGTTGCAGGCAGTGACATTGGATGGAATAAGTGTAACCAATCAATTAATACATGGCTCCATGGATGGTGCCAACGTAATAATTCTAGGTTTTTTTAAAAATTGGATGGCCTACGTGGCACCAGGCTTACTACAGGCATCACATGGGAGCCACCTTTCTCATAGAGGAAAGAGAATCTATGCCTAGGAGCTTGCAGGACTCGTAGACATGGCTTGAAGAAGAAGAAGAAGAAGAATATGAAGAAGAAGAATATGAAGAAGACTACGAAAAAGAAGAAGAATACGAAGAAAAATAAGATGTAGAAGAATACGAAGAAAAATACGAAGAAGAAGAAGAAGAAGAAGAATACGAAAAAAATACTACGAAGAAGAAGAAGATGAAGAAGAAGAAGAAGAAGAAGAAGAAGAAGAAGAAAAAAAAGAATTCGAAGAATAAGAAGAAGAAGAATTCGAAGAAGAAGAAGAAGAAGAATTCGAAGAAGGAGAAGAATTCGAAGAAGAATTCGAAGAAGAAGAAGAATTCGAAGAAGAATTCGAAGAAGAAGATGAATTCGAAGAAGAAGAAGAAGAATTCGAAGAAGAAGAAGAATTCGAAGAAGAATTCGAAGAAAAAGAAGAAGAATTCGAAGAAGAAATCGAAGAAGAATTCGAAGAAGAGGAAGAATTCGAAGAAGAAGAATTCGAAGAAGAAGAAGACTTCGAAGAAGAAGAAGAAGTAGAAGAAGAAGTAGAAGAAGAATTCGAAGAAGAAGAATTCGAAGAAGAAGAAGAATTCGAAGAAGAAGAAGAAGAAGAATTCGAAGAAGAAGAATTCGAAGAAGAAGAAGAATTCGAAGAAGAAGAAGAAGAATTCGAAGAAGAAGAATTCGAAGAAGAAGAAGAAGAATTCGAAGAAGAAGAAGAAGAAGAATTCGAAGATGAATTCGAAGAATTTGAAGAAGAAGAAGAAGAATTCGAAGAAGAATTCGAAGAAGAAGAAGAAGAATAAGAAGAAGAATTCGAAGAAGAAGAAGAATTCGAAGAAGAAGAAGAACTCGAAGAAGAATTCGAAGAAGAATTCGAAGAAGAAGAAGATTTCGAAAAGAAGAAGAATTCGAAGTAGAATTCGAAGATGAATTCGAAGAAGAATTCGACGAAGAATTCGAAGAAGAAGAATAATTCGAAGAAGCATTCGAAGAAGAATTCGAAGAAGAAGAAGAAGAAGAATTCGAAGAAGAAGTAGAATTCGAAGAATTCGAAGAATTCGAAGAAGTATTCGAAGAAGAATTCGAAGAATTCGAAGAATTCGAAGAAGAATTCGAAGAAGAATTCGAAGAATTCGAAGAAGAATTCGAAGAAGAAGAAGAATTCGAAGAAGAATTCGAAGAAGAAGAAGAATTCGAAGAAGAATAAGAAGAAGAAGAATTCGAAGAAGAATAATTCGAAGAAAAAGAATTCGAAGAAGAAGAAGAAGAATTCGAAGAAGAAGAAGAATTCGAAGAAGAATTCTAAGAAGAAGACGAAGAAGAATTCGAAGAAGAAGAAGAAGAATTCGAAGAAGAATTCGAAGAAGAAGAATTCGAAGAAGAATTCGAAGAAGAATTCGAAAAAGAATTCGAAGAATAAGAAGAAGAATTCGAAGAAGAAGAATTCGAAGAAGAATTCGAAGAAGAAGAAGAATTCGAAGAAGAATTCGAAGAAGAATTCGAAGAAGAAGTAGAAGAAGAATTCGAAGAAGAATTCGAAGAAGAAGAATTCGAAGAAGAAGAAGAAGTAGAAGAAGAATTCGAAGAAGAAGAATTCGAAAAATTCGAAGAAGAAGAATTCGAAGAAGAAGAATTCGAAGAAGGAGAAGAATTCGAAGAAGAAGAAGAAGAAGAATTCGAAGAAGAAGAAGAATTCGAAGAAGAAGAAGAACTCGAAGAAGAATTCGAAGAAGAATTCGAAGAAGAAGAAGATTTCGAAAAGAAGAAGAAGAATTCGAAGTAGAATTCGAAGAATTCGAAGATGAATTCGAAGAAGAATTCGACGAAGACTTCGAAGAAGAAGAAAAATTCGAAGAAGCATTCGAAGAAGCATTCGAAGAAGAATTCGAAGAAGAATTCGAAGAAGAAGAAGAATTCGAAGAATTCGAAGAAGAAGAAGAATTCGAAGAAGAATTAGAAGAAGAAGAAGTAGAATTCGAAGAATTCGAAGAATTCGAAGAAGTATTCGAAGAAGAATTCGAAGAATTCGAAGAATTCGAAGAATTCGAAGAAGAAGAAGAAGAATTCGAAGAAGCATTGAAGAAGAATTTGAAGAAGAAGAAGAATTCGAAGAATTCGAAGAATTCGAAGAAGAAGATTTCGAAGAAGAATTCGAAGAAGAAGAAGAATTCTAAGAAGAATTCGATGAATTCGAAGAAGAAGAATTCGAAGAAGAAGAAGAATTCGAAGAAGAATTCGAAGAAGAAGAAGAATTCGAAGAAGAAGAAGAAGAATTCGAAGAAGAATTCGAAGAAGAAGAAGAAGAATTCGAGGAAGAATTCGAAGAAGAATTGGAAGAAGAAGAATTCGAATAAGAATTCGAAGAAGAATTCGAAGAAGAATTCGACGAAGAAGAAGAAGTCGAAGAAGAAGAATTCAAAGAAGAATTCGAAGAAGAAGAAGAAGAAGAAGAATTCGAAGAAGAAGAAGAAGAACTCGAAGAAGAAGAAGAATTTGAAGAAGAGGAAGTATTCGAAGAAGAAGAATTCGACGAAGAAGAAGTCGAAGAAGAAGAATTCAAAGAAGAATTCGAAGAAGAAGAAGAATTCGAAGAAGAAGAAAAATTTGAAGAAGAAGAATTCAAAGAAGAATTCGAAGAAGAAGCAGAAGAATTCGAAGAAGAAGAAGAATTCGAAGAAGAATTCGAAGAAGAATTCGAAGAAGAAGAATTCGAAGAATTCGATGAAGAAGAATTCGAAGAAGAATTCGAAGAATTCGAAGAATTCGAAGAAGAAGAAGAAGAATTCGAAGAAGAAGAAGAATTTGAAGAAGAGGAAGTATTCGAAGAAGAAGAATTCGAAGAAGAAAAATTCGAAGAAGAAGGTGAAGAATTCGAAGAAGAAGAAGAAGAAGAAGAATTAAGAAGAAGGTGAAGAATTCGAAGAAGAAGGTGAAGAATTCGAAGAAGAAGAAGAATTCGAAGAAGAATTCGAAGAAGAATTCGAAGAAGAAGAATTCGAAGAAAAAGAATTCGAAGAAGAATTCGAAGAAGAATTCGAAGAAGAAGAATTCGAAGAAGAATTCGAAGAAGAATTCAAAGAAGAAGAATTCGAAGAAGAATTCGAAGAAGAAGAAGAATTCGAAGAAGAGGAAGAATTCGAAGAAGAAGAATTCGAAGAAGAAGAAGAATTCGAAGAAGAAGAAGAAGAAGTAGAAGAAGAATTCGAAGAAGAAGAATTCGAAGAATTCGAAGAAGAAGAATTCGAAGAAGAAGTATTCGAAGAAGGAGAAGAAGAATTCAAAGAAGAAGAAGAATTCGAAGAAGAAGAATTCGAAGAATAAGAAGAAGAATAATTCGAAGAAGAAGAAGAATTCGAAGAAGAAGAAGAACTCGAAGAAGAATTCGAAGAAGAATTCGAAGAAGAAGAAGATTTCGAAGAAGAAGAAGAAGAATTCGAAGTAGAATTCGAAGAATTCGAAGAAGAAGATGAATTCGAAGAAGAAGAAGAAGAATTCGAAGAAGAAGAAGAAGAATTGGAAGAAGCATTCGAAGAAGAATTCGAAGAAGAATTCGAAGAAGAATTCGAAGAAGAATAATTCGAAGAAGAATTCGAAGAAGAAGAAGAATTCGAAGAAGAGGAAGAATTCGAAGAAGAAGAATTCGAAGAAGAAGAAGAAGAATTCGAAGAAGAATTCGAAGAAGTAGAAGAAGAAGAAGAATTCGAAGAAGATTTCGAAGAAGAAGAATTCGAAGAAGAAGAAGAATTCGAATAAGAATTCGTAGAAGAAGAATTCGAATAAGAATTCGAAGAAGAATTCGACGAAGAAGAAGAATTCGAAGAAGAGGAAGAATTCGAAGAAGAAGAATTCGAAGAAGAAGAAGAAGAATTCGAAGAAGAATTCAAAGAAGTAGAAGAAGAAGAAGAATTCGAAGAAGATTTCGAAGAAGAAGAATTCGAAGAAGAAGAAGAATTCGAAGAAGAAGAAGAATTCGAATAAGAATTCGTAGAAGAAGAATTCGAATAAGAATTCGAAGAAGAATTCGACGAAGAAGAAGTCGAAGAAGAAGAATTCAAAGAAGAATTCGAAGAAGAAGAAGAATTCGAAGAAGAAGAAAAATTTGAAGAAGAAGAATTCAAAGAAGAATTCGAAGAAGAAGCAGAAGAATTCGAAGAAGAAGAAGAATTCGAAGAAGAATTCGAAGAAGAATTCGAAGAAGAAGAATTCGAAGAATTCGATGAAGAAGAATTCGAAGAAGAATTCGAAGAATTCGAAGAATTCGAAGAAGAAGAAGAAGAATTCGAAGAAGAAGAAGAATTTGAAGAAGAGGAAGTATTCGAAGAAGAAGAATTCGAAGAAGAAAAATTCGAAGAAGAAGGTGAAGAATTCGAAGAAGAAGAAGAAGAAGAAGAATTAAGAAGAAGGTGAAGAATTCGAAGAAGAAGGTGAAGAATTCGAAGAAGAAGAAGAATTCGAAGAAGAATTCGAAGAAGAATTCGAAGAAGAAGAATTCGAAGAAAAAGAATTCGAAGAAGAATTCGAAGAAGAATTCGAAGAAGAAGAATTCGAAGAAGAATTCGAAGAAGAATTCAAAGAAGAAGAATTCGAAGAAGAATTCGAAGAAGAATTCGAAGAAGAAGAAGAATTCGAAGAAGAGGAAGAATTCGAAGAAGAAGAATTCGAAGAAGAAGAAGAATTCGAAGAAGAAGAAGAAGAAGTAGAAGAAGAATTCGAAGAAGAAGAATTCGAAGAATTCGAAGAAGAAGAATTCGAAGAAGAAGTATTCGAAGAAGGAGAAGAAGAATTCAAAGAAGAAGAAGAATTCGAAGAAGAAGAATTCGAAGAATAAGAAGAAGAATAATTCGAAGAAGAAGAAGAATTCGAAGAAGAAGAAGAACTCGAAGAAGAATTCGAAGAAGAATTCGAAGAAGAAGAAGATTTCGAAGAAGAAGAAGAAGAATTCGAAGTAGAATTCGAAGAATTCGAAGAAGAAGATGAATTCGAAGAAGAAGAAGAAGAATTCGAAGAAGAAGAAGAAGAATTGGAAGAAGCATTCGAAGAAGAATTCGAAGAAGAATTCGAAGAAGAAGAAAAATTCGAAGAAGAAGAATTCAAAGAAGAATTCGAAGAAGAAGAATTCGAAGAATTCGAAGAAGAAGAATTCGAAGAACAATTCGAAGAAGAATTCAAAGAAGAAGAAGAATTCGAAGAAGAATTCGAAGAAGAAGAATTCGAAGAAGAAGAAGAATTCGAATAAGAATTCGAATTCGAATAAGAATTCGAAGATGAAGAATTCGAATAAGAATTCGAAGAAGAATTCGACGAAGAAGAAGAAGTCGAAGAAGAAGAATTCAAAGAAGAATTTGAAGAAGAAGAAGAAGAAGAATTCGAAGAAGAAGAAGAAGAACTCGAAGAAGAAGAATTCGAAGAAAAAGAAGAATTCGAAGAAGAAGAAGAAAAAGAATTCGAAGAAGAAGAAGAAGAAGAATTTGAAGAAGAAGAAGAATTCGAAGAAGAATTCGAAGAAGAAGAAGTAGAATTCGAAGAATTCGAAGAATTCGAAGAAGTATTCGAAGAAGAATTCGAAGAATTCGAAGAATTCGAAGAAGAATTCGAAGAATTCGAAGAATTCGAAAAAGAATTCGAATAATTCGAAGAATTCGAAAAAGAATTCGAAGAAGAATTCGAAGAAGAAGAAGAATTCGAAGAAGAATAAGAAGAATTCGAAGAAGAAGAAGAAGAAGAAGAATTCGAAGAAGAAGAAGAAGAATTCGAAGAAGAAGAAGAAGAAGAAGAAGAAGAAGAAGAAGCATTCGAAGAAGAATTCGAAGAAGAATTCGAAAAAGAATTCGAAGAATAATAAGAAGAAGAATTCGAAGAAGAAGAATTCGAAGAAGAATTCGAAGAAGAATTCGAAGAAGAAGAATTCGAAGAAGAATTCGAAGAAGAATAAGAATTCGAAGAAGAGGAAGAATTCGAAGAAGAGGAAGAATTCCAAGTAGAAGAATTCGAAGAAGAAGAAGAATTCGAAGAAGAAGAAGAAGAAGTAGAAGAAGAATTCGAAGAAGAAGAATTCGAAGAATTCGAAGAAGAAGAATTCGAAGAAGAAGAATTCGAAGAATAAGAAGAAGAAGAATTCGAAGAAGAAGAAGAAGAAGAATTCGAAGAAGAAGTCGAAGAAGAAGAAGAATTTGAAGAATTCGAAGAAGAAGAATTCGAAGAAGAAGAAGAAGAAGAAGAAGAATTCGAAGAAGAAGAAGAAGAATTCGAAGAAGAAGAAGAAGAAGAAGAAGAAGAAGAAGAAGCATTCGAAGAAGAATTCGAAGAAGAATTCGAAGAAGAAGAAGATTTCGAAGAAGAAGAAGAAGAATTCGAAGTAGAATTCGAAGAATTCGAAGAAGAAGATGAATTCGAAGAAGAAGAAGAAGAATTCGAAGAAGAAGAAGAAGAATTGGAAGAAGCATTCGAAGAAGAATTCGAAGAAGAATTCGAAGAAGAAGAAAAATTCGAAGAAGAAGAATTCCAAGAAGAATTCGAAGAAGAAGAAGAAGAATTCGAAGAAGAAGAAGAATTCGAAGAAGAATTCGAAGAAGAATTCGAAGAAGAAGAATTCGAAGAATTCGAAGAAGAAGAATTCGAAGAACAATTCGAAGAAGAATTCAAAGAAGAAGAAGAATTCGAAGAAGAATTCGAAGAAGAAGAATTCGAAGAAGAAGAAGAATTCGAAGAAGAAGAAGAATTCGAATAAGAATTCGAAGATGAAGAATTCGAATAAGAATTCGAAGAAGAATTCGACGAAGAAGAAGAAGTCGAAGAAGAAGAATTCAAAGAAGAATTTGAAGAAGAAGAAGAAGAAGAATTCGAAGAAGAAGAAGAAGAACTCGAAGAAGAAGAATTCGAAGAAAAAGAAGAATTCGAAGAAGAAGAAGAAAAAGAATTCGAAGAAGAAGAAGAAGAAGAATTTGAAGAAGAAGAAGAATTCGAAGAAGAATTCGAAGAAGAAGAAGTGGAATTCGAAGAATTCGAAGAATTCGAAGAAGTATTCGAAGAAGAATTCGAAGAATTCGAAGAATTCGAAGAAGAATTCGAAGAATTCGAAGAATTCGAAAAAGAATTCGAATAATTCGAAGAATTCGAAAAAGAATTCGAAGAAGAATTCGAAGAAGAAGAAGAATTCGAAGAAGAATAAGAAGAATTCGAAGAAGAAGAAGAAGAAGAAGAAGAATTCGAAGAAGAAGAAGAAGAATTCGAAGAAGAAGAAGAAGAAGAAGAAGAAGAAGAAGAAGAAGAAGCATTCGAAGAAGAATTCGAAGAAGAATTCGAAAAAGAATTCGAAGAATAATAAGAAGAAGAATTCGAAGAAGAAGAATTCGAAGAAGAATTCGAAGAAGAATTCGAAGAATTCGAAGAAGAAGAAGAACAATTCGAAGAAGAAGAAGAAGAATTCGAAGAAGAAGAAGAAGAAGAAGAAGAAGAAGAAGAAGCATTCGAAGAAGAATTCGAAGAAGAATTCGAAGAAGAAGAAGATTTCGAAGAAGAAGAAGAAGATTTCGAAGAAGAAGAAGAAGAATTCGAAGTAGAATTCGAAGAATTCGAAGAAGAAGATGAATTCGAAGAAGAAGAAGAAGAATTCGAAGAAGAAGAAGAAGAATTGGAAGAAGCATTCGAAGAAGAATTCGAAGAAGAATTCGAAGAAGAAGAAAAATTCGAAGAAGAAGAATTCCAAGAAGAATTCGAAGAAGAAGAAGAAGAATTCGAAGAAGAAGAAGAATTCGAAGAAGAATTCGAAGAAGAATTCGAAGAAGAAGAATTCGAAGAATTCGAAGAAGAAGAATTCGAAGAACAATTCGAAGAAGAATTCAAAGAAGAAGAAGAATTCGAAGAAGAATTCGAAGAAGAAGAAGAATTCGAAGAAGAAGAAGAATTCGAAGAAGAAGAAGAATTCGAAGAAGAATTCGAAGATGAAGAATTCGAATAAGAATTCGAAGAAGAATTCGACGAAGAAGAAGAAGTCGAAGAAGAAGAATTCAAAGAAGAATTTGAAGAAGAAGAAGAAGAATTCGAAGAAGAAGAAGAAGAACTCGAAGAAGAAGAATTCGAAGAAAAAGAAGAATTCGAAGAAGAAGAAGAAAAAGAATTCGAAGAAGAAGAAGAAGAAGAATTTGAAGAAGAAGAAGAATTCGAAGAAGAATTCGAAGAAGAAGAAGTGGAATTCGAAGAATTCGAAGAATTCGAAGAAGTATTCGAAGAAGAATTCGAAGAATTCGAAGAATTCGAAGAAGAATTCGAAGAATTCGAAGAATTCGAAAAAGAATTCGAATAATTCGAAGAATTCGAAAAAGAATTCGAAGAAGAATTCGAAGAAGAAGAAGAATTCGAAGAAGAATAAGAAGAATTCGAAGAAGAAGAAGAAGAAGAAGAAGAATTCGAAGAAGAAGAAGAAGAATTCGAAGAAGAAGCATTCGAAGAAGAATTCGAAGAAGCATTCGAAGAAGAATTCGAAGAAGAATTCGAAAAAGAATTCGAAGAATAATAAGAAGAAGAATTCGAAGAAGAAGAATTCGAAGAAGAATTCGAAGAAGAATTCGAAGAAGAAGAATTCGAAGAAGAATTCGAAGAAGAATAAGAATTCGAAGAAGAGGAAGAATTCGAAGAAGAGGAAGAATTCCAAGAAGAAGAATTCGAAGAAGAAGAAGAATTCGAAGAATTCGAAGAAGAAGAATTCGAAGAAGAAGAATTCGAAGAAGGAGAAGAAGAATTCAAAGAAGAAGAAGAAGAATTCGAAGAAGAAGAATTCGAAGAATAAGAAGAAGAAGAATTCGAAGAAGAAGAATTCGAAGAATTCGAAGAAGAAGAATTCGAAGAAGAAGAATTCGAAGAAGGAGAAGAAGAATTCAAAGAAGAAGAAGAAGAATTCGAAGAAGAAGAATTCGAAGAATAAGAAGAAGAAGAATTCGAAGAAGAAGAAGAAGAAGAATTCGAAGAAGAAGTCGAAGAAGAAGAAGAATTTGAAGAAGAATTCGAAGAAGAAGAATTCGAAGAAGAAGAAGAATTCGAAGAAGATTTGGAAGAAGAAGAAGAAGAATTCGAAGAACAAGAAGTATTTGAAGAAGAATTCGAAGAAGAATTCAAAGAAGAATTCGAAGAAGAAGAATAAGAATTCGAAGAAGAATTCAAAGAAGAATTCGAAGAAGAAGAAGAAGTAGAATTCGAAGAAGAATAATTCGAAAAAGCATTCGAAGAAGAATTCGAAGAAGAATTCGAAGAAGAATTTTAAGAAGAAGAATTCGAAGAAGAATAACTCGAAGAAGAAGAAGAGTTCGAAGAAGAAGAAGAAGAAGAAGAATTCGAAGAAGAAGAAGAATTCGAAGAAGAAGAATAAGAATTCGAAGAAGAAGAAGAAGAAGAAGAATTCGAAGAAGAAGAAGAATTCGAAGAAGAAGAATTCGAAAAAGAAGAAGAAGAATTCGAAGAAGAAGAAGAAGAATTCGAAGAAGAATTCGAAGAAGAAGAAGAATTCGAAGAAGAATTCAAAAAAGAAGAATTCGAAGAAGAATTTTAAGAAGAATTCGAAGAAGAAGAAGAAGAAGAATTCGAAGAAGTAGAAGAAGAAGAATTCGAAGAAGAAGAATTTGAAGAAGAAGAATTCGAAGAAGAAGAATTCGAAGAAGAAGAAGAATTCAAAGAATAAGAATTCGAAGAATTCAAAGAATAAGAATTCGAAGAAGAAGAAGAAGAAGAATTCGAAGAAGAAGAATTCGAAGAAGAATTCGAAGAAGAAGAAGAAGAATTCGAAGAAGAAGAATTCGAAAAAGCATTCGAAGAAGAATTCGAAGAAGAATTCGAAGAAGAATTCGAAGAAGAATTTTAAGAAGAAGAGTTCGAAGAAGAATAACTCGAAGAAGAAGAAGAATTCGAAGAAGAATTCGAAGAAGAATTCGAAGAAGAAGAAGAAGAGTTCGAAGAAGAAGAAGAAGAAGAAGAATTCAAAGAAGAAGAAGAATTCGAAGAAGAAGAAGAATAAGAATTCGAAGAAGAAGAAGAAGAAGAATTAGAAGAAGAAGTAGAATTCGAAGAAGAAGAATTCGAAAAAGAAGAAGAAGAATTCGAAGAAGAAGAAGAAGAATTCGAAGAAGAATTCGAAGAAGAAGAAGTGGAATTCGAAGAATTCGAAGAATTCGAAGAAGTATTCGAAGAAGAATTCGAAGAATTCGAAGAATTCGAAGAAGAATTCGAAGAATTCGAAGAATTCGAAAAAGAATTCGAATAATTCGAAGAATTCGAAAAAGAATTCGAAGAAGAATTCGAAGAAGAAGAAGAATTCGAAGAAGAATAAGAAGAATTCGAAGAAGAAGAAGAAGAAGAAGAAGAATTCGAAGAAGAAGAAGAAGAATTCGAAGAAGAAGAAGAAGAAGAAGAAGAAGAAGCATTCGAAGAAGAATTCGAAGAAGAATTCGAAAAAGAATTCGAAGAATAATAAGAAGAAGAATTCGAAGAAGAAGAATTCGAAGAAGAATTCGAAGAAGAATTCGAAGAAGAAGAATTCGAAGAAGAATTCGAAGAAGAATAAGAATTCGAAGAAGAGGAAGAATTCGAAGAAGAGGAAGAATTCCAAGAAGAAGAATTCGAAGAAGAAGAAGAATTTGAAGAAGAAGAAGAAGAAGTAGAAGAAGAATTCGAAGAAGAAGAATTCGAAGAATTCGAAGAAGAAGAATTCGAAGAAGAAGAATTCGAAGAAGGAGAAGAAGAATTCAAAGAAGAAGAAGAAGAATTCGAAGAAGAAGAATTCGAAGAATAAGAAGAAGAAGAATTCGAAGAAGAAGAATTTGAAGAATTCGAAGAAGAAGAATTCGAAGAAGAAGAATTCGAAGAAGGAGAAGAAGAATTCAAAGAAGAAGAAGAAGAATTCGAAGAAGAAGAATTCGAAGAATAATAAGAAGAAGAATTCGAAGAAGAAGAAGAAGAAGAATTCGAAGAAGAAGTCGAAGAAGAAGAATAATTTGAAGAAGAATTCGAAGAAGAAGAATTCGAAGAAGAAGAAGAATTCGAAGAAGATTTGGAAGAAGAAGAAGAAGAATTCGAAGAACAAGAAGTATTTGAAGAAGAATTCGAAGAAGAATTCAAAGAAGAATTCGAAGAAGAAGAATAAGAATTCGAAGAAGAATTCAAAGAAGAATTCGAAGAAGAAGAAGAAGTAGAATTCGAAGAAGAATAATTCGAAAAAGCATTCGAAGAAGAATTCGAAGAAGAATTCGAAGAAGAATTTTAAGAAGAAGAATTCGAAGAAGAATAACTCGAAGAAGAAGAAGAGTTCGAAGAAGAAGAAGAAGAAGAATTCGAAGAAGAAGAAGAATTCGAAGAAGAAGAATAAGAATTCGAAGAAGAAGAAGAAGAAGAAGAATTCGAAGAAGAAGAAGAATTCGAAGAAGAAGAATTCGAAAAAGAAGAAGAAGAATTCGAAGAAGAAGAAGAAGAATTCGAAGAAGAATTCGAAGAAGAAGAATAATTCGAAGAAGAATTCAAAAAAGAAGAATTCGAAGAAGAATTTTAAGAAGAATTCGAAGAAGAAGAAGAAGAAGAATTCGAAGAAGTAGAAGAAGAAGAATTCGAAGAAGAAGAATTTGAAGAAGAAGAATTCGAAGAAGAAGAATTCGAAGAAGAAGAAGAATTCAAAGAATAAGAATTCGAAGAATTCAAAGAATAAGAATTCGAAGAAGAAGAAGAAGAAGAATTCGAAGAAGAAGAATTCGAAGAAGAATTCGAAGAAGAAGAAGAAGAATTCGAAGAAGAAGAATTCGAAAAAGCATTCGAAGAAGAATTCGAAGAAGAATTCGAAGAAGAATTCGAAGAAGAATTTTAAGAAGAAGAGTTCGAAGAAGAATAACTCGAAGAAGAAGAAGAATTCGAAGAAGAATTCGAAGAAGAATTCGAAGAAGAAGAAGAAGAGTTCGAAGAAGAAGAAGAAGAAGAAGAATTCAAAGAAGAAGAAGAATTCGAAGAAGAAGAATTCGAAGAAGAAGAAGAAGAAGAATTCGAAGAAGAAGAAGAATTCGAAGAAGGAGAAGAATTCGAACAAGAAGAATTCGAAAAAGAAGAAGAAGAATTCGAAGAAGAAGAAGAAGAATTCGAAGAAGAATTCGAAGAAGAAGAAGAATTCGAAGAAGAATTCAAAAAAGAAGAATTCGAAGAAGAAGAAGAATTCAAAGAAGAAGAAGAATTCGAAGAAGGAGAATTTGAAGAAGAATAAGAATTCGAAGAAGAATTATTCGAAGAAGAATTCGAAGAGGAATTCAAAGAAGAATTCGAAGAAGAAGAATTCGAAGAAGAATTCGAATAAGTATTCGAATAAGAATTCGAAGAAGAAGAAGAAGAAGAAGAATTCGAAGAAGAAGAAGAATTCGAAGAAGAAGAATTCGAAGAAGAAGAATTCGAAGAAGAATTCGAAGAAGAAGAAGAATTCGAAGAAGAATTCGAAGAAGAATTCGAACAAGAAGAATTCGAAGAAGATGAATTCGAAGAAGAAGAAGAATTCGAAGAAGAAGAATTAGAAAAAGAAGAAGGATTCGAAAAAGAATTCGAAGAAGAAGAAGAAGAATTCGAAGAAGAAGAAGAATTCGAAGAAGGAGAATTCGAAGAAGAAGAAGAAGAAGAATTCGAAGAAGAAGAAGTATTCGAAGAAGAATTCAAATAAGAATTCGAAGAAGAATTCAAATAAGAATTCGAAGAAGAATTCGAAGAAGAAGAAGAAGAAGAGGAATTCGAAGAAGAAGTAGAATTCGAAGAAGAATTTGAAGAAGAAGAAGAATTCGAAGAAGAAGAACAGGAAGAAGAAGAACTCGAAGAAGAAGAAGAAGAATTCGAAGAAGAAGAATTAGAAGAAGAAGAAGAAGACGAAAAAGAAGATAAATTCGAAGAAGAAGAAGAAGAATTCGAAGAATTCGAAGAATTCGAAGAAGAAGAAGAAGAAGAAGAAGATGAAGAAGAAGAAGAAGAAGAATTCGAAGGAGAAGAAGAAGAAGAAGAATTCGAAGAAGAAGAAGAATTCGAAAAAGAAGAAGAAGAAGAATTCGAAGAAGAAGAATTCGAAGAATTCGAAGAAGAAGAATTCGAAGAAGAATTCGAAGAAGAAGAAGAAGAATTGGAAGAAGAAGAATTCGAAAAAGCATTCGAAGAAGAAGAATTCGAAGAAGAATTCGAAGAAGAATTCGAAGAAGAATTTTAAGAAGAATTCGAAGAAGAAGAAGAAGAAGAATTCGAAGAAGAAGAAGAAGAAGAATTCGAAGAAGAAGAATTTGAAGAAGAAGAATTCGAAGAAGAAGAATTCGAAGAAGAAGAAGAATTCAAAGAAGAAGAATTCGAAGAAGAAGAAGAATTCGAAGAAGAAGAAGAATTCGAAGAAGCATACGAAGAAGAAGAATTCAAAGAAGAATTCGAAGAAGAAGAAGAAGAAGAGGAATTCGAAGAAGAAGTAGAATTCGAAGAAGAATTTGAAGAAGAAGAAGAATTCGAAGAAGAATAACTCGAAGAATTCGAAGAAGAATTCGAAGAAGAATTCGAAGAAGAAGAAGAAGAAGAAGAACTCGAAGAAGAAGAAGAAGAATTCGAAGAAGAAGAATTCGAAGAAGAAGAAGAAGAAGAATTCGAAGAAGAATTCGAAGAAGAAGAAGAATTCGAAGAAGATTTCGAAGTAGAAGAATTCGAAGAAGAAGTCGAATTCGAAGAAGAAGTCGAAGAAGAAGAATTCGAAGAAGAAGAAGGATTCGAAGAAGATTTGGAAGAAGAAGAAGAAGAAGAATTCGAAGAAGAAGAAGAATTCGAAGAAGGAGAATTCGAAGAAGAAGAAGAAGAAGAATTCGAAGAACAAGAAGTATTTGAAGAAGAATTCGAAGAAGAATTCAAAGAAGAATTCGAAGAAGAAGAAGAAGAAGAATTCAAAGAAGAAGAATTTGAAGAAGAATTCGAAGAAGAAGAAGAAGAATTCGAAGAAGAAGAATTCGAAAAAGCATTCGAAGAAGAATAATTCGAAGAAGAATTCGAAGAGGAATTCGAAGAAGAATTTTAAGAAGAAGAATTCGAAGAAGAATAAATCGAAGAAGAAGAAGAATTCGAAGAAGAATTCGAAGAAGAAGAAGAATTCGAAGATGAAGACGAAAAAGAAGAAGAATTCGAAGAAGAAGAAGAAGAATTCGAAGAAGAAGAAGAAGAATAAGAATTCGAAGAAGAAGAAGAAGAAGAATAATTCGAAGAAGAAGAATTCGAAGAAGAAGAATTCGAAAAAGAAGAAGAAGAATTCGAAGAAGAAGAAGAAGAATTCGAAGAAGAATTCGAAGAAGAAGAAGAATTCGAAGAAGAATTCAAAAAAGAAGCATTCGAAGAAGAAGAAGAATTCAAAGAAGAAGAAGAATTCGAAGAAGGAGAATTTGAAGAAGAATAAGAATTCGAAGAAGAATTATTCGAAGAAGAATTCGAAGAGGAATTCAAAGAAGAATTCGAAGAAGAAGAATTCGAAGAAGAATTCGAATAAGTATTCGAATAAGAATTCGAAGAAGAAGAAGAAGAAGAAGAATTCGAAGAAGAAGAAGAATTCGAAGAATAAGAATTCGAAGAAGAAGAATTCAAAGAAGAAGAATTCGAAGAAGAATTCGAAGAAGAAGAAGAATTCGAAGAAGAATTCGAAGAAGAATTCGAACAAGAAGAATTCGAAGAACATGAATTCGAAGAAGAAGAAGAATTCGAAGAAGAATAATTAGAAAAAGAAGAAGGATTCGAAAAAGAATTCGAAGAAGAAGAAGAATTCGAAAAAGGAGAATTCGAAGAAGAAGAAGAAGAAGAATTCGAAGAAGAAGAAGTATTCGAAGAAGAATTCAAAAAAGAATTCGAAGAAGAATTCGAAGAAGAAGAAGAAGAAGAAGAGGAATTCGAAGAAGAAGTAGAATTCGAAGAAGAATTTGAAGAAGAAGAAGAAGAAGAAGAAGAAGAAGATGAAGAAGAAGAAGAAGAAGAATTCGAAGGAGAAGAAGAAGAAGAAGAAGAATTAGAAGTGGAAGAAGAAGAAGAAGAATTCGAAGAAGAAGAAGAATTCGAAGAAGATTTCGAAGAAGAAGAATTCGAAGAAGAAGAAGAATTCGAAAAAGAAGAAGAAGAAGAATTCGAAAAAGAAGAAGAAGAATTCGAAGAAGAAGAAGAAGAAGAATTCGAAGAAGAAGTCGAAGAAGAAGAAGAATTTGAAGAAGAATTCGAAGAAGAAGAATTCGAAGAAGAAGAAGAATTCGAAGAACAAGAAGTATTTGAAGAAGAATTCGAAGAAGAATTCAAAGAAGAATTCGAAGAAGAAGAATAAGAATTCGAAGAAGAATTCAAAGAAGAATTCGAAGAAGAAGAAGAAGAATTCAAAGAAGAATAATTCGAAGAAGAAGAAGAAGAATTCGAAGAAGAAGAATTCGAAAAAGCATTCGAAGAAGAAGAATTCGAAGAAGAATTCGAAGAAGAATTTTAAGAAGAAGAATTCGAAGAAGAATAACTCGAAGAAGAAGAAGAATTCGAAGAAGAATTCGAAGAAGAAGAATTCGAAGAAGAAGAAGAAGATTTCGAAGAAGAAGAATTCGAAGATGAAGAAGACGAAAAAGAAGAAGAAGAAGAAGAAGAAGAAGAGTTCGAAGAAGAAGAAGAAGAAGAATTCGAAGAAGAAGAAGAATTCGAAGAAGAAGAATAAGAATTCGAAGAAGAAGAAGAAGAAGAATTCGAAGAAGAAGAAGAATTCGAAGAAGAAGAATTCGAAAAAGAAGAAGAAGAATTCGAAGAAGAAGAAGAAGAATTCGAAGAAGAATTCGAAGAAGAAGAATTCGAAGAAGAATTCAAAAAAGAAGAATTCGAAGAAGAAGAAGAATTCAAAGACGAAGAAGAATTCGAAGAAGGAGAATTTGAAGAAGAATAAGAATTCGAAGAAGAATAACTCGAAGAATTCGAAGAAGAATTCGAAGAGGAATTCAAAAAAGGATTCGAAGAAGAAGAAGTATTCGAAGAAGAATTCAAATAAGAATTCGAAGAAGAATTCGAAGAAGAAGAAGAAGAAGAGGAATTCGAAGAAGAAGTAGAATTCGAAGAAGAATTTGAAGAAGAAGAAGAATTCGAAGAAGAATAACTCGAAGAATTCGAAGAAGAAGAAGAATTCGAAGAAGATTTCGAAGAAGAAGAATTCGAAGAAGAAGAAGAAGAAGAATTCGAAGAAGAAGAATTCGAAGAAGAATTCGAAGAAGAAGAAGAATTCGAAGAAGAAGAATAAGAAAAAGCATTCGAAGAAGAATTCGAAGAAGAATTCGAAGAAGAATTTTAAGAAGAATTCGAAGAAGAATTTTAAGAAGAATTCGAAGAAGAATTCGAAGAAAAATTCGAAGAAGAATAAGAAGAATTCGAAGAAGAAGAATTTGAAGAAGAAGTATTCGAAGAAGCAGAATTCGAAGAAGAAGAAGAATTCAAAGAAGAAGAATTCGAAGAAGAAGAAGAAGAAGAATTCGAAGAAGAAGAAGAAGAAGAATTCGAAGAAGAAGAAGAATTCGAAGAAGAAGAAGATCATAAGAATTCGAAGAAGAAGAAGAAGAAGAATTCGAAGAAGAAGAAGTAGAAGAATTCGAAGAAGAAGAATTCGAAGAAGAATTCGAAGAAGAAGAAGAATTCGAAGAAGAATTCGAAGAAGAATTCGAACAAGAAGAATTCGAAGAAGATGAATTCGAAGAAGAAGAAGAATTCGAAGAAGAAGAATTAAAAAAAGAAGAAGGATTCGAAAAAGAATTCGAAGAAGAAGAAGAAGAATTCGAAGAAGAAGAAGAATTCGAAGAAGAAGAAGAAGAAGAAGAAGAATTCGAAGAAGAAGATCATAAGTATTCGAAGAAGAAGAAGAAGTAGAATTCGAAGAAGAAGAAGAAGAATTCGAAGAAGAAGAAGAAGATTTCGAAGAAGGAGAATTCGAAGAAGAAGAAGAAGAAGAATTCGAAGAAGAAGATGTATTCGAAGAAGAATTCGAAGAAGAATTCAAAGAAGAATTCGAAGAAGAAGAATTCGAAAAAGAATTCAAATAAGAATTCGAAGAAGAATTCGAAGAAGAAGAAGAAGAAGAAGAATTCGAAGAAGAAGATCATAAGAATTCGAAGAAGAAGAAGAAGTAGAATTCGAAGAAGCAGAAGAAGAAGAATTCGAAGAAGAAGAATTTGAAGAAGAAGAATTCGAAGAAGAAGAAGAAGAAGAATTCGAAGAAGAAGAAGTATTCAAAGAAGAAGAAGAAAGAAGAAGAAGAAAAATAATTCGAAGAAGAATTCGAAGAAGAATTCGAAGAAGAAGAATTCGAAGAAGAATTCGAAGAAGAAGAAGAATTCGAAGAAGAAGAATTCGAAGAAGAAGAGGAATTCGAAGAAGAAGAGGAATTCGAAGAAGAAGAAGAAGAAGAGGAATTTGAAGAAGAATTCGAAGGAAAATTCAAAGAAGAAGAAGAATTCGGAGAAGAAGAATTCGAAGAAGAAGAATTCGAAGAAGAAGAAAAATAATTCGAAGTAGAAGAATTCGGAGAAGAATTCGAAGAAGAATTCGAAAAAAGAATTCGAAGAAGAATTTGAAGAAGAAGAAGAAGAATTCGAAGAAGAATTTGAAGAAAAAGAAGAATTCGAAGAAGAAGACGAAAAAGGAGAATTTGAAGGAGAAGAAGAAGAAGAAAAAGAAGAAGAAGAAGAAGAATTTGAAGAAGAAGAAGAAGAAGAAAAAGCCGACGAAAAAGAAGAATTTGAAGAAGAAGAATTCGAAGAAGAAGAAGACGAAAAAGAAGAAGAATTTGAAGAAGAAGAAGAAGAATTCGAAGAAGAAGAAGAATTCGAAGAAGAAGAATTCGATGAAGAATTCGAAGAAGAAGAATTCGAAGAAGAAGAATTCGAAGAAGAAGAATTTGAAGAAGAAGAATTCGAAGAAGAATTCGAAGAAGAAGAAGAAGAATTCGAAGAAGAATTCGAAACAGAAGAAGAAGAATTCGAAGAAAAAAAAGAAGAAGAAGAAGAAGAAGAAGAAGAATTCATAAAATAAGTAGAATTCGAAGAAGAAGAATAATTCGAAGAAGAAAAAGAAGAATTCGAAGAAGAAGAATTCGAAAATGAAGAAGGATTCGAAGAAGAATTCGAAGAAGAATTCGAAGAAGTCGAATTCGAAGAAGAATTCGAAGAAGAAGAATTCGAAGTAGAAGAAGAAGAAGAATTCAAAGAAGAAGAAGAAGAAGTATTCGAAGAAAAAGAAGAAGTAGAAGAAGAAGAATTCATAAAAGAAGTAGAATTCGAAGAAGAAGAATTCGAAGAAGAAAAAGAAGAATTCGAAGAAGAAGAATTCGAAGAAGACGAATTCGAAGAAGAATTCGAAGAAGAAGAAGAAGAATTCGAAGAAGAAGAATTCGAAGAAGAATTCGAAGAAGAAGAATTCGAAGAAGAAGAATTCGAAGAAGAATTCGAAGAAGAAGAATTCGAAGAAGAAGAATTCGAAGAAGAATTCGATGAAGAAGAAGAAGAAGAATTCAAAGAAGAAGAAGAAGAAGAATTCGAAGAAGAATTCGAAACAGAAGAAGAAGAATTCGAAGAAAAAAAAGAAGAAGAAGAAGAAGAAGAATTCATAAAAGAAGTAGAATTCGAAGAAGAAGAATAATTCGAAGAAGAAAA
>JAJHSY010000016.1:0-52500 GCA_020800305.1 Porphyrio hochstetteri | reverse complement strand
GCGTTGTCTCCCCCTCTTCCCCCCAGTCCCCCCTTATACCGAACATGACGTAACTGGTATGGAATATCCTCTTTGGCCAATTCGGATCACCTGTCCTGGCTGCGTCCCCTCCTTTCTCACTAGTAAGGAAGTATGCAGAGCTGAGAAAGGTCCTTGATTGCCCGGCAACAAATCGGAAAACATCAGGGTGCTATCAGCACTATTCTCATGCTAACACCCAAACATGGCATTCCATCCACTGCTAAAAAAAAAAAGTTTAACTCCATCATAGCTGAAACCAGGACATTATCCACCCCTTATTCCATACCATTTACGTCATGACCAGATCCAACAATTTTCTTTGGGTACAACCAGTTTCGTGTTTCACACACCCATATATGTATGTACACATGTATGCACACATATGTGCATACAGATCTTATTCCCTCAGTCTGTGAATCATCCCTCTGAAGTTGTTGAGTTCATTTAGTCCATGATTTCCAGGCTCCATTTGTCGTAACAGTTTCTCAGGATAGTTGTATGTTCCATTGGCTCGTTGCACGCTGCATCTCAGGCTCTTGACTGATACACCTGGCATGGTCCATGCTCATAGTCTGTGGGTCAGAGTTTATTTTCAACGGGAGCAAAAAGTTCTTGAGAGGCCAGGCTTTAGTTCCATCATCATGGCACTCATTCTTCATTAACTTGTATGACTCCGGCTATAATGCTATGGTACAACATACAGCAATCATAACAATAATGAATATACAATAATGGGTTATTTGGCAATTATTATAATTTCTACTTTATTAATTATATTGGCTATTCTCACCCAAAATCAAATCCCCTTGAGGTACACATCGAACTTCTCCATCCCTCTGCATTACCCACCAAGTACAGCCAGGTCCTTGAGCAAAAACAATTCCAGACATGGGTTTACCTTTGCCTGAAGCAGGAATGACCCAAACTCTCTTTCCCAATACACTCTTCATATGCACTACTGGCACTCTGTCTCCCTCTACAGTACGTGGAAATTTTGACTGGGCAGGGCCAGCCCGATTGGTAGATCCCCTAGAGTTAACTAACCACGTGGCTTGGGCCAAATGTGTATCCCAATGCTTGAATGTCCCACCACACATTGCTTTCAGTGTAGTTTTTAAAAGTCCATTATATCGTTCAATTTTCCCAGAGGCCGGTGCATGGTAAGGAATGTGGTACACCCACTCAATGCCATGCTCTTTGCCCCAGGTGTCTATAAGAGTGTTTCGGAAATGAGTCCCATTGTCTGACTCGATTCTTTCTGGAGTACCATGTCGCCAGAGGACTTGCCTTTCAAGGCCCAGAATTGTATTTCGAGCAGTGGCATGGGGTACGGGATATGTTTCTAGCCAGCCGGTAGTTGCCTCCACCATTGTAAGCACATAACGTTTGCCATGGCGGGTTTGTGGGAGGGTGATGTAATCAATCTGCCAAGCCTCCCCATATTTATATTTCATCCACCGTCCTCCATACCAAAGGGGCTTTAACCGCTTAGCTTGCTTGATTGCAGCACATGTCTCACATTCGTGGACAACTTGTGCGATGGCGTCCATGGTCAAGTCCACCCCTCGATCCCGAGCCCATCTATATGTTGCATCTCTCCCTTGATGACCCGAGGTATCATGAGCCCATCGAGCCATGAATAATTCACCCTTACGTTGCCAGTCTAGATCTACCTGAGCCACTTTAATCCTAGCAGCCTTATCTACCTGATGGTTGTTTTCATGTTCCTCCATGGCCCGACTCTTAGGTACATGGGCGTCGACATGACGTACCTTTACAACAAGTTTCTCTAACCGAGCAGAGATATCTTGCCATAAGTCATCAGCCCATATAGGTTTGCCTCTACGCTGCCAGTTGTTCTTTTTCCACTGCTGCAACCACCCCCACAGGGCATTCGCCACCATCCATGAATCAGTATAAAGGTAGAGCCTTGGCCACTTTTCTCTCTCAGCAATGTCCAGGGCTAACTGGATGGCCTTCACCTCAGCGAACTGGCTTGATTCACCTTTTCCTTCAGTGGCTTCTGCTACTCTTCTTATAGGATTCCATACAGCGGCTTTCCATCTCCGATGCTTACCCACAATGCGACAAGACCCATCAGTGAACAGGGCATATCGCTTCTCATTCTCTGGCAGTTCGTTGTAGGGTGGGGCTTCTTCAGCGCGTGTTACCTCCTCATCCTCTGGTGACATCCCAAAATCTTTGCCTTCTGGCCAGTCTGTGATCACCTCCACAATTCCTGGGTGATTGGGGTTTCCTATTCGAGCCCGCTGTGTAATTAGTGCAACCCACTTGCTCCACGTAGCATCAGTGGCATGGTGTGTAGAAGGAACCTTCCCTTTGAACATCCAGCCCAGCACCGGCAGTCGGGGTGCCAGGAGGAGCTGGGCTTCAGTTCCAATCACTTCTGAGGCGGCTCTGTCCTGGTTTCAGCTATGATGGAGTTAAACTTTTTTTTTTAGCAGTGGATGGAATGCCATGTTTGGGTGTTAGCATGAGAATAGTGCTGATAGCACCCTGATGTTTTCCGATTTGTTGCCGGGCAATCAAGGACCTTTCTCAGCTCTGCATACTTCCTTACTAGTGAGAAAGGAGGGGACGCAGCCAGGACAGGTGATCCGAATTGGCCAAAGAGGATATTCCATACCAGTTACGTCATGCTCAGTTTAAGGGGGGACTGGGGGGAAGAGGGGGAGACAACGCCAGGACGTGCGGTTTCTGGGGCGGTCGGGTTGTCCGGGACGGGCTCTAAGCTGTGCGGCCTGAGTTGTGTGGTTTGGTGAGAAATTGCATTGTGTATCACCAGTTTCATATATTTTGTGCTTTAAACTTCTGTTATTGTTATATCTAGTTTGCTGTTATTGTTTAGTAAACTATCCTTATCCCAACCTGCGTGGTTCTGGTTTCTAGGTTGTGGTTTCTTTTCCTCCTTTCTTCCTTCCCTTTTCCCCCTCCCCCAACTCTCCTTCCCCCTTCCTTTTAAAAGTACAAGCGACTGTGTGGGGTGCGGCCCTCGGCCGGGGCAAAACCACGACAGGCTCGAACCCCTTCGTAGGCGGCCAGTACTTCCTTTTCTGTTGGAGTATAATTGGCCTCAGATCCTTTGTAGGCCCGACTCCAAAACCCCAGCGGTCGACCTCGAGTCTCCCCTTGTGCTTTCTGCCAGAGACTCCAGGTCGGGCCGTTCTCCCCAGCTGCAGTGTAGAGCACATTTTTAATATCTGTCCCTGTCCGGACAGGCCCAAGGGCCACTGCATGGACTATCTCGCGTTTGATCTGCTCAAAGGCTTGCTGTTGCTCAGGGCCCCATTGGAAATCATTCTTCTTTCGAGTTACATGGTAGAGTGGGCTCACAATGAGACTGTAGTTTGGGACATGCATTCGCCAAAAACCTATAACACCTAAGAAAGCTTGTGTTTCCTTTTTGTTGCTTGGTGGAGACATAGCTGCTATTTTATTAATAATGTCCATTGGGATGTGACGACGCCCATCCTGCCATTTTATTCCTAAAAACTGGATTTCTCGCGTAGGCCCCTTGACTTTACTTCGTTTTATAGCAAAACCGGCTTCTAAAAGGATTTTAATTACCCTGTTTCCTTTTTCAAAAACTTCCTCTGCTGTGTTGCCCCATACAATGATGTCATCAATATACTGCAGGTGCTCTGGTGCTTCACCCTTTTCCAGTGTATTCTGGATTAGTCCATGGCAGATGGTGGGGCTATGTTTCCACCCCTGGGGCAGACGATTCCACGTGTATTGGATGCCTCTCCAAGTGAAAGCAAACTGTGGCCTGCACTCTGGCGCCAGTGGGATCGAGAAGAAAGCATTCGCAATGTCGATTGTGGCGTACCACTTGGCTGCCTTCGATTCCAATTCATACTGGAGCTCTAACATGTCTGGCACAGCAGCACTCATACCTGGAGTGACTTCATTTAGGCCACGATAATCTACTGTCAGCCTCCACTCTCCATTGGACTTCCTCACTGGCCATATGGGACTATTAAAGGGTGAGTGGGTTCGGCTGATCACTCCCTGATCCTCCAGTTGACGAATCAGCTTATGGATGGGAATCAGGGAATCTCGGTTAGTACGGTATTGTCGTCTGTGCACCGTCGTCGTAGCAACTGGCACTTGCTGTTCTTCACCCTTCAACAACCCCACAACAGCAGAATCCTCCGAGAGTCCAGGCAAGGCACACAATTGTTCAATTTCTTCTGTTTCCAAAGCAGCTATTCCAAAAGCCCATCGGTACCCTTTTGGGTCTTTAAAATACCCTCTACGTAGATAATCTATACCTAAAATGCACGGAGCTTCTGGACCAGTCACAATGGGGTGTTTTTCCCAGTCCTTCCCAGTTAGGCTCACCTCAGCCTCTAGCACAGTTAGTTGTTGGGATCCCCCTGTCACTCCAGAAATACAAACAGGTTCTACCCCTTCATGATTCGATGGCATTAGAGTACACTGGGCACCAGTATCCACCAGAGCTTTGTACTCTTGTGGGTCTGACGTGCCAGGCCATCGGATCCACACAGTCCAATAAACCCGATTGTCCCTCTCCTCCACCTGGCTGGAGGCAGGGCCCCTCTATTGCTGCTGATCATATTTGTTTTCCACTGGTTGCATAAAGGACTTAGAGGTCCCTTCAAAAGGATCAGGCACATCAGACATATAGGTAGGCCTTCCAGTTGGTCTAGGGAACTGCCCAGTAGAAACTGGTGCAGCCTTCTTCCTGGCAGAATCTCGTTGTGCGAATGTTTTACCCCGCAGCTCATTTACTCGTGCTCGAAGGGCTGAGGTGGGCTGCATATCCCATTTCCTCATGTCCTCTCCATGATCAAGCAGGTAAAACCACAATGTACGTCGTGGTGTGTATTCTCCCTCTTGGAACGATGGACGCTTTCTCCCAGTAGCTGCAACATTGCTCCATACGGGTTGGGAGTTGGACACATTGTTGTCAAGTCGTTGAACCAGTTTCTCTACTGCTGCAATGACGGAGAGGGAAACATTGTCTTGGTATTTCCGGAGTCGGCAGGCCACCTCATTTACGGTTGGCGGATTCGTATCATTCCAGTCAATTGCTGCCAGTGAATTGGTATACCCTGCTGGTGCACTTCGTACAACCTTACGCCACATATCTGGAGTGCATAGGACTTCATCGGGATCAGAGGGAAGCCGTGAATTGTCCAGATCATAATAAATTATCTCCCGTACAGCTAATTCTCTCAGGTGCTGGACAGATGTCTCTATGCTGTTACACTTAGGTGTCTGGCATGTAATATATTCCTTTATGGGATATCTTTCCTGCACACTTGACAGTAGTCGCCTCCAGAGGCTGAGGATTTCCGGCCTCCTCCCAATTGCTTTGTCAATTCCTCCTTCTCTAGCTAGGGATCCCAACTGCTTGGCCTCTCTGCCTTCTAATTCCAAACTACTGGCCCCGTGATCCCAACATCGGAGCAACCAAGTGATAATGTGCTCACTTGGGTGGCGGGTGAAATCTTTTCGAACCTCACGCAGCTCACTCAGAGTCAGGGATCGGGTAACAATCTCTGGTTCTGCCTCATCCTGATATCCTCGAGATGATCCCGGTTGATCATCATCCTTATCCGTCACTATACGAACTGATTTCTTTGTGCCTTTCCTCTTTTGTACGGGAGCAACAGACACTGGTGTGGATTGGTTTTTCAGATCATCTGCAGTGTCTGCTGTAGAGATTACAGTAGCTGCAGTGTCGGTCACAGGGGTTGCAGTAGCTGCAGTGTCAGCCCCAGTGGTTGCAGCAGCTATAGTATCTGCCAGTCTGTTTCCTTTCCCTTCTCCCTGACAGTGCTGACAGTGCTGACAGTGCTGCCTGCTATCAAGCAGTGTTTGATAAATAGTGGCCAGAGCCCAGCACAGTGCAGTAAGGTGTCCATCTCTGGGAAACCTACAGCAATTTTTCCTTAGGTATGCAGTCACTTGATCGGGGTCTTGTAGCTGTTCAGGAGTGAAATTCCAAACCATCGGGCGTGAGAAAGTACCTAGGTACTCGCCCATACTTTGCCACATGCCCTGCCACTCGTGATTATTCTGTCTCGGAGAAAGCTCTTCAGTGGTATTCATAAACCTATGCTTGATATATAACAAAAACTGAACCATCTGCACCAAACCTACCAATAGCAAAATGCTAGTTTGAATATCCCAGAGATATTGAAGATTTTCAAAAACTGCCCTAAGGGCTGTTGTATTTAGCCCAAAGGAAAAGAAAGCAGTGCCCCCACCATACCGGCTGCTGTTATTAACCCCTCCCTGTCCAAAGAATGGACAGGACAGCAAAACCTCATACAGGTACCAGCTTAAGCTCATGATCATCGATATTATTGTATCATAGACCGATATCATAAAATACACTATAATGAAGTATGGGAACAAATACGGGAGCCGCAGACCTGAGAGAGTAAAGAATCCTGCCAGGATTGTATACAGCATGCGGTGGTTTTGCTGCCACAGCCTTGTAAATAAATACCACAACATCGTGACCAGAGATTGCTTAAACAACAGTGCTTATCTTAATTGCGATAGTTAGGGTCAGATCTACCGTTATCCCAACCGTTCGTGCCCCACGTTGGGCGCCAAAATAACTGTCGTGGTTTTGCCCCAGCCAAGGGCCGCACCCCACACAGTCGCTTGTACTTTTAAAAGGAAGGGGGAGGGAAAGTTGGGGGAAGGGGAAAAGGGAAGGAAGAAAGGAGGAAAAGAAACCACAACCTAGAAACCAGAACCACGCAGGTTGGGATAAGGATAGTTTACTAAACAATAACAGAAAACTAGATATAACAATAACATAAGTTTAAAGCACAAAATAGATGAAACTGGTGATACACAATGCAATTTCTCACCAAACCACACAACTCAGGCCGCACAGCTTAGAGCCCGTCCCGGACAACCCGACCGCCCCAGAAACTGCACGTCCTGGCGTTGTCTCCCCCTCTTCCCCCCAGTCCCCCCTTATACCGAACATGACGTAACTGGTATGGAATATCCTCTTTGGCCAATTCGGATCACCTGTCCTGGCTTCGTCCCCTCCTTTCTCACTAGTAAGGAAGTATGCAGAGCTGAGAAAGGTCCTTGATTGCCCGGCAACAAATCGGAAAACATCAGGGTGCTATCAGCACTATTCTCATGCTAACACCCAAACATGGCATTCCATCCACTGCTAAAAGTTTAACTCCATCATAGCTGAAACCAGGACAAGAAGAAGAAGAAGGAGAAGGAGAAGAAGAAGAAGGAGAAGGAGAAGAAGAAGGAGAAGAAGAAGAACAAGGAGAAGGAGAAGAAGAACAAGGAGAAGGAGAAGAAGAATTAGGAGAAGGAGAGGAAGAAGGAGAAGGAGAAGAAGACGGAGAAGAAGAAGATGAAGGAGAAGGAGAAGAACAAGAAGAAGAAGGAGAAGGAGAAGAACAAGAAGAAGAAGGAGAAGAAGAAGAAGAAGGAGAAGAAGTAGAAGGAGAAAAAGAAGAACAAGGAGAATGAGAAGAAGAAGAAGAATGAGAAGAAGAAGAAGAAGAAGGAGAAGAAGAAGAAGAAGAAGAAGAAGAAGGAGAAGAAGAAGAAGAAGGAGAAGGAGAAAAAAGAGAAGGAAAAGAAGAAGAAGAAGGAGAAGGAGAAGAACAAGGAGAAGGAGAAGAACAAGGAGAAAGAGAAGAAGAAGAAGGAGAAAAAGAAGGGAAATAAGAAGGAGAAGAAGAAGGAGAAGAAGAAGGAGAAGAAGAAGAACAAGGAGAAGAAGAAGAAGAAGAAGAAGGAGAAGGAGAAAAAGGAGAAGAAGAAGAACAAGGAGAAGGAGAAAAAGAAGGAGAAGAAGAAGAACAAAAAGAAGAAGAAGAAGAAGAAGAAGAAGGAGAAGGAGAAGAAGAAGGAGAAGAAGAAGGAGAAGGAGAAAAAGAAGGAGAAGAAGAAAAAGGAGAAGAAGAAGGAGAAGAAAAAGAAGAAGGAGAAGAAGTAGAAGGAGAAGAAGAAGAAGAAGTAGAAGGAGAAGAAGAAGAAGAAGGAGAAGAAGAAGAAGAAGAAGGAGAAGAAGAAGGAGAAGGAGAAAAAAAAGAAGGAGAAGGAGAAGAAGAATTCGAATAAGAATTCGACGAATTCGAAGAAGAATTCGAAGCAGTATTCGAAGAAGAATTCGAAGAAGAATTCGAAGAAGAAGCATTCGAAGAAGAATAATTCGAAGAAGAAGAATTCGAAGAATTCAAAGAACAATTCGAAGAAGAATTCGAAGAAGAAGAAGAAAAATTCTAAGAATAAGAAGAATTCGAAGAAAAATTCGAAGAAGAATTTGAAGAAGAAGAATTCGAAGAAGAAGAAGAAGAATTTGAAGGAGAAGAAGAATTCGAAGAATTTGAAAAAGGAGAAGTATTCAACGATGAATTCGTAGAAGAATTCGAAGAATTTGAAGAAGAAGAAGAATTATAAGAAGAAGAATAAGAATTCAAAGAAGAAGTATTCGAAGAAGAAGAATTCGAAGAAGAAGAATCAGAAGAATCAGAAGAATCAGAAGAAGAAGAAGAAGAAGAATCAGAAGAAGAGGAATCAGAAGAAGAATCGGATGAAGAAGAAGAATTCGAAGAAGAAGAAGTATTCGAAGAAGAAGAAGTATCAGAAGAAGAAGAAGAAGAAGAAGAATCAGAAGAAGAAGAATAAGAAGAATTCGAACAAGAAGAATTCGAAGAAGAAGAAGTATTCGAAGAAGAAGAATTCGAAGAAGAAGAAGAATTCGAAGAAGAATAAGAAGATTTCGAAGAAGAAGTCGAAGAAGAAGAATTCGAAAAACAATTCGAAGAAGAAGTCGAAGAGGAAGAATTAGAGTTCGTAGAATTCGAAGAAGAAGAAGAAGAAGAAGAAGAAGAAGAAGAAGAAGAAGAAGACGAATTGGAAATAGAAGAATTCGAAGAATTCGAAGAAGTATTCAAAGAAGAATTCGAAGAAGAAGAATTTGAAGAAGAATTCGAAGAAGAAAAAGAAGAATTCGAAGAAGAAGAATAATTCGAAGAAGAAGAAGAATTCGAAGAAGAGGAATTCGAAGAAGAATTCGAAGAAGAAGAATTCGAGGAAGAATTCGAAGAATTTGAAGAGGAATTCGAAGAAGAATTCAAAGAAGAAGAATTCGAAGAATAATAATTCGAATAAGAAGTATTCGAAGAAGAGGAATGTCCTGGTTTCAGCTATGATGGAGTTAAACTTTTTTTTTAGCAGTGGATGGAATGCCATGTTTGGGTGTTAGCATGAGAATAGTGCTGATAGCACCCTGATGTTTTCCGATTTGTTGCCGGGCAATCAAGGACCTTTCTCAGCTCTGCATACTTCCTTACTAGTGAGAAAGGAGGGGAGGCAGCCAGGACAGGTGATCCGAATTGGCCAAAGAGGATATTCCATACCAGTTACGTCATGTTCGGTATAAGGGGGGACTGGGGGGAAGAGGGGGAGACAACGCCAGGACGCGCAGTTTCTGGGGCGGTCGGGTTGTCCGGGACGGGCTCTAAGCTGTGCGGCCTGAGTTGTGTGGTTTGGTGAGAAATTGCATTGTGTATCACCAGTTTCATCTATTTTGTGCTTTAAACTTATGTTATTGTTATATCTAGTTTTCTGTTATTGTTTAGTAAACTATCCTTATCCCAACCTGCGTGGTTCTGGTTTCTAGGTTGTGGTTTCTTTTCCTCCTTTCTTCCTTCCCTTTTCCCCTTCCCCCAACTTTCCCTCCCCCTTCCTTTTAAAAGTACAAGCGACTGTGTGGGGTGCGGCCCTTGGCTGGGGCAAAACCACGACAGTTATTTTGGCGCCCAACGTGGGGCACGAACGGTTGGGATAACGGTAGATCTGACCCTAACTATCGCAATTAAGATAAGCACTGTTGTTTAAGCAATCTCTGGTCACGATGTTGTGGTATTTATTTACAAGGCTGTGGCAGCAAAACCACCGCATGCTGTATACAATCCTGGCAGGATTCTTTACTCTCTCAGGTCTGTGGCTCCCGTATTTGTTCCCATACTTCATTATAGTGTATTTTATGATATCGGTCTATGATACAATAATATCGATGATCATGAGCTTAAGCTGGTACCTGTATGAGGTTTTGCTGTCCTGTCCATTCTTTGGACAGGGAGGGGTTAATAACAGCAGCCGGTATGGTGGGGGCACTGCTTTCTTTTCCTTTGGGCTAAATACAACAGCTCTTAGGGCAGTTTTTGAAAATCTTCAATATCTCTGGGATATTCAAACTAGCATTTTGCTATTGGTAGGTTTGGGGCAGATGGTTCAGTTTTTGTTATATATCAAGCATAGGTTTATGAATACCACTGAAGAGCTTTCTCCGAGACAGAATAATCACGAGTGGCAGGGCATGTGGCAAAGTATGGGCGAGTACCTAGGTACTTTCTCACGCCCGATGGTTTGGAATTTCACTCCTGAACAGCTACAAGACCCCGATCAAGTGACTGCATACCTAAGGAAAAATTGCTGTAGGTTTCCCAGAGATGGACACCTTACTGCACTGTGCTGGGCTCTGGCCACTATTTATCAAACACTGCTTGATAGCAGGCAGCACTGTCAGCACTGTCAGCACTGTCAGGGAGAAGGGAAAGGAAACAGACTGGCAGATACTATAGCTGCTGCAACCACTGGGGCTGACACTGCAGCTACTGCAACCCCTGTGACTGACACTGCAGCTACTGTAATCTCTACAGCAGACACTGCAGATGATCAGAAAAACCAACCCACACCAGTGTCTGTTGCTCCCGTACAAAAGAGGAAAGGCACAAAGAAATCAGTTCGTATAGTGACGGATAAGGATGATGATCAACCGGGATCATCTCGAGGATATCAGGATGAGGCAGAACCAGAGATTGTTACCCGATCCCTGACTCTGAGTGAGCTGCGTGAGGTTCGAAAAGATTTCACTCGCCACCCAAGTGAGCACATTATCACTTGGTTGCTCCGATGTTGGGATCACGGGGCCAGTAGTTTGGAATTAGAAGGCAGAGAGGCCAAGCAGTTGGGATCCCTAGCTAGAGAAGGAGGAATTGACAAAGCAATTGGGAGGAGGCCGGAAATCCTCAGCCTCTGGAGGCGACTACTGTCAAGTGTGAAGGAAAGATATCCCATAAAGGAATATATTACATGCCAGACACCTAAGTGTAACAGCATAGAGACATCTGTCCAGCACCTGAGAGAATTAGCTGTATGGGAGATAATTTATTATGATCTGGACAATTCACGGCTTCCCTCTGATCCCGATGAAGTCCTATGCACTCCAGATATGTGGCGTAAGGTTGTACGAAGTGCACCAGCAGGGTATACCAATTCACTGGCAGCAATTGACTGGAATGATATGAATCCGCCAACCGTAAATGAGGTGGCCTGCCGACTCCGGAAATACCAAGACAATGTTTCCCTCTCCGTCATTGCAGCAGTAGAGAAACTGGTTGTACCCAAAGAAAATTGTTGGATCTGGTCATGACGTAAATGGTATGGAATAAGGGGTGGATAAAACCTATATGGGCTGATGACTTATGGCAAGATATCTCTGCTCGGTTAGAGAAACTTGTTGTAAAGGTACGTCATGTCGACGCCCATGTACCTAAGAGTCGGGCCATGGAGGAACATGAAAACAACCATCAGGTAGATAAGGCTGCTAGGATTAAAGTGGCTCAGGTAGATCTAGACTGGCAACGTAAGGGTGAATTATTCATGGCTCGATGGGCTCATGATACCTCGGGTCATCAAGGGAGAGATGCAACATATAGATGGGCTCGGGATCGAGGGGTGGACTTGACCATGGACGCCATCGCACAAGTTGTCCACGAATGTGAGACATGTGCTGCAATCAAGCAAGCTAAGCGGTTAAAGCCCCTTTGGTATGGAGGACGGTGGATGAAATATAAATATGGGGAGGCTTGGCAGATTGATTACATCACCCTCCCTCAAACCCGCCATGGCAAACGCTATGTGCTTACAATGGTGGAGGCAACTACCGGCTGGCTAGAAACATATCCCGTACCCCATGCCACTGCTCGAAATACAATTCTGGGCCTTGAAAGGCAAGTCCTCTGGCGACATGGTACTCCAGAAAGAATCGAGTCAGACAATGGGACTCATTTCCGAAACACTCTTATAGACACCTGGGGCAAAGAGCATGGCATTGAGTGGGTGTACCACATTCCTTACCATGCACCGGCCTCTGGGAAAATTGAACGATATAATGGACTTTTAAAAACTACACTGAAAGCAATGTGTGGTGGGACATTCAAGCATTGGGATACACATTTGGCCCAAGCCACGTGGTTAGTTAACTCTAGGGGATCTACCAATCGGGCTGGCCCTGCCCAGTCAAAATTTCCACGTACTGTAGAGGGAGACAGAGTGCCAGTAGTGCATATGAAGAGTGTATTGGGAAAGAGAGTTTGGGTCATTCCTGCTTCAGGCAAAGGTAAACCCATGTCTGGAATTGTTTTTGCTCAAGGACCTGGCTGTACTTGGTGGGTAATGCAGAGGGATGGAGAAGTTCGATGTGTACCTCAAGGGGATTTGATTTTGGGTGAGAATAGCCAATATAATTAATAAAGTAGAAATTATAATAATTGCCAAATAATCCATTATTGTATATTCATTATTGTTATGATTGCTGTATGTTGTAGCATAGCATTATAGCCGGAGTCATACAAGTTAATGAAGAATGAGTGCCATGATGATGGAACTAAAGCCTGGCCTCTCAAGAACTTTTTGCTCCCGTTGAAAATAAACTCTGACCCACAGACTATGAGCATGGACCATGCCAGGTGTATCAGTCAAGAGCCTGAGATGCAGCATGCAACGAGCCAATGGAACATACAACTATCCTGAGAAACTGTTACGACAAATGGAGCCTGGAAATCATGGACTAAATGAACTCAACAACTTCAGTGGGATGATTCACAGACTGAGGGAATAAGATCTGTATGCACATATGTGTGCATACATGTGTACATACATATATGGGTGTGTGAAACACGAAACTGGTTGTACCCAAAGAAAATTGTTGGATCTGGTCATGACGTAAATGGTATGGAATAAGGGGTGGATAATGTCCTGGTTTCAGCTATGATGGAGTTAAACTTTTTTTTTAGCAGTGGATGGAATGCCATGTTTGGGTGTTAGCATGAGAATAGTGCTGATAGCACCCTGATGTTTTCCGATTTGTTGCCGGGCAATCAAGGACCTTTCTCAGCTCTGCATACTTCCTTACTAGTGAGAAAGGAGGGGACGCAGCCAGGACAGGTGATCCGAATTGGCCAAAGAGGATATTCCATACCAGTTACGTCATGTTCGGTATAAGGGGGGACTGGGGGGAAGAGGGGGAGACAACGCCAGGACGTGCAGTTTCTGGGGCGGTCGGGTTGTCCGGGACGGGCTCTAAGCTGTGCGGCCTGAGTTGTGTGGTTTGGTGAGAAATTGCATTGTGTATCACCAGTTTCATCTATTTTGTGCTTTAAACTTATGTTATTGTTATATCTAGTTTTCTGTTATTGTTTAGTAAACTATCCTTATCCCAACCTGCGTGGTTCTGGTTTCTAGGTTGTGGTTTCTTTTCCTCCTTTCTTCCTTCCCTTTTCCCCTTCCCCCAACTTTCCCTCCCCCTTCCTTTTAAAAGTACAAGCGACTGTGTGGGGTGCGGCCCTTGGCTGGGGCAAAACCACGACAAGGAAGAAAAAGAAGAAGAAGAATTAGAAGAAGAAGAATCCGAAAAACAATTCGAAGAAGTATTCGAAGAGGAAGAATTAGAAGAATTCATAGAATTCGAAGAATTCGAAGAAGAAGAAAAAGAAGAAAAGAAGAAGAAAAGAAGAAGAAGAAGAAGATGAAGGAAAAGAAGAAGAATTCGAAGAATTCAAAGGAGAATTATTCGAAGATGAATTCGTAGAAGAATTCGAAGAATTTGAAGAAGAATAAATATAAGAAGAAGAATAAGAATTCGAAAAAGAAGAATTCGAAGAAAGAGAATCAGAAGAATCAGAAGAAGAAAAAGAAGAAGAAAGAGAATCAGAAGAATCAGAAGAAGAATTAGAAGAAGAAGAAAAATCAGAAGAAGAATCAGGAAAAGAAAAAGAAGAAGAATAAGAATCATCAGAAGAATAATAAGAAGAATCAGAAGAAGAAGAAGAATCAGAAGAAGAATCAGAAGAAGAAGAAGAAGAAGAATCAGAAGAAGAAGAAGAAGTAGAATCAGAAGAGGAAGAAGAAAAATTCGAAGAATTCGAAGAAGAAGAATTCGAAGAAGGAGAATTCGAAGAAGAAGAGGAAGAAGAAGAAGAATCAGAAGAAGAAGAATCAGGATAAGAAGAAGAAGAAGAATCAGAAGAATCAGAAAAAGAATCAGAAGAAGAAGAAGAATCAGAAGAATCAGAAGAAGAAGAAGAATCAGAAGAAGCAGAAGAAGAAGAAGAAGAAGAAGAAGAAGAATCAGAAGAAGAAGTAGAATCAGAAGAAGAAGAAGAAAAATTTTAAGAATTCGAAGAGTAAGTATTTGAAGATGAATTCGAAGAAGAATTCGAAGAAGAATTCTAAGAAGAAGAAAAGTTCTAAGAAGAAGAAGAAGGATTCGAAGAAGAAGAATTCGAAGAAGAATTCTAAGAAGAAGAAGAATTCCAAGAAGAAGAAGAAGAATTCGAAGAAGAAGAATTCGAAGAAGAAGAAGAAGAAGCAGAAGAATCAGAAGAAGAAGAAGAAGAATCAGAAGGAGAATCAGAATAATAATCAGAAGAAGAATAAAAATCAGAAGAAGAAGAAGAAGAAGAAAAATCAGAAGAAGAATCAGAAGAAGAAGAAGAAGAAGAAGGAGAAGAAGAAGAAGAAGAAGAAGAAAAAGAAGAATTCGATGAATTCGAAGAAGAATTCGAAGAAGTATTCGAAGAAGAAGAATAATTCTAAGGAGAATTCGAAGAATTCAAAGAATTCGAAGAAGAATTCGAAGAAGAATTCGAAGAAGAAGAAGAATTCGAAGAAGAAGAATTCAAAGAAGAAGAAGAATTCAAAGAAGAATAAGAATTTGAAGATGAATTCGAAGAAGAATTCGAAGAAGAAGAATACTTCGAAGAAGAATCAGAATTCGAAGAATTCGAAGAAATATTCCAAGAAGAATTCGAAGAAGAAGAAGAATAATTCCAAGAAGAATTCGAAGAAGAAGAATAATTCCAAGAAGAATTCTAAGAAGAAGAATTCTAAGAAGAAGAATTCGAAGAAGAATTCGAAGAAGAAAAAGAAGAATTCGAAGAAGAAGAAGAAGAATTCGAAGAAGTATTCGAAGAAGAAGAAGAAGAAGAAGAAGAAGAAGAAGAAGAAGAAGAAGAAGAAGAAGAAGAAGAAGAAGAATTTAAAGGATAAGAAGAAGAATTCGAAGCATTCGAAGAAGAAGTATTCGAAGATGAATTCATAGAAGAATTCGAAGAATTTGAAGAAGAAGAAGAGTAATTATAAGAAGAATAAGAATTCGAAGAATAAGAATTCGAAGAAGAAGAATCAGAAGAATCAGAAGAACCAGAAGAAGAAGAATCAGAAGAAGAATGAGTAGAAGAAGAATCAGAAGAAGAATCCGAAGAAGAATCAGAAGAAGAAGAATTCGAAGAATTCGAAGAAG
The DNA here is from genome assembly GCA_020800305.1 of Porphyrio hochstetteri. Classification (NCBI taxonomy): domain Eukaryota; kingdom Metazoa; phylum Chordata; class Aves; order Gruiformes; family Rallidae; genus Porphyrio; species Porphyrio hochstetteri. Next base: position 36,839 of record JAJHSY010000016.1, on the reverse strand, counting down.
AAGAAGAAGAATCAGAAGAAGAAGAAGAAGAATCAGAAGAAGAATCAGAAGAAGAAGAAGAACTAGAAGAAGAAGAAGAAGAATTCGAAGAAGAAGAATTCGAAGAAGAAGAAGAAGAACTAGAAGAAGAAGAAGAAGAAGAAGAAGAAGAAGAAGAACTCGAAAAACAATTCGAAGAAGAATTCGAAGAGGAAGAATTAGAAGAATTCCTAGAATTCGAAGAAGATGAAGAAGAAGAAGAAGAAGAAGAAGAAGAAGAAGAAGAAGAAGAAGAAGAAGAAGAACTCGAAAAAGAATTCGAAGAAGAATTCTAAGAAGAAGAATTCCAAGAATAAGAAGAAGAAGAAGAAGAATCAGAAGAATCAGAAGAAGAAGAAGAATCAGAAGAAGAATCAGAAGAAGAATCAGAAGAAGAAGAATTCGAAAAAGAATCAGAAGAAGAATCAGAAGAAGAATCAGAAGAAGAAGAATTCGAAGAAGAATCAGAAGAAGAATCAGAAGAAGAATCAGAAGAAGAAGAAGAATAGGAAGAAGAAGAATCAGGATAAGAAGAAGAAGAATCAGAAGAAGAATCAGAAGGAGAAGAATTCGAAGAAGAATCAGAAGAAGAATCAGAAGAAGAAGAATCAGAAGAAGAAGAATCAGGATAAAAAGAAGAAGAAGAAGAAGAAGAATAATCAGCAGAAGAAGAAGAAGAAGACGAAGAAAAAGGAGAAGAAGAAGAAGAAGAAGAAGGAGAAGAAGAATTCGAAGAATTCGAAGAATTCGAAGAAGTATTCAAAGAAGAATTCGAAGAAGAAGAATTCGAAGAAGAATTGGAAGAAGAAAAAGAAGAATTCGAAGAAGAAGAAGAAGAATTCGAAGAAGTATTCGAAGAAGAAGAATAATTCTAAGAAGAATTCGAAGAATTCAAAGAAGAATTCGAAGAAGAATTCGAAGAAGAATTCGAAGAATTCGTAGAATTCGAAGAATTCGAAGGATTCTAAGAAGAAGAAGAAGAAGAAGAAGAAGAAGAAGATGAAGAAGAAAAATTCGAAGAAGAAGAATTCTAAGAAGAAGAAGAAGAATTCGAAGAAGAAGAAGAATTCAAAGAAGAAGAATAATTCGAAGAAGAAGAAGAATTCGAAGAAGTGGAATTCGAAGAAAAAGAAGAAGAATTCTAAGAAGAATTCGAAGAATTCGAAAAAGAATTCGAAGAAGAATTCGAAGAAGAAGAATTCGAAGAAGAATTCCAAGAAGAAGAAAAATTCGAAGAAGAAAAATTCGAAGAAAAATTCGAAGAAGAAGAATAATTTGAAGAAGAAAAAGAAGTATTCGAAGAAGAAGAAGAAGTCGAAGAAGAAGACGAAGAATACGAAGAATTCGAAGAAGAAGAATTCGAAGAAGGAGAATTCGAAGAAGAAGAGGCAGAAGAAGAAGAATCAGAAGAAGAAGAATCAGGATAAGAAGAAGAAGAAGAATCAGAAGACTCAGAAAAAGAATCAGAAGAAGAAGAATTAGAAGAAGAAGAAGAAGAATCAGAAGAAGAAGAATCAGAAGAATAATCAGTAGAAGAAGTAAAATCAGAAGAAGAATCAGAAGAAGAATCAGACTAAGAATCAGAAGAATAAAAAGAAGAAGAAGAAGAAGTAGAAGAAGAAGAAGAATTTGAAGGAGAAGAAGAATTCGAAGAATTTGAAAAAGGAGAAGTATTCGACGATGAATTCGTAGAAGAATTTGAAGAAGAAGAAGAATTATAAGAAGAAGAATAAGAATTCAAAGAAGAAGTATTCGAAGAAGAAGAATTCGAAGAAGAAGAATCAGAAGAATCAGAAGAATCAGAAGAAGAAGAAGAAGAAGAATCAGAAGAAGAGGAATCAGAAGAAGAATCGGATGAAGAAGAAGAATTCGAAGAAGAAGAAGTATCAGAAGAAGAAGAAGAAGAAGAAGAATCAGAAGAAGAAGAATAAGAAGAATTCGAACAAGAAGAATTCGAAGAAGAAGAAGTATTCGAAGAAGAAGAATTCGAAGAAGAAGAAGAATTCGAAGAAGAATAAGAAGATTTCGAAGAAGAAGTCGAAGAAGAAGAATTCGAAAAACAATTCGAAGAAGAAGTCGAAGAGGAAGAATTAGAGTTCGTAGAATTCGAAGAATTCGAAGAATTCGAAGAAGAAGAAGAAGAAGAAGAAGAAGAAGAAGAAGACGAATTGGAAATAGAAGAATTCGAAGAATTCGAAGAAGTATTCAAAGAAGAATTCGAAGAAGAAGAATTTGAAGAAGAATTCAAAGAAGAAAAAGAAGAATTCGAAGAAGAAGAAGAATTCGAAGAAGAAGTATTCGAAGAAGAAGAAGAAGAAGAAGAATTCGAAGAATTCAAAGAAGAATTCGAAGAAGAAGAATAAGAAGAATTCGAAGAAGAAGAATTCAAAGAAGAATACGAATTTGAAGATGAATTCGAAGAAGAAGAATAATTCGAAGAAGAAGAAGAATTCGAAGAAGAGGAATTCGAAGAAGAATTCGAAGAAGAAGAATTCGAGGAAGAATTCGAAGAATTTGAAGAGGAATTCGAAGAAGAATTCAAAGAAGAAGAATTCGAAGAATAATAATTCGAATAAGAAGTATTCGAAGAAGAGGAAGAAAAAGAAGAAGAAGAATTAGAAGAAGAAGAATCAGAAAAACAATTCGAAGAAGTATTCGAAGAGGAAGGATTAGAAGAATTCATAGAATTCGAAGAATTCGATGAAGAAGAAAAAGAAGAAAAGAAGAAGAAAAGAATTAGAAGAAGAAGATGAAGAAGAAGAAGAAGAAGAAGAATTTGAAGGAAAAGAAGAAGAATTCGAAGAATTCAAAGGAGAATTATTCGAAGATGAATTCGTAGAAGAATTCGAAGAATTTGAAGAAGAATAAATATAAGAAGAAGAATAAGAATTCGAAAAAGAAGAATTCGAAGAAAGAGAATCAGAAGAATCAGAAGAAGAAAAAGAAGAAGAAAGAGAATCAGAAGAATCAGAAGAAGAATTAGAAGAAGAAGAAAAATCAGAAGAAGAATCAGGAAAAGAAAAAGAAGAAGAATAAGAATCATCAGAAGAATAATAATAAGAAGAAGAATCAGAAGAAGAATCAGAAGAAGAATCAGAAGAAGAAGAAGAAGAAGAATCAGAAGAAGAAGTAGAATCAGAAGAGGAAGAAGAAAAATTCGAAGAATTCGAAGAAGAAGAATTCGAAGAAGGAGAATTCGAAGAAGAAGAGGAAGAAGAAGAAGAATCAGAAGAAGAAGAATCAGGATAAGAAGAAGAAGAAGAATCAGAAGAATCAGAAAAAGAATCAGAAGAAGAAGAAGAATCAGAAGAATCAGAAGAAGAAGAAGAATCAGAAGAAGCAGAAGAAGAAGAAGAAGAAGAAGAAGAATCAGAAGAAGAAGTAGAATCAGAAGAAGAAGAAGAAAAATTTTAAGAATTCGAAGAGTAAGTATTTGAAGATGAATTCGAAGAAGAATTCGAAGAAGAATTCTAAGAAGAAGAAAAGTTCTAAGAAGAAGAAGGATTCGAAGAAGAAGAATTCTAAGAAGAATTCTAAGAAGAAGAAGAATTCGAAGAAGAAGAAGAAGAATTCGAAGAAGAAGAATTCGAAGAAGAAGAAGAAGAAGCAGAAGAATCAGAAGAAGAAGAAGAAGAATCAGAAGGAGAATCAGAAAAATAATCAGAAGAAGAATAAAAATCAGAAGAAGAAGAAGAAGAAGAAAAATCAGAAGAAGAAGAAGAATCAGAAGAAGAAGAAGAAGAAGAAGAAGAAGGAGAAGAAGAAGAAGAAGAAGAAGAAGAAGAATTCGATGAATTCAAAGAAGAATTCGAAGAAGTATTCGAAGAAGAAGAATAATTCTAAGAAGGAGAATTCGAAGAATTCAAAGAATTCGAAGAAGAATTCGAAGAAGAATTCGAAGAAGAAGAAGAATTCGAAGAAGAAGAATTCAAAGAAGAAGAAGAATTCAAAGAAGAATAAGAATTTGAAGATGAATTCGAAGAAGAATTCGAAGAAGAAGAATACTTCGAAGAAGAATCAGAATTCGAAGAATTCGAAGAAATATTCCAAGAAGAATTCGAAGAAGAAGAAGAATAATTCCAAGAAGAATTCTAAGAAGAAGAATTCTAAGAAGAAGAATTCGAAGAAGAATTCGAAGAAGAAAAAGAAGAATTCGAAGAAGAAAAAGAAGAATTCGAAGAAGTATTCGAAGAAGAAGAAGAAGAAGAAGAAGAAGAAGAAGAAGAAGAAGAAGAAGAAGAAGAAGAAGAATTTAAAGGATAAGAAGAAGAATTCGAAGCATTCGAAGAAGAAGTATTCGAAGATGAATTCATAGAAGAATTCGAAGAATTTGAAGAAGAAGAAGAGTAATTATAAGAAGAATAAGAATTCGAAGAAGAAGAATTCGAAGAAGAAGAATCAGAAGAATCAGAAGAACCAGAAGAAGAAGAATCAGAAGAAGAATGAGTAGAAGAAGAATCAGAAGAAGAATCCGAAGAAGAATCAGAAGAAGAAGAATTCGAAGAATTCGAAGAAGAAGAAGAAGAATCAGAAGAAGAAGAAGAAGAATCAGAAGAAGAAGAAGAACTAGAAGAAGAAGAAGAAGAATTCGAAGAAGAAGAATTCGAAGAAGAAGAAGAATAACTAGAAGAAGAAGAAGAAGAAGAAGAAGAAGAAGAACTTGAAAAACAATTCGAAGAAGAATTCGAAGAGGAAGAATTAGAAGAATTCCTAGAATTCGAAGAAGATGAAGAAGAAGAAGAAGAAGAAGAAGAAGAAGAAGAAGAAGAAGAAGAAGAAGAAGAACTCGAAAAACAATTCGAAGAAGAATTCGAAGAAGAATTCTAAGAAGAATTCCAAGAAGAAGAAGAATTCGAAGAAGAATCAGAAGAATCAGAAGAAGAAGAAGAATCAGAAGAAGAATCAGAAGAAGAATCAGAAGAAGAAGAATTCGAAAAAGAATCAGAAGAAGAATCAGAAGAAAAATCAGAAGGAGAAGAATTCGAAGAAGAATCAGAAGAAGAATCAGAAGAAGAAGAATCAGAAGAAGAAGAATCAGAAGAAGAAGAATCAGGATAAAAAGAAGAAGAAGAAGAAGAAGAAGAAGAAGAATCAGCAGAAGAAGAAGAAGAAGAAGAAGACGAAGAAAAAGGAGAAGAAGAAGAAGAAGAAGAAGGAGAAGAAGAATTCGAAGAAGAAGAATTCGAAGAATTCGAAGAATTCGAAGAAGTATTCAAAGAAGAATTCGAAGAAGAAGAATTCGAAGAAGAATTGGAAGAAGAAAAAGAAGAATTCGAAGAAGTATTCGAAGAAGAAGAATAATTCTAAGAAGAATTCGAAGAATTCAAAGAAGAATTCGAAGAAGAATTCGAAGAAGAATTCGAAGAAGAAAAAGAAGAATTCGAAGAAGTATTCGAAGAAGAAGAATAATTCTAAGAAGAATTCGAAGAATTCAAAGAAGAATTCGAAGAAGAATTCGAAGAAGATTTCGAAGAATTCGTAGAATTCGAAGAATTCGAAGGATTCGAAGAAGAAGAAGAAGAAGAAGAAGAAGAAGAAGAAGAAGAAGATGAAGAAGAAAAATTCGAAGAAGAAGAATTCTAAGAAGAAGAAGAAGAATTCGAAGAAGAAGAAGAATTCAAAGAAGAAGAATAATTCGAAGAAGAAGAAGAATTCGAAAAAGAGGAATTCGAAGAAGAAGATGAAGAATTCTAAGAAGAATTCGAAGAAGTATTCAAAGAAGAATTCGAAGAAGAAGAATTCGAAGAAGAATTGGAAGAAGAAAAAGAAGAATTCGAAGAAGAAGAAGAAGAATTCGAAGAAGTATTCGAAGAAGAAGAATAATTCTAAGAAGAATTCGAAGAATTCAAAGAAGAATTCGAAGAAGAATTCGAAGAAGAATTCGAAGAATTCGTAGAATTCGAAGAATTCGAAGGATTCTAAGAAGAAGAAGAAGAAGAAGAAGAAGAAGATGAAGAAGAAAAATTCGAAGAAGAAGAATTCTAAGAAGAAGAAGAAGAATTCGAAGAAGAAGAAGAATTCAAAGAAGAAGAATAATTCGAAGAAGAAGAAGAATTCGAAAAAGAGGAATTCGAAGAAGAAGAAGAAGAATTCTAAGAAGAATTCGAAGAATTCGAAAAAGAATTCGAAGAAGAATTCGAAGAAGAAGAATTCGAAGAAGAATTCCAAGAAGAAGAAAAATTCGAAGAAGAAAAATTCGAAGAAAAATTCGAAGAAGAAGAATTTGAAGAAGAAAAAGAAGTATTCGAAGAAGAAGAAGAAGTCGAAGAAGAAGACGAAGAATACGAAGAATTCGAAGAAGAAGAATTCGAAGAAGGAGAATTCGAAGAAGAAGAGGTAGAAGAAGAAGAATCAGAAGAAGAAGAATCAGGATAAGAAGAAAAAGAAGAATCAGAAGAATCAGAAAAAGAATCAGAAGAAGAAGAATTAGAAGAAGAAGAAGAAGAATCAGAAGAAGAAGAATCAGAAGAATAATCAGTAGAAGAAGTAAAATCAGAAGAAGAATCAGAAGAAGAATCAGACTAAGAATCAGAAGAATAAAAAGAAGAAGAAGAAGAAGTAGAAGAAGATGAAGAAGAAGAAGAATAAGAAGAAGAAGAAGAAGAAGAAGAAGTAGAAGAAGAAGAAGGAGAATCAGAAGAATCAGAAGAAGAATCAGAAGAAGAAGAAGAATTCGAAGGAGAAGAAGAAAAATTCGAAGAATTCGAAGAAGTATTCGAAGATGAATTCGAAGAAGAATTCGAAGAAGAATTCTAAGAAGAAGAAGAATTCGAAGAAGAAGAATTCGAAGAATAATTCAAAGAAGAAGAAGAATTCGAAGAAGAAGAAGAATCAGAAGAAGAATCAGAAGAAGAAGAATAAGAAAAATCAGAAGAATAATCAGAAGAAAATTCGGAAGAATCAGAAGAATCAGAAGAAGAATCAGATGAAGAAGAAGGAGAAGAAGAAGAAGAAGAAGAAGAAGAAGAAGAAGAAGAAGAAGAAGAAGAATTCGAAGATGAATTCGGAGAAGAATTCGAAGAAGAATTCGATGAAGAAGAAGAAGAAGAATTAGAAGAAGAAGAAGAAGAATCAGAAGAAGAAGAATCAGAAAAATAATCAGTAAAAAAAAAAAATTGGAAGAAGAATCAGAAGAAGAATCAGAAGAAGAATCAGACTAAGAATCAGAAGAATAAAAAGAAGAAGAAGAAGAAGAAGAAGAAGAAGAAGAAGAAGAAGAAGAAGAAGAAGAAGAAGAACGAGAAGAAGAAGAAGAAGAAGAAGAAGAAGAACGAGAAGAAGAAGAAGAAGAACGAGAAGAAGAAGAAGAAGAAGAAGAGGAAGAAGAAGAAGAAGAAGAAGGAGAAGAAGAAGGAGAAGAAGAAGAAGAACAAGGAGAAGGAGAAGAAGAAGAAGGAGAAGAAGGAGAAGAAGGGGAAGGAGAAGGAGAAGAAGAAGGAGAAGAAAAACTAGGAGAAGGAGAAGAACAAGAAGGAGAAGGAGAAGGTAAAGTATAAGAAGAAGGAGAAGAAGAAGAACAAGAAGAATGAGAAGAACAAGAAGAATGAGCAGAACAAGAAGGAGAAGGAGAAGAAGAAGGGGAAGAAGAAGAATTTGAAGTAGAAGAAGAAAAAGAAGAAGAAGAAGAAGAATCAGAAGAAGAAGAAAAAGAAGAAGGAGAAGAAGAAGAAGTAGATGGAGAAGGAGAAGAAGAAGAAGGAGAAGGAGAAGAAGAACAAGGAGAAGGAGAAGAAGAAGGAGAAGAAGAAGAAGGAGAAGAAGGAGAAGAAGGGGAAGGAGAAGGAGAAGAAGAAGGAGAAGAAAAACTAGGAGAAGGAGAAGAACAAGAAGGAGAAGTAGAAGGTAAAGTATAAGAAGAAGGAGAAGAAGAAGAACATGAAGAATGAGAAGAACAAGAAGGAGAAGTAGAAGAAGAAGAAGAAGAAGTAGAAGAAGAAGAATCAGAAAAAGAAGAAAAAGGAGAAGGAGAAGGAGAAGGAGAAGGAGAAGAAGAAGAAGGAGAAGGAGAAGAAGGAGAAGAAGGAGAAGGAGAAGTATAAGGAGAAGGAGAAGAAGAAAAACAAGGAGTATGAGAAGAAGAAGAAGAAGAAGGAGAAGGAGAAGAAGAAGAAGGAGAAGAAGAAGAATCAGGAGAAGAAGAATCAGAAGAAGAAGAAGAATCAGAAGAATCAGAAGAAGAAGAAGAATCAGAAGAAGAATCAGAAGAAGAATAAAAAGAAGAAGGAGAAGGAGAAGGAGAAGGAGAATGTCGTGGTTTTGCCCCGGCCGAGGGCCGCACCCCACACAGTCGCTTGTACTTTTAAAAGGAAGGGGGAGGGAAAGTTGGGGGAAGGGGAAAAGGGAAGGAAGAAAGGAGGAAAAGAAACCACAACCTAGAAACCAGAACCACGCAGGTTGGGATAAGGATAGTTTACTAAACAATAACAGAAAACTAGATATAACAATAACAGAAGTTTAAAGCACAAAATAGATGAAACTGGTGATACACAATGCAATTTCTCACCAAACCACACAACTCAGGCCGCACAGCTTAGAGCCCGTCCCGGACAACCCGACCGCCCCAGAAACTGCACGTCCTGGCGTTGTCTCCCCCTCTTCCCCCCAGTCCCCCCTTATACCGAACATGACGTAACTGGTATGGAATATCCTCTTTGGCCAATTCGGATCACCTGTCCTGGCTGCGTCCCCTCCTTTCTCACTAGTAAGGAAGTATGCAGAGCTGAGAAAGGTCCTTGATTGCCCGGCAACAAATCGGAAAACATCAGGGTGCTATCAGCACTATTCTCATGCTAACACCCAAACATGGCATTCCATCCACTGCTAAAAAAAAGTTTAACTCCATCATAGCTGAAACCAGGACATTATCCACCCCTTATTCCATACCATTTACGTCATGACCAGATCCAACAATTTTCTTTGGGTACAACCAGTTTCGTGTTTCACACACCCATATATGTATGTACACATGTATGCACACATATGTGCATACAGCTCTTATTCCCTCAGTCTGTGAATCATCCCTCTGAAGTTGTTGAGTTCATTTAGTCCATGATTTTCAGGCTCCATTTGTCGTAACAGTTTCTCAGGATAATTGTATGTTCCATTGGCTCGTTGCATGCTGCATCTCAGGCTCTTGACTGATACACCTGGCATGGTCCATGCTCATACTCTGTGGGTCAGAGTTTATTTTCAACGGGAGAAAAAAGTTCTTGAGAGGCCAGGCTTTAGTTCCATCATCATGGCACTCATTCTTCATTAACTTGTATGACTCCGGCCATAATGCTATGGTACAACATACAGCAATCATAACAATAATGAATATACTATAATGGGTTATTTGGCAATTATTATAATTTCTACTTCATTAATTATATTGGCTATTCTCACCCAAAATCAAATCCCCTTGAGGTACGCATCGAACTTCTCCATCCCTCTGCATTACCCACCAAGTACAGCCAGGTCCTTGAGCAAAAACAATTCCAGACATGGGTTTACCTTTGCCTGAAGCAGGGATGACCCAAACTCTCTTTCCCAATACACTCTTCATATGCACTACTGGCACTCTGTCTCCCTCTACAGTACGTGGAAATTTTGACTGGGCAGGGCCAGCCCGATTGGTAGATCCCCTAGAGTTAACTAACCACGTGGCTTGGGCCAAATGTGTATCCCAATGCTTGAATGTCCCACCACACATTGCTTTCAGTGTAGTTTTTAAAAGTCCATTATATCGTTCAATTTTCCCAGAGGCCGGTGCATGGTAAGGAATGTGGTACACCCACTCAATGCCATGCTCTTTGGCCCAGGTGTCTATAAGAGTGTTTCGGAAATGAGTCCCATTGTCTGACTCGATTCTTTCTGGAGTACCATGTCGCCAGAGGACTTGCCTTTCAAGGCCCAGAATTGTATTTCGAGCAGTGGCATGGGGTACGGGATATGTTTCTAGCCAGCCGGTAGTTGCCTCCACCATTGTAAGCACATAACGTTTGCCATGGCGGGTTTGTGGGAGGGTGATGTAATCAATCTGCCAAGCCTCCCCATATTTATATTTCATCCACCGTCCTCCATACCAAAGGGGCTTTAACCGCTTAGCTTGCTTGATTGCAGCACATGTCTCACATTCGTGGACAACTTGTGCGATGGCGTCCATGGTCAAGTCCACCCCTCGATCCCGAGCCCATCTATATGTTGCATCTCTCCCTTGATGACCCGAGGTATCATGAGCCCATCGAGCCATGAATAATTCACCCTTACGTTGCCAGTCTAGATCTACCTGAGCCACTTTAATCCTAGCAGCCTTATCTACCTGATGGTTGTTTTCATGTTCCTCCATGGCCCGACTCTTAGGTACATGGGCGTCGACATGACGTACCTTTACAACAAGTTTCTCTAACCGAGCAGAGATATCTTGCCATAAGTCATCAGCCCATATAGGTTTGCCTCTACGCTGCCAGTTGTTCTTTTTCCACTGCTGCAACCACCCCCACAGGGCATTCGCCACCATCCATGAATCAGTATAAAGGTAGAGCCTTGGCCACTTTTCTCTCTCAGCAATGTCCAGGGCTAACTGGATGGCCTTCACCTCAGCGAACTGGCTTGATTCACCTTTTCCTTCAGTGGCTTCTGCTACTCTTCTTATAGGATTCCATACAGCGGCTTTCCATCTCCGATGCTTACCCACAATGCGACAAGACCCATCAGTGAACAGGGCATATCGCTTCTCATTCTCTGGCAGTTCGTTGTAGGGTGGGGCTTCTTCAGCGCGTGTTACCTCCTCATCCTCTGGTGACATCCCAAAATCTTTGCCTTCTGGCCAGTCTGTGATCACCTCCACAATTCCTGGGCGATTGGGGTTTCCTATTCGAGCCCGCTGTGTAATTAGTGCAACCCACTTGCTCCACGTAGCATCAGTGGCATGGTGTGTAGAAGGAACCTTCCCTTTGAACATCCAGCCCAGCACCGGCAGTCGGGGTGCCAGGAGGAGCTGGGCTTCAGTTCCAATCACTTCTGAGGCGGCTCGAACCCCTTCGTAGGCGGCCAGTACTTCCTTTTCTGTTGGAGTATAATTGGCCTCAGATCCTTTGTAGGCCCGACTCCAAAACCCCAGCGGTCGACCTCGAGTCTCCCCTTGTGCTTTCTGCCAGAGACTCCAGGTCGGGCCGTTCTCCCCAGCTGCAGTGTAGAGCACATTTTTAATATCTGTCCCTGTCCGGACAGGCCCAAGGGCCACTGCATGGACTATCTCGCGTTTGATCTGCTCAAAGGCTTGCTGTTGCTCAGGGCCCCATTGGAAATCATTCTTCTTTCGAGTTACATGGTAGAGTGGGCTCACAATGAGACTGTAGTTTGGGACATGCATTCGCCAAAAACCTATAACACCTAAGAAAGCTTGTGTTTCCTTTTTGTTGCTTGGTGGAGACATAGCTGCTATTTTATTAATAATGTCCATTGGGATGTGACGACGCCCATCCTGCCATTTTATTCCTAAAAACTGGATTTCTCGCGTAGGCCCCTTGACTTTACTTCGTTTTATAGCAAAACCGGCTTCTAAAAGGATTTTAATTACCCTGTTTCCTTTTTCAAAAACTTCCTCTGCTGTGTTGCCCCATACAATGATGTCATCAATATACTGCAGGTGCTCTGGTGCTTCACCCTTTTCCAGTGTATTCTGGATTAGTCCATGGCAGATGGTGGGGCTATGTTTCCACCCCTGGGGCAGACGATTCCACGTGTATTGGATGCCTCTCCAAGTGAAAGCAAACTGTGGCCTGCACTCTGGCGCCAGTGGGATCGAGAAGAAAGCATTCGCAATGTCGATTGTGGCGTACCACTTGGCTGCCTTCGATTCCAATTCATACTGGAGCTCTAACATGTCTGGCACAGCAGCACTCATACCTGGAGTGACTTCATTTAGGCCACGATAATCTACTGTCAGCCTCCACTCTCCATTGGACTTCCTCACTGGCCATATGGGACTATTAAAGGGTGAGTGGGTTCGGCTGATCACTCCCTGATCCTCCAGTTGACGAATCAGCTTATGGATGGGAATCAGGGAATCTCGGTTAGTACGGTATTGTCGTCTGTGCACCGTCGTCGTAGCAAATGGCACTTGCTGTTCTTCACCCTTCAACAACCCCACAACAGCAGAGTCCTCCGAGAGTCCAGGCAAGGCACACAATTGTTCAATTTCTTCTGTTTCCAAAGCAGCTATTCCAAAAGCCCATCGGTACCCTTTTGGGTCTTTAAAATACCCTCTACGTAGATAATCTATACCTAAAATGCACGGAGCTTCTGGACCAGTCACAATGGGGTGTTTTTCCCAGTCCTTCCCAGTTAGGCTCACCTCAGCCTCTAGCACAGTTAGTTGTTGGGATCCCCCTGTCACTCCAGAAATACAAACAGGTTCTACCCCTTCATGATTCGATGGCATTAGAGTACACTGGGCACCAGTATCCACCAGAGCTTTGTACTCTTGTGGGTCTGACGTGCCAGGCCATCGGATCCACACAGTCCAATAAACCCGATTGTCCCTCTCCTCCACCTGGCTGGAGGCAGGGCCCCTCTATTGCTGCTGATCATATTTGTTTTCCACTGGTTGCATAAAGGACTTAGAGGTCCCTTCAAAAGGATCAGGCACATCAGACATATAGGTAGGCCTTCCAGTTGGTCTAGGGAACTGCCCAGTAGAAACTGGTGCAGCCTTCTTCCTGACAGAATCTCGTTGTGCGAATGTTTTACCCCGCAGCTCATTTACTCGTGCTCGAAGGGCTGAGGTGGGCTGCATATCCCATTTCCTCATGTCCTCTCCATGATCAAGCAGGTAAAACCACAATGTACGTCGTGGTGTGTATTCTCCCTCTTGGAACGATGGACGCTTTCTCCCAGTAGCTGCAACATTGCTCCATACGGGTTGGGAGTTGGACACATTGTTGTCAAGTCGTTGAACCAGTTTCTCTACTGCTGCAATGACGGAGAGGGAAACATTGTCTTGGTATTTCCTGAGTCGGCAGGCCACCTCATTTACGGTTGGCGGATTCGTATCATTCCAGTCAATTGCTGCCAGTGAATTGGTATACCCTGCTGGTGCACTTCGTACAACCTTACGCCACATATCTGGAGTGCATAGGACTTCATCGGGATCAGAGGGAAGCCGTGAATTGTCCAGATCATAATAAATTATCTCCCGTACAGCTAATTCTCTCAGGTGCTGAACAGATGTCTCTATGCTGTTACACTTAGGTGTCTGGCATGTAATATATTCCTTTATGGGATATCTTTCCTTCACACTTGACAGTAGTCGCCTCCAGAGGCTGAGGATTTCCGGCCTCCTCCCAATTGCTTTGTCAATTCCTCCTTCTCTAGCTAGGGATCCCAACTGCTTGGCCTCTCTGCCTTCTAATTCCAAACTACTGGCCCCGTGATCCCAACATCGGAGCAACCAAGTGATAATGTGCTCACTTGGGTGGCGAGTGAAATCTTTTCGAACCTCACGCAGCTCACTCAGAGTCAGGGATCGGGTAACAATCTCTGGTTCTGCCTCATCCTGATATCCTCGAGATGATCCCGGTTGATCATCATCCTTATCCGTCACTATACGAACTGATTTCTTTGTGCCTTTCCTCTTTTGTACGGGAGCAACAGACACTGGTGTGGATTGGTTTTTCAGATCATCTGCAGTGTCTGCTGTAGAGATTACAGTAGCTGCAGTGTCGGTCACAGGGGTTGCAGTAGCTGCAGTGTCAGCCCCAGTGGTTGCAGCAGCTATAGTATCTGCCAGTCTGTTTCCTTTCCCTTCTCCCTGACAGTGCTGACAGTGCTGACAGTGCTGCCTGCTATCAAGCAGTGTTTGATAAATAGTGGCCAGAGCCCAGCACAGTGCAGTAAGGTGTCCATCTCTGGGAAACCTACAGCAATTTTTCCTTAGGTATGCAGTCACTTGATCGGGGTCTTGTAGCTGTTCAGGAGTGAAATTCCAAACCATCGGGCGTGAGAAAGTACCTAGGTACTCGCCCATACTTTGCCACATGCCCTGCCACTCGTGATTATTCTGTCTCGGAGAAAGCTCTTCAGTGGTATTCATAAACCTATGCTTGATATATAACAAAAACTGAACCATCTGCACCAAACCTACCAATAGCAAAATGCTAGTTTGAATATCCCAGAGATATTGAAGATTTTCAAAAACTGCCCTAAGAGCTGTTGTATTTAGCCCAAAGGAAAAGAAAGCAGTGCCCCCACCATACCGGCTGCTGTTATTAACCCCTCCCTGTCCAAAGAATGGACAGGACAGCAAAACCTCATACAGGTACCAGCTTAAACTCATGATCATCGATATTATTGTATCATAGACCGATATCATAAAATACACTATAATGAAGTATGGGAACAAATACGGGAGCCACAGACCTGAGAGAGTAAAGAATCCTGCCAGGATTGTATACAGCATGCGGTGGTTTTGCTGCCACAGCCTTGTAAATAAATACCACAACATCGTGACCAGAGATTGCTTAAACAACAGTGCTTATCTTAATTGCGATAGTTAGGGTCAGATCTACCGTTATCCCAACCGTTCGTGCCCCACGTTGGGCGCCAAAATAACTGTCGTGGTTTTGCCCCGGCCGAGGGCCGCACCCCACACAGTCGCTTGTACTTTTAAAAGGAAGGGGGAGGGAAAGTTGGGGGAAGGGGAAAAGGGAAGGAAGAAAGGAGGAAAAGAAACCACAACCTAGAAACCAGAACCACGCAGGTTGGGATAAGGATAGTTTACTAAACAATAACAGAAAACTAGATATAACAATAACAGAAGTTTAAAGCACAAAATAGATGAAACTGGTGATACACAATGCAATTTCTCACCAAACCACACAACTCAGGCCGCACAGCTTAGAGCCCGTCCCGGACAACCCGACCGCCCCAGAAACTGCACGTCCTGGCGTTGTCTCCCCCTCTTCCCCCCAGTCCCCCCTTATACCGAACATGACGTAACTGGTATGGAATATCCTCTTTGGCCAATTCGGATCACCTGTCCTGGCTGCGTCCCCTCCTTTCTCACTAGTAAGGAAGTATGCAGAGCTGAGAAAGGTCCTTGATTGCCCGGCAACAAATCGGAAAACATCAGGGTGCTATCAGCACTATTCTCATGCTAACACCCAAACATGGCATTCCATCCACTGCTAAAAAAAAGTTTAACTCCATCATAGCTGAAACCAGGACATTATCAAGGAGTATGAGAAGAAGAAGAAGAAGAAGGAGAAGGAGAAGAAGAAGAAGGAGAAGAAGAAGAATCAGGAGAAGAAGAATCAGAAGAAGAAGAAGAATCAGAAGAATCAGAAGAAGAAGAAGAATCAGAAGAAGAATCAGAAGAAGAATAAAAAGAAGAAGGAGAAGGAGAAGGAGAAGGAGAAGAAGATGGAGAAGGAGAAGAAGGAGAAGGAGAAGTATAAGAAGAAGAAGAATAAGAACAAGGAGAAGGAGAAGAAGAAGAAGAAGAAGGAGAAGTAGAAGAAGAAGAAGAAGAAGGAGAAGAAGAAGAAGAAGAATCAGAAGAATCAGAAGAAGAAGAAGAAGAATCAGAAGAAGAAAAATTCGAAGAATTCGAAGAAGAAGTATTCGAAGATGAAATCGAAGAAGAAGAATCAAAAGAAGAAGAATCAGGATAGGAAGAAGAAGAAGAAGAATCAGAAAAATCAGAAAAAGAATCAGAAGAAGAAGAAGAAGAATCAGAAGAAGAAGAAGAAGAAAAAGAAGAAGAATCAGAAGAAGAAGAAGAAGAAGAAAAATTCTAAGAAGTATAAGAAGGATTCGAAGAAGAAGAATCAGAAGAAGAAGAATTCTAAGAAGAAGAAGAATTCCAAGAAGAAGAAGAATTCTAAGAAGAGGAATTCGAAGAAGAAGAAGAAGAATAAGAAGAATTCGAAGAATAATTCGAAGAAGAAGAATTCTAAGAAGAAGAAGAATTCGAAGAAGAAAAATTCGAAGAAGAAATATTCGAAGAATTCCAAGAATTCAAAGAAGAATTCGAAGAAGAAGAATAAGAAGAATTCGAAGAAGAATAATTCGAAGAAGAAGAAAAATAATTCGAAGAAGAAAAATAATTCGAAGAAGAAAAATAATTCAAAGAAGAAGAAGAATTCGAAGAAGAATAATTCAAAGAAGAAGAAGAATTCAAAGAAGATAAGAATTCGAAGAAGAAGAAGGGGAAGAAGAAGAAGAAGAAGAATCAGAAGAAGAAGAAGAAGAATCAGCAGAATCAGAACAATCAGAAGAAGAAGAATCAGAAGAAGAAGAAGAATCAGAAGAAGAAGGAGAAGAAGAAGAAGAAGAAGAAGAAGAAGAAGAAGAAGAATCAGAAGAAGAAGAAGAATCAGAAGAAGAATCAGAAGAAGAATCAGAAGAAGAAGAATCAGAAGAAGAATCAGAAGAAGTAGAATCAGAAGAAGAAGAGTCAGAAGAAGAAGAAGAATCAGAAGAAGAAGAAGAAGAATCAGAAGAAGAAGAAGAAGAAGAATCAGAAGAAGAAGAAGAATCAGAAGAAGAATAAGAAGAAGAATCAGAAGGAGAAGAATCAGAAGAAGAAGGAGAAGAAGAAGAAGAAGAAGAAGAAGAAGAAGAAGAAGAATCAGAAGAAGAAGAAGAATCAGAAGAAGAATCAGAAGAAGAATCAGAAGAAGAAGAATCAGAAGAAGAATCAGAAGAAGTAGAATCAGAAGAAGAAGAGTCAGAAGAAGAAGAAGAATCAGAAGAAGAAGAAGAAGAATCAGAAGAAGAAGAAGAAGAAGAATCAGAAGAAGAAGAAGAATCAGAAGAAGAATAAGAAGAAGAATCAGAAGGAGAAGAATCAGAAGAAGAAGAAGAATCAGAAGAAGAAGAAGAAGAAGAAGAAGAATCAGAAGAAGAATAATAATAAGAAGAAGAATAAGAAGAATCAGAAGAAGAATCAGAAGAAGAATAAAAAGAAGAAGGAGAAGGAGAAGGAGAAGGAGAAGAAGATGGAGAAGGAGAAGAAGGAGAAGGAGAAGTATAAGAAGAAGAAGAATAAGAACAAGGAGAAGGAGAAGAAGAAGAAGAAGAAGGAGAAGTAGAAGAAGAAGAAGAAGAAGGAGAAGAAGAAGAAGAAGAATCAGAAGAATCAGAAGAAGAAGAAGAATCAGAAGAAGAAAAATTCGAAGAATTCGAAGAAGAAGTATTCGAAGATGAAATCGAAGAAGAAGAATCAAAAGAAGAAGAATCAGGATAGGAAGAAGAAGAAGAAGAATCAGAAAAATCAGAAAAAGAATCAGAAGAAGAAGAAGAAGAATCAGAAGAAGAAGAAGAAGAAAAAGAAGAAGAATCAGAAGAAGAAGAAGAAGAAGAAAAATTCTAAGAAGTATAAGAAGGATTCGAAGAAGAAGAATCAGAAGAAGAAGAATTCTAAGAAGAAGAAGAATTCCAAGAAGAAGAAGAATTCTAAGAAGAGGAATTCGAAGAAGAAGAAGAAGAATAAGAAGAATTCGAAGAATAATTCGAAGAAGAAGAATTCTAAGAAGAAGAAGAATTCGAAGAAGAAAAATTCGAAGAAGAAATATTCGAAGAATTCCAAGAATTCAAAGAAGAATTCGAAGAAGAAGAATAAGAAGAATTCGAAGAAGAATAATTCGAAGAAGAAGAAAAAGTATTCGAAGAAGAAAAATAATTCGAAGAAGAAAAATAATTCAAAGAAGAAGAAGAATTCGAAGAAGAATAATTCAAAGAAGAAGAAGAATTCAAAGAAGATAAGAATTCGAAGAAGAAGAAGGAGAAGAAGAAGAAGAAGAAGAATCAGAAGAAGAAGAAGAATCAGCAGAATCAGAACAATCAGAAGAAGAAGAATCAGAAGAAGAAGAAGAATCAGAAGAAGAAGGAGAAGAAGAAGAAGAAGAAGAAGAAGAAGAAGAATCAGAAGAAGAAGAAGAATCAGAAGAAGAATCAGAAGAAGAATCAGAAGAAGAAGAATCAGAAGAAGAATCAGAAGAAGTAGAATCAGAAGAAGAAGAGTCAGAAGAAGAAGAAGAATCAGAAGAAGAAGAAGAAGAATCAGAAGAAGAAGAAGAAGAAGAATCAGAAGAAGAAGAAGAAGAAGAATCAGAAGAAGAAGAAGAATCAGAAGAAGAATAAGAAGAAGAATCAGAAGGAGAAGAATCAGAAGAAGAAGAAGAATCAGAAGAAGAAGAAGAAGAAGAAGAAGAATCAGAAGAAGAATAATAATAAGAAGAAGAATAAGAAGAATCAGAATAAGAAGAAGAAGAATCAGAAGAAGAATCAGAAGAATCAGAAGAAGAATCTGAAGAAGAAGAAGATGAATCAGAATAAGAAGAAGAATCAGAATCAGAAGAAGAAGAAGAATCAGAAGAATAATCAGAATCAGAAGAAGAATCAGAAGAAGAAGAATCAGAAGAATCAGAAGGAGAAGAATCAGAAGAAGAAGAAGAATCAGAAGAAGAAGAAGAAGAAGAAGAAGAAGAAGAAGAAGAAGAAGAAGAAGAAGAAGAATTGGAAATAGAAGAATTCGAAGAATTCGAAGAAAAATGCGAAGAATAAGAATTCGAAGAATTCGAAGAAGAATTCGAAGTAGTATTTGAAGAAGAATTCGAAGAAGAAGAAGAAGAAGAAGAAGAAGAAGAATTCAAAAAAGAAGAATTCGAAGAAGAAGATGAAGAATTATAAGAAGACCCTGGCTGGAGGCCAGATGCTCACCAACGCCCACCAAAGTCACTCTATCACTCCCCTTTTCAGCTAGACAGGAGAGAAAATGGATATTGAGAGGCTTAGGAGTCGAGATAAGGACAGGGAGAGACCATTCAGCAATTAGCGTCACGGGCAGAACAGACTCAACGCAGAATAAAAAACAGGGCACAGCGTGTCAGTTTGCGCAGCAGTTAGAGCAGGTAGAGTGAGCGGGAAGGGTGCAGTCTCTCTCACAGTTCAGGAGGTAAGTTGAGTTGGTAAGAGGCAGCCCAGCATTAGTATCCACCCGGTGGCAAGCTGCATCCTCCATAACTACCAGAAGGGATACGTCAACCAATACGGAGCTCCCAGCAAAACATCACGCCATCCAGGCATCTGGCTGCAGGGAGTGCCACCAGCTTGCGCGGGAAATGGAAGGCAACACAGACAACAGCTGTGTACAGTGTGATCAGGTGGACTATCTACTCAGCCTGGTGGTAGAACTAAGAGGGGAAGCAGACAGGATAAGAAGCATCAGGGAGTCAGAACATGAGATAGATTGGTGGACCCACACCCTGAGCTCCCTGAAACATGAGCAGAGACAACCACCGGAAAACTCCCCTGATCAGAAGGAATTGGTATCATTCCCCCATCAGGACACAGGCAGGGACTTAAAGGGAAACAGTGAGTGTAAGCTAGTCCGCAAAAGGGGCAGCAAGAAAAACTTCCTCCTTGCCCATACCTCCCCAAGTGCCTCTAAACAACAGATATGAGGCTCTAACTGTGGAGGACCAGGCAGGGGACAATGTGGATGCTGATTCATCTACGCCAGAGGAGGGGTGAAGATCAAAGCAACATACTTCCAGAATTACTACATCTGCAGCAAGAAGGAAAAGACGAGTCATAGTGGTAGGAGACTCCCTGCTAAGGGGAACGGAGGGACCGATATGCAGGGCAGACCCTACTCATAGGGAGGTCTGCTGCCTCCTGGGAGCCCGGGTTAGGGGTATCACTAGGAAACTTCCTAGTCTGGTACGGGCCTCAGACTACTATCCACTACTGCTCTTCCATGTGGGGGGTGACGAATCTGCAGTACATAGTCCAAGAGCAATCAGAGGGACTTCAGGGCCCTGGGACATCTAGTGAGGGAATCTGGAGCCCAGGTGAGATTTTTTTCCTCACTCCTTCCAGTTGCAGGCAGTGACATTGGACGGAATAAGCGTAACCAATCTATTAATACATGGCTCCATGGCTGGTGCCAACGTAATAATTCTGGGTTTTTTGACAACGGGATGGCCTACGTGGCACCAGGCTTACTACAGGCATCACATGGGAGCCACCTTTCTCATAGAGGAAAGAGGGTCTTTGCCCAGGAGCTTGCAGGACTCATAGACAGGGCTTTAAACTAGATGTGAAGGGGGAAGGGGAATATACCAGGCTTGCCCATAACAAAGTGCGGGAGGATGCACTATGGTTGGAGGGAAGGGTGTAGGGGACTGTGTCGAAAGATTAAGAGACTGTGTCAAATGTTTGTCTCAACATTGCTGGAACACTACACCACCAACTATCATCACTGTCAGCAGTGGAGCAACGGTCAGACCGCAAGACCAGATGCTTCCTTCCTTCTTATGGACCTAAATGGAGAGCTGATTAAATTTAACCCAACCCCTGCGCATGCGCCCAGACCCGGAATCTGGAAGACAGAGGGACCCGGAGACCCCTGAAGACCACCTAAAAACTCCTGGAGACCACTCAGTGACAGTATTGGGCGTGCGCACCACTGCTGAGTGGTGGGTGTGGTTAAACAAAATAGCTCTTGGAATATGCTAATTGATTCCTGGAAGGAGTGAATACAACCCAATAAGAGAACAGAGATGACCATCATCGGACCTGAAGACATCGAAGAACGCTCTGCCATCGGACCTGAAGACATTGGACTGACAGGACGCCATAGCTCTGTGGTGGTAGATGTTCCAATCTCACTCTCTCTCTCTTCCACTCTTTTCTCTTTCTTCCCCCCTTCTCTTGCACGCTTGTTGTGGGCCAAATAACGTGACTTGAACCTTGACTCCGTTTTGAGTCTTAATTCTATTCCTGAGAATTGCGAAGACCTGGCCACGACAAAAACACCTAATTGGACATCACTCAGGAGTTAAGCCCAGCCGCCCCCAGCCACCCAGAGCAATCTGAGGTCAGTTGGAATGCAAGAGGGTTTAACCTCTGACAAATTGGTCTATCTGGTTGTGGATCGTGACATTTATTAAATTGGCATCATGGACAGGATTCTCGGAGAACAGAAAGGTGTGACCTCCTGAGAGTGAAAAGGGGAAAAATTGGATATTAAGGTGTGGCCCTCTCAGGATGATATTGCCCCTTTGAGTTGTATAGGATGGCTGCCCCAAAGGCAGTCAATATCCATGATAATGTCTCTTCCCTGGCCGAGGGGATAGATAAGTTATACGATCTTCTCAAGATGCACCGATCTTGCCCCTCACCCCAGGGACAGGATTGGGCAAAAAACTGCCGGTTTCAACCACAGAGCGTGATAGACAGGATAAAGGAACTGCAAAAAAAAGCTAGAGTCAGGTCAGGAAAAGGAAAAGCTATCATTTGTGCAGTACAGGCTTTGCCACACCTATGTCACAATTGACTCCCTGCAGATGATGATAAAGTTGATGCAGAAGCAATTAGAAGTAAACAAACAGTTTCTGGATGTTGAGTGTTCCCCGCGTCCTAATCCAGATCTTGGGAAAATTTTAGGTCCAGGGGCTTCGAAAGAGCGGGACGGCGCTAGGAATCAGACCACACACCAATATGGCTAAAAGCAGTCAGTTCACTTTATTCTACAGAACAGCGTGATTATATACTCTCTAGCAAGCTTAACAAAGCATGGCTGGGAACCACGGGGGGAGGGAAGTAAATACAGTGAAGGCGATAGAGCGGACACCTGTTCAAGGCCTATATCTTATCTTGTCTCAGAGGAATGTTTCAGAATTAGGAACTTCTATGCACAGTCCATACTCCTTAACCCATTATCTGACTTTGCTGCTAGCTCCACATGCCTTTAAAGTGATGTTTCATTCTGGCTGTTTTGCTCGCAGGGGTAGAGAGTGGAAATATGTGGCCATTCTCACGGAGCCATTCCTCCACATCTGGAGGAGGGGAGAAACCAAAATTCCATTCTAAAGGAGGAATTGAGGAATCAACTTTTGAGGGAAACAGATGCACAGGTGAAAATAGAAATGAAGCTTGCGGAAAAGGGGATACGGCAAATTTACCCTCAGGGAGATTTGCAAGAGGCCAAGAAAACCATAGAAAGCCTCCCCCACATGTATCCGCTGGTTAAAACAGAATATTTGTATGAGGACAACAATGATAACTGTCCTTGGGTTATTACCAAAGAAATCCCATTTACAGCAACAGAACTAGAAAATTTGAAAAAAGACTTTGCGAGAACTCCGAAGGAATTGGAAACAGAATATATGTGGAGAGTGTCCCTGTCAGGAGGAGATGGAATTTTGTTATCAGAACAGGAAGCAGAAGGGTATTGGGGCACGTGTGTGTTTCTAACTACAGGCAATCGTCGAGCTCCTCAGTCCTTAACTCAGTGGGCTGCATATTGGACCAGAGGGCTAAATTCCCTGGAGAGGGGAGATCCCCTTGCCATAACAAGCACGGTGGATCAATTAGTGGAAAGTGTGCAGAAAGCGGCTTGTTTCCAAATGATGTACGACTGGGAAATTAAGCCCCATCAGAGCTCCCTGATGATGATGTCTGTAGACCCAGAAAGGATGATCCCCTTAATCTGGGGACTTCCCGACTCTCTAAAATCTATTTGAATCCAATTACAACGGAAAATTCAAAGTGCCCCTGAAGCAGAAAGAACCACAACCACTTTAGAGGGGATGATAACCCCTGACCATCGACATCCGGGCAAGAAAATATGGACGTGGGGAGAAGTAGCACAGAAATTAATGAATTTTGGGAGGAAATAAGGCCCTGAGAGTGGATCATTCCAAAGAACCGAAACCACAATCTGCAGAACAAATAAAAAATTGGCAGTCACCAGAGGGGAAGAGACAGAATTTGAGGTTGCTCCAGAATAATAATCTTGGGAGGAAAAACCCCCTAAGCTGACAAGGGTTGTGGCATTTAGGCCTTCAGAAGGGCATTCCCCGAGACCTCATGGATGGACTCCCGACCAAAAAATTAGAAAAACTAGTACAAAAATGGTCAGGGAGCAAGGCTACCCTTGGACTAGTCCCTGAAGCTCCACCTCGATAGACCTTAAGGAGGAATCAGTGGGAAACTAGACCCTCTGCTCCCTGAAAGTGGGGGGACGGAGAATGGATGTTTTTAAGACAGCTCACCGTGAATGCAAAAGGGGATCTATTCATTACCGTTGCTGTAGGACTAAGGAGAAGACCAGCAACCTTTTTTGACTGATACTGGGGCACAAATTACTGCATTAACACAGACCAAGGCAAAACGGTGTGGGATCTCGATCCCATCTAGAAATCTGATAGTTTTGAATGCTCTGGGGAAAACACAGTCAATGCCTGTGACTTCGGTGACACTGTGGCTGCCAGGGGAGGAATCCCCCATTAATACCATGGTGGCCATAGGACCTTTTCAGACGAATCTTTTGGGTATAGACGTGCTGAGAGGGAGACAGTGGCATGACACCCAGGGGAATTCGTGGTCTTTTGGCACCCCCCCAGATCAGGCAATTAACCGAAACATCATGGGCAGAAGCCCGCCTGCTGCAAACTGCGCCTGCCCTTCCCCCTTCCAAGGTTGTTAACGTGAAACCCTATCCATTGCCATTAGGGGCTAGGGAAGGGACAGCCTCGGTGATCGAGGATCTCAAACAACGGGGAAACCCAGTGTTTGCCCACAATCTGTATAATTCACCAGTGTGGCTCCTATGCAAATCTAACAGGAAATGATGATTGACTGTTGACTATCAGCATTTAAATGCAAACACAGGTCCCCTGACTGCAGCTGTGCCTAATATAGCCAAATTAATTGCAACTATTCAGGAACAGGCCCACCCTATTTTAGCAACCATTGATGTGAAAGACATGTTTTTTATGGTTTCACTCCAAGAAAGTGATCGAGACCAAATTGCCTTTGTTTGGGAGGGACAGCAGTATACTTTTACCCACTTGCCTCAGGGGTACAAAGACTCACCTACCCTGGCTCACCATGCCCTAGCACAGGAATTGGCAATAATCCCATTAGAAGAGGAGGTCAAAGTCTATCAGTATATTGATGACATACTAATAGGGAGACATATTACAGCCTCAGTACAGATTATGCAAGACAGAATTATTCATCATCTGGAAAAAATAGGCCTTCAAATACCTGCAGAAAAAATACAAGCTCCTGCTAGCAAAGTTAAATTCTTAGGCATGTGGTGGAAAGAAGGGTCAGTTTGTATTCCCCAGGACACCCTCTCAACACTAGAACAGATAAAAACCACAGAAAGCAAAAAGGACCTGCAATGTGCCCTGGGATTGTTGGTCTTTTGGAGGAAACATATCCCAGACTTTGCAATAATTGCACGTCCCTTATATGACTTACTGCGAAAAATAGTAACATGGGAGTGGACTTCAGCCCACAATGAGGCATTGCAGCTTTTGGTGTTTGAAGCAAATACCCATCAAGCTATGGGCCCTATCCATCCCACTGACCCGGTGCAGATTGAATAGGGCTTTGCACATTCAGGATTATCAATCCATTTGGCAGAGGGGACCAGAAGGTCCTAGAATAAATTCTAGGAGTTTCAAGGATGCTGAAAAGCAATACTCTAGCTGGGAAAAGGGTTTGTTTGTAGTGAGTTTAGCTCTTAGAGAAGTGGAGAGAACCATACGCCAACATCCTATAGTTCTAAGGGGACCCTTTAAGGTAATCAAGCCTGTGCTGGCAGGGACCCCTCCCCCTGACAGAGTGGCTCAAAGAGATTCTGTGAGGAAATGGTATGCTAAAGTCGAACATTACTGCAGTGTTTTTACAGTCACTGAAGGCACCCCTAAGGTGTTACACATACAAGAAGAGATAACGAACCTCTGGGAAGAGGATACCCCTCCCACTTCTGTTGTCAAGATTGCCCCGTTTTCAGAGGAGGGCTAAACAAGAGGGCAAACAGTGGAAATATCGGGATGTATCTATCAATGTGGACTTGAGAAAAAGTGGGAGAGGTTTTGTGGGAAGCAGCTATGAAAGGGGATGCAAAGGCTATGAAAGTTTTAACTACCTCGCTACAACAGCTGCAATGTAATGAGAAATCAAACCTGCCTCTTAAAGGCACCCTGCCTGAAGGGGCTGAGGGTGAGGAAACCCCTACTGCTTTGCCGCCACTGCCACCTGTGCCATCACTGCCGCTTTTAATCGACCTGCCTTGGTCACCACCACTGCTGCCAGGGTTCGGAACCCTTGCAAGGGCCCCTCCGGCAGATTTGATCTCCCGGTGACACCCCCCCACCCTTGACTAGTTATAATCTGGCTGCACATTGGAGGGATGTACAGAAGCGGGCTGTTTCAGAGGGGGATTTGGAAGTTGCTGCTGCTCTTGCATGCCCTGTAGTGGTTTGCAGTGATCGTTCAAATGACTGTCAACCGTTACAGTGGGACTTAATTAAGGAATTACAAAAAACCATAACGCAACTGTAGGGGAAGATCAGGTTTGTGACCACCTGAAGAACCTGAACATATATAAGTCTATGAGATGCATCCCAGCATCCTCAGGGAATTGGCTGATGTGGTTGCTAAGGCACATGGAAGAAAGGGCAGTGATTTGAGACAGTCAGCATGGCTTCACCAGGGCAGGTCCTGCCTGACCAACCTGGTGGCTTTCTATGATGGGGTGACCACATCGGTGGACACAGGAAGGGCGATGGATGTCATCTATCTGGACTTCTGTAAAGCCTCTGACACAGTCCCCCACAATGTCCTTCTCTCTAAACTGGAGAGATATGGATTTGATGAGCGGACTGTTTGGTGGATAAGGAATTGGTTGGATGGTCGCATCCAGAGAGTAGTCGCCAATGGCTCTTGTGGTGACCGGCGATGAGCAACACGCAATTCGATATGAATTTTAGGTGAAGCCATTTTATTGGGTGAAATCACACAGATTATATACCTTTATTACTGCAAACCTGGCAAGCTAAAAACTGCTAATTGGTTACACACACTGTTCACACCGTATTGATTGGTTAGTAATTATAACGAGTTCTGATAAACCTATCTTATAGCAAAATATCGTTAGTTTACCTTTAATGCCTAAAAGTATCTGCACACCTGCTCTTTTGACCATCTGATTATGGTTGGTTCTTAACATGTTCCGTTACTCCCAAGTACCTTCCCATAACTGCTTCTTGGTTTAGGGTAGCCTGTACCCCTATCAACAAGGCCGCTGTGTTTTGAGAATGTGATTATTAGGATCCTCTCAGCATGAGTAACTTTTCCTCTCTCATGGGAACAGAAGAATATTGTCAGGGCCTAAATCTTGGGAGAAGAGAGCTAGGCTGCTAGCAGGCTTGCTGTCCTCTCCGACAGGCTCAATGTCCAGATGGAGATCTGTGACAAGTGGGGTCCCTCAGGGGTCTGTACTGGGACAGGTATTATTTAATATCTTCATCAGTGACATTGACGGTGAGGTTGAGTGCACTCTCAGCAAGTTTTCAGATGATACCAAGCTGAGTGGTGCAGTTGACATGCCAGAAGGATGGGATGGCATCCAGAGGGACCTGGAGAAGCGGGCCCATGTGAACCTCATGAGGTTCAACAAGAACAAGTGCAAGGTCTTGCACCTGGGTGGTCGGAGCAATCCTTGTCATCAATACAGAGTGGGAGATGAAGTGATAGAGATCAGCCCTGCAGAGAAAGACTTAGGGGTGATGGTGGACGAGAAGCTCAACATGAACTGACAATCACAGAATCACAAAATCACAGAATTGTAGGGGTTGGAAGGGACCTCGAGAGATCATCGGGTCCAACCCCCCTGCCAAAGCAGGCTCCCTAGCACATATTGCACAGATAGGCGTCCAGACGAATCTTGAATATCTCCAGAGAAGGAGACTCCACCACCTCCCTGGGTAGCCTATTCCAGTGCTCTGTCACCCTCACTGTGCTCGCAGCCCAGAAGGCCAACCACATCCAGGGCTTCATCAAAAGGAGTGTGGCCAGCAGGTCAAGGGAGGTGATGCTGTCCCTCTGCTCTCATGTAACCCCACCTGGAGTACTGTGTCCCGTTCTGGAGTCCCCAACATAAGAAGGACATGGAACTGTTGGAACGGGTCCAGAGGAGGGCCACAAAGATGATTAGAGGGCTGGAGCACCTCTCTGTTGGAGGCTCTTTAGCGGACAATGGGCACGTGAGCAATCCAGCCTTTGAATTGTAACCAATTGGCTACCAGCTTGTAGCCAATAACAGAGTGTATTGTGGCGTGTGATCGTATGCGCTCAACCAATAGGGGCCGGACGTGTGCACACGGCGGGGGTGGAGCTATCCAGGCGTCAGCACATGGCGCGGGACTATATAAGCAGATGAACGGTTTGAATAAACGGCATTCACCTGATCATATTGATCTCTGAGTGTATGTCTGGATCTTCCACACCTCTCCTATGAAGACAGGCTGAGAGAATTGGGGTTGTTCAGCTTGGAGAAGAGAAGGCTCTGGAGACATCTTATAGCGGCCTTCCAGTGCCTGAAGGGCTGGGGAAGGACTTTTAGAAGGGCCTGGAGTGATAGGACATGGGTGAATGGTTTTAAATTGCAAGGGGATAGATTTAGACTGGTTAATAGGAAAAAATTCTTCACTCTGAGGGTGGTGAGGAACTGGAATAGGTTGCCCAGGGAGGTGGTGGATGCCCCCTCCCTCCCTGGAGGTGTTCAAGGCTGGGTTGGTTGGGGCCTTGAACAGCCTGGTCTAGTGAGAGGTGTCCCTGACCATGGCAGGGGGGTTGGAACTAGATGATCTTTAAGGTCCCTTCCAACCCTGACCATTCTGTGATTCTATGCCTCTATGAAATTAAACCAAATCTTAAAACACCTCCCCTCACCCCTCCCTTCTTCATGGGCTCATCTTTAATCACGATTTCTCTCTCTTCCTTCCCAAGTGGCATAGCAGGAGACAGGGAATGGGGGGTTTTGATCAGTTCATCATGAGTTGTTTTCCTTCTTGGGGGTGAAATCCTCACACTCTAACCCTGCTCCAGTGTGGGGTCCCACCCACGGGAGACAGTCTTCCACATGAGTCCATTTCCACGGGGCTTCAGCTCTTCACCAACTGCCCCAGGATGGGTCCTTTCTATGAGGTGCATACCTTCAGGCCCAGAATGCTCCAGCCTGGTCCCCCACAGAGTCACAAGTCCCCCCAGTAAAACTGCCCTCCCTCCATGGGCTGCAGGTCCTGCCAGGATCTTGCTATAACGCGGGCTTACCAGCAGGTCACAGCGTGTGGTCCTTCACAGGCTCCAGGTGGAATGACTGCTGTCCATCATCTTCCAGGGGCTGCAGGGGGACAACCTCCTTCACCATGGTCTTCTACATGGGCTGCAGGGGAATCTCTCCTCCGGTGCCTGAAGTGCCTCCTCCCCTTCCTTGTGTCTGCAAAGTTCCTTATATCTTCTCACACCTTTCCCTGGCAGCAAAAAGTGGTGGCTTGTGCATTTTCCTTCTGAAATATATTATCACAGAGACACTTCCATCGTCACTGGTTGGCTCAGCCTTGATCAACATTGGGTCCGTCCTTGAGGTGGCTGGTGTTGGCTCTGTCAAAACTTGTGGCGGCTTCTTGCAGAAGCCACCCCTGCAGCCCCCTCCACCCTCCCCCCCACTAAAACCTTGCCATGCAAACCCAGAACAGCTGCATAGTATCAGGGATACAGAAGTGGCAATAGATAGCTGGACTCAAGTGCAGCTTGCACTGAAAACGCAGCCTGTGGCCAAACAGCCCCAAACTCCCCCACCCACCCGCATCCAGTCATACCGGAAGCCAACAGTGGTGAGAAATGTCAATTACTAGCAGGAGGAAGAAGCTTCCCTCAGAGGCAGAGGTGCCACTGCAGAACCTTTTTGTGGCTCTGCAGAAAGAGGAGGAAAAAGAATCTATAACAGGTCAGTCCTCAGACCTGAATAAAGATGACAGACCAGCTCCTCATTGCATAACAACTTCTGCTACTAAGAAAAAGTGAAGGGTGATAGTGGAGGGTGACTCGCTTCAGAGAGGTCTGCCAGTTACCTGGGGCCCGCATCAGGGATGTGACAGAAAGATTGCCAGACCTTGTACAACCCACTGACTACTATCCACAGCTACTGTTTCACGTAGCACACACCCCCCCACAACACCCCGAAAGATGTTCTTATCTTTCCCCTTTCTTATGATTACAGCATTACCTAAGACAAGTAAATCTACTGGCTACAGGAGACAAATCTACTGGCTACAGGAGACAGATCTACCTTATTCTTAGTTGTTGCCTGGTATCCATTCTTCACATTCAACATCTTGCAGTTCTATAAATTCTACTTTAGAATTTCCTCTTTCATAGTATACATCAAAAGGCATGTGGGAGTCCTCAAATGGCCCATGGTCAGCTTCATTAGTATCCCTTGTAGGATGGAAAGCTCCCTCCCCAAGAGTTGTGGTTGTGCGACAGGGTGGACAGCAACTGTCACTGAAGCTGAGGCAGTCACAGTAGTGATAGGCTGACAATAGGCTGGTCCTGAAGCACTCGCTCATGACACCAAACACTGGGCTTCTCATGTTATGAGAATGAGCCTTGTGGCCTGAGCTCCTGAATGCGGTTCAGCAGAAATTTCAAAAGTGTCCCTGTGAGGGCAGTAAGGAGGAGATTGCAGCCCTCTGCTTTGTTTCCCATTTTGGTTGTCTGCTCTGATGCCATGCCTTCTGAGTGCCAGCCTCTGGACTCAGTTGCAATATGGGACTCGACTGATACCATGTCTCTGACTGAACCATCTGAAAGGGACTCACATGGTCATGCCTCTAACAAAGAAAGGCAAACAAATACTACACTCATGTTTTTTCCCAGGATCCTTGGGGTCCCTTCCAACCCAGACCATTCTAACATTTATAGTGGTATTGCCCTGTTTCTAAGTTTATAAAGGTATTGTTCTGGAGTTTTTTAACTGTTGACATAGCTTCAGATAAACACAGGAGTACAGCTGAAAATATAGGCACTTACTACATATGTCTCCATCTTTTCAAAGGGATAGATAGCAAACACTTCTTAACTAATTCAACAAGCAGAATGGCAGGCATTTGGAAAAGGCTCCACCCAGGGTACATACACATCTACATGATGTTAGTGGGGTAGCTTGTACAGACTATAGGAATCTGTTTCTGGATTTCTTTAAAAGCATAAAATACAAAGGCCACATCAGTCAATAAACCGTGACCAACTTCAAATGTGGCTGTGCTTGTACCTAATTTTAAGCCTCTGCTGAACAAGAAGAAATCCACAGTGCAGCTCAGCATGCAGCATCGTGGGGAGCAGGAGCTTTTTCACTTTCCTATGAAATCTCAGTTCTGCCAACCTAGGAGCAAGAGGAAACAGGCCCAAGATTTGATGCAACCATGAAACAACTTTTTTTTTCTGGACTTTGTCTAACTTTCTCCCTAAGTGAGCTGTCCAGAGAAGAGGCATATAAGATCATGACCCACAGGAAGCTGTGTGGAAGAGGTTTGCATCTTGGGTAATCTGTTTTGTCCACTGGCTGGAGAAACCTGATAATGACAATGATAATTATAATTACAAGCATTCAGTATCATTCAATTACCATTACCCTTATTATTATTAACACTTGATAGAAATATTCTTTAGCCAAATGCACCTTTCTATGCCATGAGAACCTCAGCACTATTTTTTGATCAACATGTATATTACACTGAAAAAAATTCATGAAAGAAAAAAAGTCATGTACTCTATCTCTGGAGATGTGTGCAAATAGGATTATACATATCCCACTATGTATCATTGTCTCAGCAAATGAATATATCTACATGAACATGCACACTTGCACTTATACAAATAATTTGTGGACTTGCCTCCCCCCTCAACATACATTAAGCATAATTTCCTAAATCATCTCAAATGTACATGTTTAGCATGGTTCAGTGTCTAGTTGCAAAGAGATATGGACACACATAATGGTAATATATGCACATACACATATATATATATATATATATAAATTGTTTGATGTGGTGGTTTGGCCATGGCTAGAGGGTAGGGTCATTCTCCCTGGCTGTGGTGTAGAGCACATTCTTTACATCTGACCCTGCCCGGACTGGCCCAAGGGCTACTGCGTGGATGTTTTCCTGTTTGATCTATTTGAAGGCTTGTTGCTGCTCAGGGCCCCACTGGAAATCATTCTTCTTCTGGTAGAGAGGGCTGACAATGAGACTGTTGTTTGGGATATACATTCACCAAAACCCCGTGATGCCTCGGAAACCTTGTGTCTCCTTGTCGTGGTTTTGCCCCAGCTGAGAGCTGAGCACCACGCAGCCACTTGTTCTTTAAAAGGGAGTGTGTGTGTGTGTGTGTGGGGGGGGGGGGGGGAGTTGAGGGAGGGGGAAAGGCAAGGAGAAGAAAACCCAAGAAACCAAAACCTCGCGGGTTGGGATAAGAATAGTTTACTGGGATAGGAGAAAGATTGATATAATAATAATGACTTTATAGCAAAATATATTAAACTGGTGATACACAATGCAGTTTCTCACTGAACCACACAAACTTAGGCCGTACAGCTCAGAGCTGTCCCGAAACTGGACTGTCCCATAAACTGCTGCCTGCTCGTCCCCCCACCAGCCCCCTTTTTATGCTGAGCATGACATAATTGACATTCCAGGGTGATAAGCAGCTGAGACGCCGGGCACCCACTCAGCCATAAAGTTCCTAAACATCCTCCTTTGTAATAAGTTCTGAGGCAATCTTGAAGGTTAATAACATCAGGGGAGCTGAGACAACCAGAAGGGGAATGTAGCAACGCATTTGAGAGGAATGGGTTTTGTGGCTCATCCAGATTTATTGCTGACCCCCATATAATCAGGCCTCTGTGTGTGTTTCAATAAAGGAGCTCAGCACTTGATCACATTGATCCGAGTTGAGTCTGCAAAACTTCGGCTCTGGCAAATGGTGCCCAACGTGGGGCAAAACGACCTCTCTTGTCCTCAGGATTCCAAACAGGAGTGAAAAACGACTGGAATAAGGAGAGCGATAACCCTCTTGTCGCAGGATTCTGTAGAGGATCGTATAGCAGCTGGCATAGGAGGGAGCAAGAGAGAGCCTTGAAGGCAGCAACCGGCCGAAATTCCGGCTGTCCCCAGCTGGTGTGTCCTCGCAGGAAGAAGGACGGCGTCCTCCGAGACGGGAAGTGCAGCGCTGCTAGTAATCGAATCTTGCCTATAAGGTGAGCGGTCGGGGAGGAATGGGGAATATGCCCGATAAAGAAGAAGAGGCGGTAGTGAAACTCCTCCACCATACTCTCTCTAAGAGAGGAATTAAATATGATGAAAAGTCTCTAAAGAGAACTGATAACAAGTCTTAACAGGGCATTTGATTTACCTACTTGGGAAGCTATTGGAGCTCAAATCTTTGACGAACCCTCAGTTGGGGCGAAAGAAGCTAAGTTGTTAATAACTCTCTGGAAATTAATTGAAAGGACTCTAACCGAAATGGAGGCAGAACACGCTGCTGCCGCTTCAGCCCTTGCAGCTTTAACACCAGTTCTGGGTTCTACAGAACCGATTCAAAAAGGGAAAAAAATCTACAATGAGAATGTGTTTTTTGTTTCTGGGTGCTCTTTCACCCACCACAGTTCCTATGCTAAGTAATAATGCTGTGTTATCAGAGCAAACTGATAAATCTATCAGAACTGTCCAGGAAGGGGAGGGAGTAGTGCATGTAAATCTGCCACCACAGTCTGCACACCCCCCCCACACACTATTATACCTTTGGAAGGAAAAAATGTGGAAAAAACATACAACTGACTGCCTTTAATATCTATTCACCCTTCTTTTACTGTTAATATACCTATAGACTGTTAATATACCTATAGAAGTACTTTTTATTATCTTTTACAGAACCGGCCAGTCTGAATTCCAGTTCAGCTTTAGCCCTTCTGGCTTTCTCCCTACATGATCTCACTAAATTCCTATAATCATCCCAAGACACCTGCCCCTTCTTCCAAAGGTCATATTTTTCCTTCTTTTCCCGAATATCTGCCTGGATCCCCTTGGGGTACACCCTGGACATCCCCATCCGTTCACATCACACACCAAAAGGGTTCCACCACCCATTGCTTTTAGCATAGTTTTTAACAGTCCATTGTACCTCTCGATTTTTCCGGAGGCTGGTACACGGTAGGGTATACGATATACCCATTCAATGCCGTGTTCTTTGGCCGAGATGTCTATGAGATTATTCCAGAAATGGGTTCCATTATCTGACTCAATTCTTTCTGGAGTGCCATGTCACCAGAGGACTTGCTTCTCAAGACCCAGAATGGTGTTCCAGGCAGTGTCATGGGACACAGGTTGTTTCTAGCCAGCTGGTGGTTGCTTCTACCATTGTAAGCACATACCACTTGCCTTGGTGTGTCTGCGGGAGAGTTATGTAATCGATCTGCCAGGCCTCTCCCTATTTGTATTTCAGCCATCGTCCTCTGCGGGGGGAGGGAATCCGGCCCAGGGAGGAAAATCGTCGCAGAGAAGCCAGCAGTCGACTCAGTCAGGGTGGTGAAGCAAACTCCGCCTTTAATGCTGATTCACCCTCTTTTATACCATCACTAATTATGCCTACAAGTCAATTTCTCATTGGCTAAGCTCCAAAGGTTATATAAACATAGCTCTTCTTCCTCTTCCTCTTGGGTTTCAGTTCCTCTGAGTTGTTTGTTTCCTGTGCCCACATTTTGCCAAGTCATGCTGACAAGCCACTACCAACAGGCCTACTCCATAACTATATATTCGTGACCCTCAGAGCCTGGCTTGTACAACATATCCTGGGGGTTGTGCCCCCTTTTCTTTAGCTGTTCTTCAACAGTCCTCCATACCACAGAGGCTTTAACCGCTTGGCTTGTTTGATTGAGGCATATGTTTCACATTCATGGATGACCTGTGAGATAGTGTCCATGGCCAAATCCACCCCTTGATCATGAGCCCGACTAGAAAGGCTAAAGCCCGCTTGGAGATGAAACTGGCAAGGGATATAAAGGATAATAAAAACAGTTTTTTCAGATACGTGAATACTAAGAGGATGATCAGGGATAATGTAGGTCCCTTGATGAATGAGGTGGGTGTCCTGGTATCGGGTGATGATGAGAAGGTGGAAATACTGACTGCCGCCTTTGCCTCAGTCTTCACTCCAAAGGCCCCTTGGGACCCGCAGATCCTGGATGAAAGTAGGAGTGTTTGGGGAATGAAGAGCTTTCCTCTAGTTGAGGTAGGGGTGGTCCAGGAGCGGCTCAAAGGGATTAATGCAAACAAATCCATGGGCCCGGATGGGATACATCCACGTGTGCTGAGGGAGCTGGCGGAAGTGATTGCGGAGCTGCTTGCTATCATCTTCGAGAGCTCGCGGAGAACAGTAGAAGTACCTGAGGATTGGAGGATAGCCAATATCACTCCAGTCTTCAAAAAGGGCAAGAAGGAGGAACCTATCAATTATAGGCCAGTCAGCCTCACTTCTGTCCCTGGAAAGGTGATGGAACAGCTTGTTCTGGATGCCATCACCAAGCAACTGGAAGAGAAGAAGGTCATGAGGAGTAGTCAGCATGGATTCACCAAGGGGAGATCGTGCTCAACCAATCTCATAGCCTTCTATGATCTCATCACCGGCTGGGTGGATGGAGGGAGAGCAGTGGGTGTCATCTACCTTGACTTCAGCAAGGCTTTCGATACTGTCTCCCATGACATCCTGATAGAAAAGCTAAGAGATCATGGGATAGATGAGTGGACAGTGAGGTGGGTTGAGAACTGGCTGTCGGACCGGGCTCAGAGGGTCGTGATCAGTGGAACAAGATCTGACTGGAGGCCTGTGACTAGCGGTGTTCCACAGGGCTCGGTGTTGGGTCCAGTCCTGTTTAATATCTTCATCGACGACCTTGATGAGGGAATAGCATCCACCCTCAGCAAGTACGCTGATGATACAAAGCTGGGAGGGGTGGCTGACACGCAGGAACACTGCGCTGACATCCAGCGAGACCTGGACAGGCTGGAAAGCTGGGCAGGGAGAAACCAGATGAGGTTTAATAAAAGCAAGTGTAAAGTCTTGCACCTGGGAAGGAATAACCGCTTGAATCAGTACAGGCTGTGGTATGACCTGCTGGAGAAGAGCTCTGTGGAGAAGGACCTGGGGGTCCTGGTTGATGACAGGTTGGCTATGAGCCAGCAGTGTGCCCTGGTGGCTAAGAGGGCCAATGGGATCCTGGGGTGCATCAGGAGGAGTGTGGCCAGCAGGTCTAAGGAGGTGATCCTCCCCCTCTACTCTGCCCTGGTCAGGCCCCACCTGGAGTATTGTGTCCAGTTCTGGGCTCCCTGGTATAAAAAAGACAGGGATCTCCTGGAGAGAGTCCAGAGGACGGCTACGAAGATGATTAAGGGCCTGGAACAGCTCCCGTATGAGGAAAGGCTGAGTGAGCTGGGGCTGTTCAGCCTGGAGAAAAGAAGACTGAGGGGGGACCTAATTAATGTTTATAAATATCTTAAGTATGGGATGCAGGGGGAATTGGCCAACCCCTTTTCAGTGGTCTGTGGAGATAGGACAAGGGGCAATGGCTGTAAACTGGAGCACAGGAAGTTCCGCACCAACATGCGGAAGAACTTTTACACAGTGAGGGCGACAGAGCACTGGAATAGGCTGCCCAGGGAGGTGGTGGAGTCTCCTTCTCTGGAGATATTCAAGACTCGTCTGGACGCCTATCTGTGCAATATGAGCTAGGGAGCCTGCTTTGGCAGGGGGATTGGACCCGATGATCTCTCGAGGTCCCTTCCAACTCCTACAATTCTGTGATTCTGTGATTCTGTGATATGGCACCCCTTCCTTGATGGCCTGAGGTGTCGTGGGCCCAGCGAGCTATAAATAATTCACCCTTACGTTGCCAATCGAGGTCTACTTGAGCCACCT
Organism: Porphyrio hochstetteri; assembly: GCA_020800305.1. NCBI lineage: Eukaryota > Metazoa > Chordata > Aves > Gruiformes > Rallidae > Porphyrio > Porphyrio hochstetteri. The sequence continues at coordinate 995 of JAJHSY010000016.1, read as the reverse complement.
CAATCTTAGCAACCTGATCTACCTGCTGGTTGTTATGATGTTCTTCAGTGGCTCGACTCTTGGGTATGTGGGCATCTACATGACGTACTTTTACAGTTAGGTTCTCTAACTGGGAAGAGATGTCTTGCCACATCGGAGCAGCCCAGATGGGTTTGCCTCTGCGCTGCCAGTTGCTCTGCTTCCATTGCTGCAACCACCCCCACAGGGCATTGGCCACCATCCAGGAGTCAGTATAGAGGTACAATTTCAGCCATTTTTCTCATTTGGCAATGTTTAAGGCCAGCTGGATGGCTTTTACCTCTGTAAACTGACTGGATTCACCTTCTTCAGTGGCTTCTGCGACTTGTCTTGTAGGACTTGTAGCAGCCTTCCACCTCCGATGTTTGCCAGCAATGCAACAGGACCCATCGGTGAACAGGGAATATTTTTTCTCATTTTATGGCAGTTCATTATACAGAGGGGCCTCTTCAGCACGCGTCACCTCCTCCTCCAGTGATATTCCAAAATCTTTGCCTTCTGGCAAGTCTGTGATGACTTCCAGGATACCTGGACGATTTGGGTTTCCTATTCAAGCCCGCTGCGTGATAAGTGCAACCCATTTGCTCCACGTGGCAGCAGTGGCATGATGCATGGAAGGGGCCTTCCCTTTGAATATCCAGCCCAGCACCGTCAGTCGAGGTGCCAGGAGGAGCTGGGCTTCAGTCCCAATCACTTCTGAAGTGGCTCGAACCCCTTCAAATGCGGCCAGTATTTCCTTTTCTGTTGGTGTATAACGGGCCTCGGATCCCCTGAAGCCCTGACTCCAAAACCCCAGCGGTCGACCTCGAGTCTCCCCTGGTGTTTTCTGCCAGAGACTCCAGGTGGGGCCATTCTCCCCAGCTGCGGTGTAGAGCACGTTTTTTACACCTGGCCCTGTCCGGAACGGCTCAAGTGCTACTGCGTGGACTATCTCCTGTTTGATCTGTTCAAAAGCTTGTCATTGCTCGGGACCGCAT
>JAJHSY010000011.1:0-197500 GCA_020800305.1 Porphyrio hochstetteri | reverse complement strand
TAGAGATCTTTGTGCGGTCGCAGGGCCATGATCTCATCGCAATCACAGAGACGTGGTGGGACAACCTGGACGACTGGCACACTGTCATGGATGGCTATGTGCTTTTTAGGAAAGACAGGCTAGGGAAGCGAGGTGGAGGAGTTGCTCTTTATGTGAGAGAGCACTTGTGTTGAGCTCCACCTGGGGAAGGATGAACCTTCTGTCGAGTGCTTGTGGGTTAAAATCAAGGGGCAAACTGGTATGGGGGACATTGTTGTGGGAGTGTGCTATAGGCCCCCTGATCAAGAGGAGCAGGTAGATAACGCATTCCATAAACAGTTAGAAGTAGCCTCAAGTTCCCGGGCACTGATCCTTATGGGGGACTTCAACTACCCAGATATTTGCTGGGCAAGCAATACGGCCAGTCGTATGCAGTCCAGACAATTTCTGCAGTGTGTTGAAGACAATTTCCTGCTACAGATGGTGCAGGAGCCCACAAGGGGAGGGCGGCTGCTGGACCTTGTTTTCACTAACAAGGATGGACTTGTTAGGGAAGTGAAGGTCGGGGGCAGCTTAGGGCAAAGCGACCATGAAATGGTTCAGTTCATGATCCTGGGTGGAAGAAGCAAGCCAAAAAGTAGGATAGCTACCCTGAATTTTGGTAGAGCTAACTTTGATCTCCTCCGCCACTTAATGGGGGCTATCCCGTGGGCTACGCTGTTTGAAGGAATGGGAGCCTGCGAGAGCTGGCTAGCATTCAAACAGCACTTCTTCCAAGCACAGGAACGATGCATCCCTTTGAGGAGGAAATGGGGAAAGAGAGGCAGAAGACCTGCATGGATGAACAGGGAGCTATTGAGCAAACTCAAAGAGAAGCAGAAGATCTATGAATCGTGGAAAAAGGGTCTGAGCACCTGGGAAGAATTGGAATGTGGTCAGGGCCTGTAGGGATGCAACTAGGAAGGCTAAAGCCCTCTTGGAAATTAAGCTGGCAAGGGACATAAAGGATAATAAAAAGGGGTTTTTTAGATACGTGAACAGTAAGAGGATGACCAGGGATAATGTAGGTCCCTTGCTGAATAAGGAGGGTGTCCTGGTTACGGGGGATGCTGAGAAAGTGGAGATATTGAATGCCGCCTTTGCTTCGGTCTTCACTTCAAAGGCCCCCCGGGACCCACAGACACTGGATGAGAGTAGGACTGATTGGGAAATGAAGAATTTCCCTCTGGTTCAAGTAGGGGAGGTCCAGGAGCGGCTCAAAGGGATTAATGCACACAAATCCATGGGCCCAGATGGGTTACATCCACGTGTGCTGAGGGAGCTGGCGGAGGTGATTGCTGAGCCGCTCTCTATCATCTTCGACAGGTCTTGGAGGACAGGAGAAGTGCCTGAAGACTGGAGGATAGCCAATGTCACTCCAGTCTTTAAAAAGGGCAAGAAGGAGGAACCTAGTAACTATAGGCCAGTCAGCCTCACCTCTGCCCCTGGAAAGGTAATGGAACAGCTTGTTCTGGATGCCATCTCCAAGCAATTGGAAGAGAAGAAGGTCATGAGGAGTAGTCAGCATGGATTCACTAAGGGGAAATCGTGCTCGACCAACCTCATAGCCTTCTACGATCTCATGACAGGCTGGGTAGATGGAGGGAGAGCAGTGGATGTCATCTACCTTGACTTCAGCAAGGCCTTTGATACTGTCTCCCATGACATCCTGATAGCAAAGCTGAGAAAGCATGGGATAGATGAGTGGACAGTGAGGTGGGTTGAGAATTGGCTGTCGGACCGAACCCAGAGGGTTGTGATTCGTGGAGTAGAATCTGACTGGAGGCCTGTTACCAGCGGTGTTCCCCAGGGCTCAGTGTTGGGTCCAGTCCTGTTTAATATCTTCATTGACGATCTTGATGAGGGAATAACATCCACCCTCAGCAAGTACGCCGATGATACAAAGCTGGGAGGAGTGGCTGACACGCAGGAGCACTGCGCTGCCATCCAGAGAGACCTGGACAGGCTGGAGAGCTGGGCAGTGAGAAACCAGATGAAGTTCAACAAAAGCAAGTGTAAAGTCTTGCACCTGGGAAGGAACAACTGTTTGTATCAGTACAGGCTGGGGGATGACCTGCTGGAGAAGAGCTCAGTGGAGAAGGACCTGGGGGTCCTGGTAGATGACAGGTTGGCCATGAGCCAGCAGTGTGCCTCGGTGGCCAAGAGAGCCAATGGGATCCTGGGATGCATCAGGAGGAGTGTAGCCAGCAGGTCAAAGGAGGTGATCCTCCCTCTCTACTCTGCCCTGGTCAGGCCCCACCTGGAGTATTGTGTCCAGTTCTGGGCTCCTTGGTATAAAAAGGACAGGGATCTCCTGGAAAGAGTCCAAAGAAGGGCTACGAAGATGATTAAGGGCCTAGAGCATCTCCCCTATGAGGAAAGGCTGAGTAAGCTGGGACTGTTCAGCCTTGAGAAGAGAAGACTAAGGGGGGACCTAATCAAAGTTTATAATTATCTGAAGCAGGGGATGCAGGGGGAATCAGCCAGCCCCTTTTCAGTGGTCTGTGGGGATAGGACAAGGGGCAATAGCTGCAAGTTGGAGCATAGGAAGTTCCGCCCCAACATGCGGAAGAACTTTTTCACAGTGAGGGTGACTGAGCCCTGGAATAGGCTGCCCAGGGAGGTGGTGGAGTCTCCTTCACTGGAGATATTCAAGACCCGCCTGGATGCCTATCTGAGCAATATGAGCTAGGGAGCCTGATTTGGCAGGGGGGTTGGACCCGATGATCTCTCGAGGTCCCTTCCAACCCCTACAATTCTGTGATTCTGTGATTCTGTGATTCTTCGAATTCTTCTTCTTTTTCGAAATCTTCGAATTCTTCTTCGAATTCTTCTTCTTCGAATTCTTCGAATACTTCTTCTTCTTCGAATTCTTCTTCTTCTTCGAATTCTTCTTCGAATTCTTCTTCTTCGAATTCTTCATCTTCTTCTTCCTATTCTTCGTATTTTTCTTCTTCGTAGTATTCTTCGTATTCTTCTACTTCTTCGTCTTCTTCTTCATCTTCGTATTCTTTTTCTTCTTCTTCGTATTCTTCTTCGTATTCTTATAGTTCTTCGTCTTCTTCTTCCACTTCTTCATATTCTTCTTCGTATTCTTCTTCTTCTTCTTCTTCTTCTTCTTCTTCTTCTTCTTCTTCTTCTTCTTCTTCTTCGAATTCTTCTTCTTCTACTTCTTCTTCTTCTTCTTCTTCGAATTCTTCGAAATCTTCGAATTATTTTTCTTCGAATTTTTCTTCTTATTCTACAAATTCTTCGAATTCTTCTTCTTCTTCTTCGAATACTTCTTCATCTTCTTCTTCTTCGAATTCTTCTTCGAGTTCTTCGAATTCTTCTTCTTCGAATTCTTCAAAGAATTCTTCTTCGAATTGTTCTTCGAATTTTTCTTCTTCTTCTTCTTCGAATTCTTCTTCTTCTTCGAATTCTTCTTCAAATTCTTCTTCGAATTCTTCTTCTTCTTCGAATTCTTCTTCTTCTTCTTCTTTGAATTCTTCTTCGAATTCTTCTTCGAATTATTCTTCTTAATCGAATTCTTCTTCGAATTCTTCTTCGAAATCTTCTTCTTCTTCTTCGAATTCTTCTTCGAATTCTTCGAATTCTTCTTCTTCTTCTTCGAATTCTTCTTCTTCGAATTCTTCTTCTTCTTTGAATTCTTCTTCTTCGAATTCTTCTTCTTCGAATTCCACTTCTTCGAATTCTTCTTCTTCTTCGAATTCTTCTTCTTCTTCAAATTCTTCTTTATCGAATACTTCTTCTTCTTCGAATTCTTCTTCGAATTCTTCTTCGAATTCTTCTTTTTCTTCTTCGAATTCTTCTTCTTCAAATTCTTCTTCTTCGAATTCTTCTTCGAATACTTCTTCTTCGAATTCTTCTTCGAATTCTTCTTCGAATTCTTCGAATTCTTCTTCTCCGAATTCTTCTTCTTCTTCTTCGAATTCTTCTTCTTCGAATTCTTCTTCTTCGAATTCGAATTCTTCTTCTTCGAATGCTTCTTTGAATTCTTCTTCTTCTTCGAATTCTTCTTCTTTTTCGAAATCTTCGAATTCTTCTTCGAATTCTTCTTCTTCGAATTCTTCGAATCCTTCTTCTTCTTCGAATTCTTCTTCTTCTTCGAATTCTTCTTCGAATTATTCTTCTTCGAATTCTTCTTCTTCTTCGAATTCTTCTTCTTCGAATTCTTCTTCTTCGAATTCTTCATCTTCTTCTTCCTATTCTTCGTATATTTCTTCTTCGTAGTATTCTTCGTATTATTCTACTTCTTCGTCTTCTTCTTCATCTTCGTATTCTTCGCCTTCTTCTTCGTATTCTTCTTCTTCTTCGTATTCTTCTTAGTATTCTTCTTCTTTGTATTCTTCTCCTTCCTGTTCTTCTTCATATTCTTCTTCTTCGTATTCTTCTTCTCCGTATTCTTTTTCGTATTCTTCTTCTTCGTATTCTTCTTCTTCTTCTTTGTACTCTTCTTCTTCTTCGTATTCTTCTTCTCCTTCTTCTTCGTATTCTTATTCTTCTTCGTATTCTTATTCTTCTTCGTATTCTTCTTCGTATTCTTCTTATTCGTATTCTTTGTCTTCTTCTTCGTATTCTTCTTCTCCGTATTCGTCTTCTTCGTATTCGTCTTCTTCGTATTCTTCTTCTTCTTCGTATTCTTCTTCTTTGTATCCTTCATCTTCGTATTCTTCTTCGTAATCTTCTTCTTCGTATTCTTCTTCTTCGTATTCTTCTTTTTCGTATTCTACTTCTTCTTCTTCTTCGTATTCTTCTTCTTCATTTTCTTCTTCGTATTCTTCGTATTTTTCTTCTTCGTATTCTTCTTCATATTCTTCTTCTTATTTTTCTTCTTCTTCTTCTTCGTATTCTTCTTCTTCTTCGTATTCTTCTTCTTCGTATTCTTCTTCTTCTTCTTTGTATTCTTCTTCTTCGTATTCTTCTTCGTATTCTTCGTATTCTTCTTTGTATTATTCTTCTACTTCGTATTCTTCTTCTTCTTCTTGGTATTCTTCTTCTTCGTATTTTTCTTCGTATTCTTCTTCTTCTTCTTCGTATTCTTCGTATTCTTCTTATTCTTTGTATTCTACTTCTTCTACGTATTCTTCTTCTTCATATTCTTCTTCTTCGTATTCTTCTTCTTCTTCGTATTCTTCGTATTCTACTTCTTCTTCTTCGTATACTGCTTCATTTTCTTCTTCGTATTCTTCGTATTTTTCTTCTTCCTATTCTTCTTCATATTCTTCTTCTTATTTTTCTTCTTTTTCTTCTTCTTCGTATTCTTCTTCTTCGAATTCTTCTTCTTCGAATTCTTCTTCTTCTTCGAATTCTTCTTCTTCTTCTTGTTCTTCTTCGAATTCTTCTTCTTCTTCGAATTCTTCTTCTTCGAATTCTTCTTCTTCTTCTTCGAATTCTTCTTCTTCTTCTTCTTCGAATTCTTCTTCTTTTTTTTCTTGTTCTTCTAATTCTTTTTCTAATTTTTCTTCTTCGAAATCTTCTTCTTCATATTCTTCTTTTTCTTCTTCGTATTCTTCTTCTTCCTCTTCGTATTCTTCTTTTTTAGCTGCTTCTTCTTCTTCGTATTCTTCTTCTTCGTATTCTTCTTATTATTATTATTATTCTTCGTATTCTTCGTATTCTTTTTCGTATTCTTCTTCTTCTACTTCTTCTTCTACTTCTTCGTATTCTTCTTCTTTGTATTCTTCTTCTTCTTCGTAGTCTTTTTCGTACTCTTCTTCGAATTCTTCTTCTTCTTCAAATTCTTCTTTATCGAATACTTCTTCTTCTTCTTCGAATTCTTCTTCTTCGAATTCTTCTTCTTCTTCGAATTCTTCTTCTTTGAATTCTTCTTCTTCGAATTCTTCTTCTTTTTCGAAATCTTCGAATTCTTCGAATTCTTCTTCGAATTCTTCGAATCCTTCTTCTTCTTCGAATTCTTCTTCTTCTTCGAATTCTTCTTCTTCTTCTTCTTCGAATTCTTCTTCTTCTTCGAATTCTTCTTCTTCGAATTCTTCTTCTTCGAATTCTTCATCTTCTTCTTCCTATTCTTCGTATATTTCTTCTTCGTAGTATTCTTCATATTCTTCTACTTCTTCGTCTTCTTCTTCATCTTCGTATTCTTTTTCTTCTTCTTCGTATTCCTCTTCGTATTCTTATAGTTCTTCGTCTTCTTCTTCTTCTTCTTCATATTCTTCTTCGTATTCTTCATCTTCTTCGTATTCTTCTTCTTCTTCGTATTCTTCTTCGTATTCTTCTTTATATTCTTCTTCTTCGTATTCTTCTTCTTCGTATTCTTCTTCTTCTTCTTCTTCGAATTCTTCTTCTTCGAATTCTTCAAAGAATTCTTCTTATTCGAATTCTTCTTCGAATTATTCAAATTCTTCTTCTTCGAATTCTTCTTCTTCGAATTCTTCTTCGAATTCTTCGAATTCTTCTTCGAATTCTTCTTCGAATTCTTCTTCTTCGAATTCTTCTTCGAGTTCTTCGAATTCTTCTTCTTCTTCGAATTCTTCAAAGAATTCTTCTTCGAATTGTTCTTCGAATTTTTCTTCTTCTTCTTCGAATTCTTCTTCTTCTTCGAATTCTTCTTCGAATTCTTCTTCTTCTTCGAATTCTTCTTCTTCTTCTTCTTTGAATTCTTCTTCGAATTCTTCTTCGAATTCTTCTTCTTAATCGAATTCTTCTTCGAATTCTTCTTCGAAATCTTCTTCTTCTTCTTCTTCTTCGAATTCTTCTTCTTCTTCTTCGAATTCTTCTTCTTCGAATTCTTCTTCTTCTTTGAATTCTTCTTCTTCGAATTCTTCTTCTTCGAATTCTACTTCTTCGAATTCTTCTTCTTCGAATTCTTCTTCTTCTTCGAATTCTTCTTCTTCAAATTCTTCTTTATCGAATACTTCTTCTTCTTCTTCGAATTCTTCTTCGAATTCTTCTTCGAATTCTTCTTCTTCTTCGAATTCTTCTTTTTCTTCTTCGAATTCTTCTTCTTCGAATTCTTCTTCGAATACTTCTTCGAATTCTTCTTCGAATTCTTCTTCGAATTCTTCTTCTTCTTCGAATTCTTCTTCTTCGAATTCTTCTTCTTCGAATTCTTCTTCGAATTCTTCGAATGCTACTTCTTCGAATTTTTCTTCTTCTTCTTCGAATTATTCCTCGTCGAATTCTTCGAATTCTTCTTCTTCACAGAATCACAGAATCACAGAATTGTAGGGGTTGGAAGGGACCTCGAGAGATCATCGGGTCCAACCCCCCTGCCAAAGCAGGCTCCCTAGCTCATATTGCTCAGATAGGCGTCCAGGCGGGTCTTGAATATCTCCAGTGAAGGAGACTCCACCACCTCCCTGGGCAGCCTATTCCAGTGCTCAGTCACCCTCACTGTGAAAAAGTTCTTCCGCATGTTGGGGCGGAACTTCCTGTGCTCCAACTTGCAGCCATTGCCCCTTGTCCTATCCCCACAGACCACTGAAAAGGGGCTGGCTGATTCCCCCTGCATCCCCTGCTTCAGATAATTATAAACTTTGATTAGGTCCCCCCTTAGTCTTCTCTTCTCAAGGCTGAACAGTCCCAGCTTACTCAGCCTTTCCTCATAGGGGAGATGCTCTAGGCCCTTAATCATCTTCGTAGCCCTTCTTTGGACTCTTTCCAGGAGATCCCTGTCCTTTTTATACCAAGGAGCCCAGAACTGGACACAATACTCCAGGTGGGGCCTGACCAGGGCAGAGTAGAGAGGGAGGATCACCTCCTTTGACCTGCTGGCTACACTCCTCCTGATGCATCCCAGGATCCCATTGGCTCTCTTGGCCACCGAGGCACACTGCTGGCTCATGGCCAACCTGTCATCTACCAGGACCCCCAGGTCCTTCTCCACTGAGCTCTTCTCCAGCAGGTCATCCCCCAGCCTGTACTGATACAAACAGTTGTTCCTTCCCAGGTGCAAGACTTTACACTTGCTTTTGTTGAACTTCATCTGGTTTCTCACTGCCCAGCTCTCCAGCCTGTCCAGGTCTCTCTGGATGGCAGCGCAGTGCTCCTGCGTGTCAGCCACTCCTCCCAGCTTTGTATCATCGGCGTACTTGCTGAGGGTGGATGTTATTCCCTCATCAAGATCGTCAATGAAGATATTAAACAGGACTGGACCCAACACTGAGCCCTGGGGAACACCGCTGGTAACAGGCCTCCAGTCAGATTCTACTCCACGAATCACAACCCTCTGGGTTCGGTCCGACAGCCAATTCTCAACCCACCTCACTGTCCACTCATCTATCCCATGCTTTCTCAGCTTTGCTATCAGGATGTCATGGGAGACAGTATCAAAGGCCTTGCTGAAGTCAAGGTAGATGACATCCACTGCTCTCCCTCCATCTACCCAGCCTGTCATGAGATCGTAGAAGGCTATGAGGTTGGTCGAGCACGATTTCCCCTTAGTGAATCCATGCTGACTACTCCTCATGACCTTCTTCTCTTCCAATTGCTTGGAGATGGCATCCAGAACAAGCTGTTCCATTACCTTTCCAGGGGCAGAGGTGAGGCTGACTGGCCTATAGTTACTAGGTTCCTCCTTCTTGCCCTTTTTAAAGACTGGAGTGACATTGGCTATCCTCCAGTCTTCAGGCACTTCTCCTGTCCTCCAAGACCTGTCGAAGATGATAGAGAGCGGCTCAGCAATCACCTCCGCCAGCTCCCTCAGCACACGTGGATGTAACCCATCTGGGCCCATGGATTTGTGTGCATTAATCCCTTTGAGCCGCTCCTGGACCTCCCCTACTTGAACCAGAGGGAAATTCTTCATTTCCCAATCAGTCCTACTCTCATCCAGTGTCTGTGGGTCCCGGGGGGCCTTTGAAGTGAAGACCGAAGCAAAGGCGGCATTCAATATCTCCACTTTCTCAGCATCCCCCGTAACCAGGACACCCTCCTTATTCAGCAAGGGACCTACATTATCCCTGGTCATCCTCTTACTGTTCACGTATCTAAAAAACCCCTTTTTATTATCCTTTATGTCCCTTGCCAGCTTAATTTCCAAGAGGGCTTTAGCCTTCCTAGTTGCATCCCTACAGGCCCTGACCACATTCCAATTCTTCCCAGGTGCTCAGACCCTTTTTCCACGATTCATAGATCTTCTGCTTCTCTTTGAGTTTGCTCAATAGCTCCCTGTTCATCCATGCAGGTCTTCTGCCTCTCTTTCCCCATTTCCTCCTCAAAGGGATGCATCGTTCCTGTGCTTGGAAGAAGTGCTGTTTGAATGCTAGCCAGCTCTCGCAGGCTCCCATTCCTTCAAACAGCGTAGCCCACGGGATAGCCCCCATTAAGTGGCGGAGGAGATCAAAGTTAGCTCTACCAAAATTCAGGGTAGCTATCCTACTTTTTGGCTTGCTTCTTCCACCCAGGATCATGAACTGAACCATTTCATGGTCGCTTTGCCCTAAGCTGCCCCCGACCTTCACTTCCCTAACAAGTCCATCCTTGTTAGTGAAAACAAGGTCCAGCAGCCGCCCTCCCCTTGTGGGCTCCTGCACCATCTGTAGCAGGAAATTGTCTTCAACACACTGCAGAAATTGTCTGGACTGCATACGACTGGCCGTATTGCTTGCCCAGCAAATATCTGGGTAGTTGAAGTCCCCCATAAGGATCAGTGCCCGGGAACTTGAGGCTACTTCTAACTGTTTATGGAATGCGTTATCTACCTGCTCCTCTTGATCAGGGGGCCTATAGCACACTCCCACAACAATGTCCCCCATACCAGTTTGCCCCTTGATTTTAACCCACAAGCACTCGACAGAAGGTTCATCCTTCCCCAGGTGGAGCTCAACACATTCTAGGTGCTCTCTCACATAAAGAGCAACTCCTCCACCTCGCTTCCCTAGCCTGTCTTTCCTAAAAAGCACATAGCCATCCATGACAGTGTGCCAGTCGTCCAGGTTGTCCCACCACGTCTCTGTGATTGCGATGAGATCATGGCCCTGCGACCGCACAAAGATCTCTAGTTCTTCTTGTTTGTTCCCCATGCTACGTGCATTTGTGTAAAGACAGTTCAGTGGTGAAGCAGATGTAGGTATCCTCAACGGCCCACAGCGAGATTTCTGACAGGGGACTGGCAAAAGTGGCTCCACAGAGGAGTACTCAGGGCAGTCCACAGAATTTTCCCTACTCTCACGTGGAAAAACGTCCCCAAGTCCACGACTGTGCTGTTGGTATTTACCTCTTCCCACCGTCAACTCCCGTTGTGTCTCCCGAAGCCTAACCCTGGCAGCCGCCTTAATATCCCCTTCCCCCTTCCTAACTAGTTTAAAGCACGATCGATGAGCCCTGCTATCTCCTGGGCGAGGATCCGCTTTCCTTTATAGGACAGGTGAGCCCCATTAGCAGTACTCATGCCAGGAGCAGAGTACACCATCCCTTGGTTAAAGAATCCAAAGTTCTTGCGCCGGCACCAGCCTTTTAACCACACATTCAACTCATGGGTTATCCTGTCCTGCTCTGAGCCCCTCCTCCCACAAGTGGGGATAGAGCAGAATATTATTTGGGCTCCCCCCCCCTCAACAGAGCGCCCCAGGTCCCGGAATTCCCTTTTGACAGCTTGCAGGCTACACTTTGTGATTGCGTCCCTGCCTGCTTGAACTATCAGTAAGGGATAATAGTCAGTGGATCTTACCAGGCCTGGTAGCCTTCTGGTAATATCCCTGACCCGGGCTCCAGGGAGGCAACACACCTCCCTGCGTGTAGGGTCTGGCCTACATATAGGCCCTTCTGTCCCTCTGAGAAGGGAATCTCCTACTACGACTACCTTCCTCTCTTGCCTAACAGAGGCAGTCTCAAGGCGTGCAGATGACCGCCTCACTCTAGGCCTCCGCTTTCTCTGAGGCAGAGGGGCTCCATTCATCTCCTCAGGTACCTCCTCCTCAACTGTCAGGGCCCCAAACCTGTTGCTCAGGGACACCTGAGGGGGTGGGGTAGGTAGGCAGGGGGAGTGCCTACGACGCCGAGTCGGGACTGTCTTCCAGGCCTCCTCGGGGTTTGAGTCACTCCCATTAACCTGGCACGGGCAGTGAGGGGGGACTGTCTTCAGGTGTGAGGTGTCATCCCGACTGTCTTCCTTTTGGGACGCCAGGGAGCTACTCCACCAGTCAATCTCTCGCTCGCAGTCCCTGATCACCCGCAGTCTTTCAACCTCTTCCTTTAGTTGTACCACCAAAGCAAGCAGGTCATCGACCTGCTCACACCTCAGACAGGCTAGGTGTTTGCCTCTTATCCCAGGCAACTGCAGGCTCTGGCATTCCCTGCAGCCTGAGACCTGGACCGCAGCATCCCTAGGCAGGCCCTCCATCGGGGTTGCCCGAGATTTGCAGGGGGAACCTCTGCGCCTGGTGGAGACCATGGTTAGCTGAGCACACAGCAGACAGGGAACCCTCAGCTCGCCCTTTTGTACTCTGCGAGCCGGTCCTCTGAGTATACCCCCTCAGCAAACTAGGAGGGGAGGCTTGCTCGGCCTGCTTGCTCTGCCTGCGCGAACTGCCTCGCTAACTGCCGCGCCACGCCCTTCTGACGCGCCACGCCCTGTTTGCCCATCCTGTTCGCCGCGCTCCGGGTCGCTGCGCTCCCAGAGGCCTCTCTTGTATGGAGAGGGATAATTCCTGTCGCACTTAGCTCCGCCCCCGATGAGTCACCGCTCCGGGCAGTGCAGGGCACGAACAATGGCTGTTAATGGGTGCTGATGGCCACTGATGGGTGCACCTCTGCCTCTCTCCTTTTGATCTTAGGTGCTTTTTGTTAGTTGCCCTCGCGGATCTATGTCCGGGGGTTGTTGCTCGCAGAAAGGGGGTCCCTCGACGGAGTCTCCCGCTTCAGAGCCCTGCTCCTCAGCAGCTTCTTCGAATTCTTCTTCTTCTTCTTCTTCGTATTCTACTTCTTCGTATTCTTCTTCTTCTTCGTATTCTTCTTCTTATTCTTCTTCTTCATCTTCGAATTCTTCTTCGAATTCTTCTTCTTCTTATTCGAATTCTTCTTCTTCTTCGAATTCTTCTTCGAATTCTTCTTCGTATTCTTCGAATTCTTCTTCTTCGAATTTTTCTTCTTCTTCGAATTATTCTTCGTCGAATTCTTCGAATTCTTCTTCTTCTTCGTATTCTTCTTCTTCGTATTCTACTTCTTCATATTCTTCTTCTTCTTCTTCGTATTCTTCTTCTTATTCTTCTTCTTCTTCTTCGTATTCTTCTTCGTATTCTTCGTATTTTTCTTCTTCTTCGAATTCTTCTTCTTCTTCATATTCTTCTTCGTATTCTTCTTCTTCTTCGTATTCTTCTCCTTCGTCTTCGTATTCTTTTTCTTCTTCGTATTCTTCTTAGTATTCGTCTTCTTCGTATTCTTCTTCGTATTCTTCTTCGTATTCTTCTTCTTCTGCGTATTCTTCTTCTTCTTCTTCGTATTCTTATTCTTCTTCGTATTCTTATTCTTCTTCGTATTTTTCTTCTTCTTCGTATTCTTCTTTGTATTCTTATTCTTCTTCTTCTTCTTCGTATTCTTTTTCTTCTTCTTCGTATTCTTCTTCGTATTCTTCTTCTTCTTCTTCGTATTCTTCTTCTTCGTATTCTTCTTCTTCGTATTCTTCTTCTACGTATTCTTTTTCTTCTCCTTCTTCTTCTTCTTCTTCTTCTTCTTCGAATTCTTCTTCTTCTTCGAATTCTTCGAATTCTTCTTCATCTTCTTCTTCTTCGAATTCTTCTTTGAATTCTTCGAATTCTTCTTCTTCGAACTCTTCTTCGAATTCTTCTTCTTATTCGAATTCTTCTTCGAAAACTTCTTCGAATTCTTCTTCGTCTTCGAATTCTTCTCCTTATTCGAATTCTTCTTCTTCGAATTCTTCTTCTTCGAATTCTTCTTCGAATTCTTCGAATGCTACTTCTTCGAATTTTTCTTCGTCTTCTTCGAATTATTCCTCGTCGAATTCTTCGAATTCTTCTTCTTCTTCGAATTCTTCTTCGAATTCTTCTTCTTCTTCTTCTTCGTATTCTTCTTCTTCGTATTCTACTTCTTCGTATTCTTCTTCTTCTTCGTATTCTTCTTCTTATTCTTCTTCTTCATCTTCGAATTCTTATTTGTATTCTTCTTCTTCTTCTTCTTCGTATTCTTTTTCTTCTTCTTCGTATTCTTCTTCGTATTCTTCTTCTTTGTATTCTATATCTTCTTCTTCTTCGTATTCTTCTTCTTCTTCTTCGTATTCTTCTTCTTCGTATTCTTCTTCTACGTATTCTTTTTCTTCTCCTTCTTCTTCTTCTTCTTCTTCGTATTCTTCTTCTTCGTATTCTTCTTCGTATTCTTCTTCGTATTCTTCTTCGTATTCTTCGTATTTTTCTTCTTCTTCGAATTCTTCTTCTTCTTCTTCTTCGTATTCTTCTTCTTCTTCGTATTCTTCTTAGTATTCTTCTTCTTCGTATTCTTCTCCTTCCTATTCTTAATCATATTCTTCTTCTTCGTATTCTTCTTCTTCGTATTCTTCTTCTTCTTCTTCGTATTCTTCTTCTTCTTCTTCGTATTCTTATTCTTCTTCGTATTCTTATTCTTCTTCGTATTCTTATACTTCTTCGTATTCTTCTTTGTATTCTTCTTCTTCTTCTTCTTCTTCTTCGTGTTCTTTTTCTTCTTCTTCGTATTCTTCTTCGTATTCTTCTTCTACGTATTCTTTTTCTTCTCCTTCTTCTTCTTCTTCTTCTTCTTCTTCTTCTTCTTCGAATTCTTCTTCTTCGAATTCTTCGAATTCTTCTTCATCTTCTTCTTCTTCGAATTCTTCTTTGAATTCTTCGAATTCTTCTTCTTCGAACTCTTCTTCGAATTCTTCTTCTTATTCGAATTCTTCTTCGAAAACTTCTTCGAATTCTTCTTCGTCTTCGAATTCTTCTCCTTATTCGAATTCTTCTTCTTCGAATTCTTCTTCTTCGAATTCTTCTTCGAATTCTTCGAATGCTACTTCTTCGAATTTTTCTTCGTCTTCTTCGAATTATTCCTCGTCGAATTCTTCGAATTCTTCTTCTTCTTCGTATTCTTCTTCTTATTCTTCTTCTTCATCTTCGAATTCTTATTTGTATTCTTCTTCTTCTTCTTCTTCGTATTCTTTTTCTTCTTCTTCGTATTCTTCTTCGTATTCTTCTTCTTTGTATTCTATATCTTCTTCTTCTTCGTATTCTTCTTCTTCTTCTTCGTATTCTTCTTCTTCGTATTCTTCTTCTTCGTATTCTTCTTCTACGTATTCTTTTTCTTCTCCTTCTTCTTCTTCTTCTTCGTATTCTTCTTCTTCGTATTCTTCTTCGTATTCTTCTTCGTATTCTTCTTCGTATTCTTCGTATTTTTCTTCTTCTTCGAATTCTTCTTCTTCTTCTTCTTCGTATTCTTCTTCTTCTTCGTATTCTTCTTAGTATTCTTCTTCTTCGTATTCTTCTCCTTCCTATTCTTAATCATATTCTTCTTCTTCGTATTCTTCTTCTTCGTATTCTTCTTCTTCTTCTTCGTATTCTTCTTCTTCTTCTTCGTATTCTTATTCTTCTTCGTATTCTTATTCTTCTTCATATTCTTATACTTCTTCGTATTCTTCTTTGTATTCTTCTTCTTCTTCTTCTTCTTCTTCGTGTTCTTTTTCTTCTTCTTCGTATTCTTCTTCGTATTCTTATTCTTCGTATTCTTTTTCTTCTTCTTCGTATTCTTTTTCTTCTTCTTCGTATTCTTCTTCTTCTTCTTCGAATTCTTCTTCTTCTTTTTCTTCTTCTTCTTCTTCTTCGAATTCTTCTTCATCTTCTTCTTCTTCGAATTCTTCGAATTCTTCTTCTTCGAATTCTTCTTCGAATTTTTCTTCTTCTTCTTCGAATTCTTCTTCGAATTCTTCTTCGAATTCTTCGAATTCTTCTCCTTCTTCTTCTTCGAATTCTTCTTCGAATTCTTCTTCTTCGAATTCTTCTTCGAATTCTTCTTCGCATTCTTCTTCTACTTCTTCTTCTTCTTCGTATTCTTCTTCGTATTCTTCGTATTCTTCGTATTTTTCTTCTTCTTCGAATTCTTCTTCTTCATATTCTTCTTCGTATTCTTCTACTTCTTCGTATTCTTCTCCTTCTTCTTCGTATTCTTTTTCTTCTTCGTATTCTTCTTAGTATTCTTCTTCTTCGTATTCTTCTTCTTCGTATTCTTCTTCGTATTCTTCTTCTTCGTATTCTTCTTCTTCGTATTCTTCTTCTTCTTCGTATTCTTCTTCTTCTTCGTCGTATTCTTATTCTTCTTTGTATTCTTATTCTTCTTCTTTGTATTCTATTTCTTCTTCTTCCTATTCTTCTTCTTCTTCTTCGTATTCTTCTTCATCTTCTTCTTCTTCGAATTCTTCTTCGAATTCTTCGAATTCTTCTTCTTCGAACTCTTCTTCGAATTCTTCTTCTTCTTCGAATTCTTCTTCGAATTCTTCTTCGAATTCTTCTTCTTCGAATTCTTCTTCTTCGAATTCTTCTTCTTCGAATTCTTCTTCTTCGAATTCTTCTTCGAATTCTTCGAATGCTACTTCTTCGAATTTTTCTTCTTCTTCTTCGAATTATTCCTCGTCGAATTCTTCGAATTCTTCTTCTTCTTCGAATTCTTCTTCGAATTCTTCTTCTTCTTCTTCTTCGTATTCTTCTTCTTCGTATTCTACTTCTTCGTATTCTTCTTCTTCTTCGTATTCTTCTTTTTATTCTTCTTCTTCATCTTCGAATTCTTATTTGTATTCTTCTTCTTCTTCTTCTTCGTATTCCTTTTCTTCTTCTTCGTATTCTTCTTCGTATTCTTCTTCTTTGTATTCTATATCTTCTTCTTCTTCTTCGTATTCTTCTTCTTCTTCTTCGTATTCTTCTTCTTCGTATTCTTCTTCTACGTATTCTTTTTCTTCTCCTTCTTCTTCTTCTTCTTCTTCGTGTTCTTCTTCTTCGTATTCTTCTTCGTATTCTTCTTCGTATTCTTCTTCGTATTCTTCGTATTTTTCTTCTTCTTCGAATTCTTCTTCTTCTTCTTCTTCGTATTCTTCTTAGTATTCTTCTTCTTCGTATTCTTCTCCTTCCTATTCTTAATCATATTCTTCTTCTTCGTATTCTTCTTCTTCGTATTCTTCTTCTTCGTATTCTTCTTCTTCTTCTTCGTATTCTTATTCTTCTTCTTCGTATTCTTATTCTTCTTTGTATTCTTATTCTTCTTCGTATTCTTATACTTCTTCGTATTCTTCTTTGTATTCTTCTTCTTCTTCTTCTTCTTCTTCGTGTTCTTTTTCTTCTTCTTCGTATTCTTCTTCGTATTCTTCTTCTTCGTATTCTTTTTCTTCTTATTCGTATTCTTTTTCTTCTTCTTCGTATTCTTCTTCGTATCCTTCTTCTTTGTATTCTATATCTTCTTCTTCTTCTTCGTATTCTTCTTCTTCTTCTTCGAATTCTTCTTCTTCTTCTTCTTCGAATTCTTCTTCTTCTTCTTCTTCTTCTTCTTCTTCGAATTCTTCTTCATCTTCTTCTTCTTCGAATTCTTCGAATTCTTCTTCTTCGAATTCTTCTTCGAATTTTTCTTCTTCTTCGAATTCTTCTTCGAATTCTTCTTCGAATTCTTCTTCTTCGAATTCTTCTTCGAATTCTTCTTCGCATTCTTCTTCTACTTCTTCTTCTTCTTCGTATTCTTCTTCGTATTCTTCGTATTCTTCGTATTTTTCTTCTTCTTCGAATTCTTCTTCTTCATATTCTTCTTCGTATTCTTCTACTTCTTCGTATTCTTCTCCTTCTTCTTCGTATTCTTTTTCTTCTTCGTATTCTTCTTAGTATTCTTCTTCTTCGTATTCTTCTTCTTCGTATTCTTCTTCGTATTCTTCTTCTTCGTATTCTTCTTCTTCGTATTCTTCTTCTTCTTCGTATTCTTCTTCTTCGTCGTATTCTTATTCTTCTTCGTATTCTTATTCTTCTTCTTTGTATTCTATTTCTTCTTCTTCCTATTCTTCTTCTTCTTCTTCGTATTCTTATTCTTCGTATTCTTCTTGTACGTATTCTTTTTCTTCTCCTTCTTCTTCTTCTTCGAATTCTTCTTCTTCTTCTTCTTCTTCTTCTTCGAATTCTTCTCCATCTTCTTCTTCTTCGAATTCTTCTTCGAATTCTTCGAATTCTTCTTCTTCGAACTCTTCTTCGAATTCTTATTCTTCTTCGAATTCTTCTTCGAATTCTTCTTCGAATTCTTCTTCTTCGAATTCTTCTTCTTATTCGAATTCTTCTTCTTCGAATTCTTCTTCTTCGAATACTTCTTCGAATTCTTCGAATGCTACTTCTTCGAATTTTTCTTCTTCTTCTTCAAATTATTCCTCGTCGAATTCTTCAAATTCTTCTTCTTCGAATTCTTCTTCGAATTCTTCTTCTTCTTCTTCTTCTTCTTCGTATTCTTCTTCTTCGTATTCTACTTCTTCTTATTCTTCTTCTTCTTCGTATTCTTCTTCTTATTCTTCTTTTTCATCTTCGAATTCTTCTTCGAATTCTTCTTCTTCTTCGAATTCTTCTTCTTCGAATTCTTCTTCGTATTCTTCGAATTCTTCTTCTTCGAATTTTTCTTCTTCTTCGAATTATTCTTCGTCGAATTCTTCGAATTCTTCTTCTTCTTCGTATTCTTCTTCTTCTTTGTATTCTACTTCTTCGTATTCTTCTTCTTCTTGTTCTTCGTATTCTTCTTCTTATTCTTCGTATTCTTCTTCGTATTCTTCTTCTTATTCTTCGTATTCTTCTTCGTATTCTTCTTTGTATTCTTCTTCGTATTCTTCGTATTTTCTTCTTCGAATTCTTCTTCTTCTTCATATTCTTCTTCGTATTCTTCTTCTTCTTCGTATTCTTCTTAGTATTCTTCTTCTTCGTATTCTTCTCCTTCCTATTCTTCTTCATATTCTTCTTCTTCGTATTCTTCTTCTTCGTATTCTTCTTCTTCTTATTCTTCTTCTTCTTCGTATTCCTATTTTTCTTCTTCGTATTCTTATTCTTCTTCGTATTCTTATTCTTCTTCGTATTCTTATTCTTCTTCGTATTCTTTTTTGTATTCTTCTTGTTCTTCTTCTTCGTATTCTTCTTCTTCGTATTCTTCTTCTACGTATTCTTTTTCTTCTCCTTCTTCTTCTTCTTCTTCTTCGAATTCTTCTTCTTCTTCTTCTTCTTCGAATTCTTCGAATTCTTCTTCTTCGAATTCTTCTTCGAATTTTTCTTCTTCTTCTTCTACTTCTTCTTCTTCTTCTTCTTCTTCTTCGAATTCTTCTTCATCTTCTTCTTCTTCGAATTCTTCTTCTTCGAATTCTTCTTCGAATTTTTCTTCTTCTTCTTCGAATTCTTCTTCTTCTTCGAATTCCTCGAATTCTTCTCATTCTTCTTCTTCGAATTTTTCTTCGAATTCTTCTTCTTCGAATTCTTCTTCTACTTCTTCTTCGAATTCTTATTCGAATTCTTCTTCTTCGAATTCTTAATCGAATTCTTCTTCTTCTTCGAATTCTTCTTCGAATTCTTATTCGCATTCTTCTTCTTCTTCTTCGAATTCTTCTTCGAATTCTTCTTCTTCTTCTTCGAATTCTTCTTCTTCGAATTCTTCTTCTTCTACTTCTTCTTCTTCGAATTCTTCTTCTACTTCTTCTTCTTCTTCTTCGTATTCTTCTTTGTATTCTTCTTCGTATTCTTCGTTTTTTTCTTCTTCGAATTCTTCTTCTTCTTCATATTCTTCTTCGTATTCTTCTTCTTCGTATTCTTCTCCTTCTTCTTCGTATTCTTTTTCTTCTTCGTATTCTTCTTAGTATTCTTCTTCTTCGTATTCTTCTCCTTCCTATTCTTCTTCATATTCTTCTTCTTCGTATTCTTCTACGTCGTATTCTTCTTCGTATTCTTCTTCTTCGTATTCTTCTTCTTCGTATTCTTCTTCTACGTATTCTTTTTCTTCTCCTTCTTCTTCTTCTTCTTCTTCTTCTTCGTATTCTTCTTCTTCGTATTCTTCTTCGTATTCTTCTTCGTATTCTTCTTCGTATTCTTCGTATTTTTCTTCTTCTTCGAATTCTTCTTCTTCTTCTTCTTCGTATTCTTCTTCTTCTTCGTATTCTTCTTAGTATTCTTCTTCTTCGTATTCTTCTCCTTCCTATTCTTAATCATATTCTTCTTCTTCGTATTCTTCTTCTTCGTATTCTTCTTCTTCGTATTCTTCTTCTTCTTCTTCGTATTCTTATTCTTCTTCGTATTCTTATTCTTCTTCGTATTCTTATACTTCTTCGTATTCTTCTTTGTATTCTTCTTCTTCTTCTTCTTCTTCTTCGTGTTCTTTTTCTTCTTCTTCGTATTCTTCTTCGTATTCTTCTTCTTCGTATTCTTTTTCTTCTTCGTATTCTTTTTCTTCTTCTTCGTATTCTTCTTCGTATCCTTCTTCTTTGTATTCTATATCTTCTTCTTCTTCTTCGTATTCTTCTTCTTCTTCGAATTCTTCTTCTTCTTCTTCTTCGAATTCTTCTTCTTCTTCTTCTTCTTCTTCTTCTTCTTCTTCGAATTCTTCTTCATCTTCTTCTTCTTCGAATTCTTCGAATTCTTCTTCTTCTTCGAATTCTTCGAATTCTTCTTCTTCGAATTCTTCTTCTTCGAATTCTTCTTCGAATTTTTCTTCTTCTTCTTTGAATTCTTCTTCGAATTCTTCTTCGAATTCTTCGAATTCTTCTCCTTCTTCTTCTTCGAATTCTTCTTCGAATTCTTCTTCTTCGAATTCTTCTTCGAATTCTTCTTCTTCTTCTTCGAATTCTTCTTCTTCTTCCACTTCTTCTTCTTCGAATTCTTCTTCTACTTCTTCTTCTTCTTCTTCGTATTCTTCTTCGTATTCTTCTTCGTATTCTTCGTTTTTTTCTTCTTCGAATTCTTCTTCTTCTTCATATTCTTCTTCGTATTCTTCTTCTTCGTATTCTTCTTCTTCGTATTCTTCTCCTTCTTCTTCATATTCTTTTTCTTCTTCGTATTCTTCTTAGTATTCTTCTTCTTCGTATTCTTCTCCTTCCTATTCTTCTTCATATTCTTCTTCTTCGTATTCTTCTACGTCGTATTCTTCTTCGTATTCTTCTTCTTCGTATTCTTCTTCTTCTTCTTCGTTTTCTTCTTCTTCTTCTTCGTATTCTTACTCTTCTTCGTATTCTTATACTTCTTCGTATTTTTTTTCTTCGTAGTATTCTTCTTTGTATTCTTCTTCTTCTTCTTCGTATTCTTTTTCTTCTTCATATTCTTCTTCGTATTCTTCTTATTCGTATTCTTTTTGTTCTTCTTCGTATTCTTTTTCTTCTTCATATTCTTCTTCGTATTCTTCTTCTTCTTCGTATTCTTCTTTTTTGTATTCTTTATCTTCTTATTATTCTTCTTCTTCTTCTTCGTATTCTTCTTCTTCGTATTCTTCTTCTTCGTATTCTTCCTCTACGTATTCTTTTTCTTCTCCTTCTTCTTCTTCTTCTTCTTCGAATTCTTCTTCTTCTTCTTCTTTTTTTCTTCTTCTTCTTCGAATTCTTCTTCATCTTCTTCTTCTTCGAATTCTTCTTCGAATTCTTCGAATACTTCTTCTTCGAATTCTTCTTCGAATTTTTCTTCTTCTTCTTCTTCGAATTCTTCTTCTTCTTCGAATTCTTCTTCGAATTCTTCTTCGAATTCTTCGAATTCTTCTCCTTCTTCTTCTTCGAATTTTTCTTCGAATTCTTCTTCTTCTTCTTCGAATTCTTCTTCTTCGAATTCTTCTTCTTCTTCTTCGAATTCTTCTTCTTCGAATTCTTCTTCTTCGAATTCTTCTTCTACTTCATCTTCTTCTTCGTATTCTTCTTCGTATTCTTCTTCGTATTCTTCGTATTTTTTCTTCTTCTTCGTATTCTTCTCCTTCTTCTTCATATTCTTTTTCTTCTTAGTATTCTTCTTCGTATTCTTATTCTTCGCATTCTTCTCCTTCCTATTCTTCTTCATATTCTTCTTCTTCGTATTCTTCTTCGAATTCTTCTTCGAATTCTCCTTCGAATTCTTCTTTTTCTTCTTCTTCTTCTTCTTCTTCGAATTCTTCTTCTTCTTGGCATTCTTCGAATTCTTCTTCGAATTATTCTTCGCATTCTTCTTCTTCTTCGAATTCTTCTTCGAATTCTTCTTCTTCGAATTCTTCTTCTTCTTCTTCGAATTCTTCTTCTTCGAATTCTTCTTCTACTTCTTCTTCTTCTTCGTATTCTTCTTCTTCCTCTTCGTATTCTTCTTCTTCTGCTTCTTCTTCTTCTTCGTATTCTTCTTCTTCTTCGTATTCTTCTTCTTCGTATTCTTCTTCTTATTATTATTATTCTTCGTATTCTTCGTATACTTTTTCGTATTCTTCTTCTTCTACTTCTTCTTCTTCTTCTTCTACTTCTTCTTCTTCTTCTTCGTATTCTTCTTCTTCATATTCTACTTCTTCGTATTCGTCTTCTTTGTATTCTTCTTCTTCTTCTTCTTCGTAGTCTTCTTCGTACTCTTCTTCGAATTCTTCTTCTTCTCCTTCGTATTCTTCTTCTTCTTCGTATTCTTCTCCTACGTATTCTTTTTCTTCTTCTTCGTATTCTTCTTCTTCTTCTTCGTATTCTTCTTTGTATTCTTCTTCTACTTCGTATTCTACTTCTTCTTCTTGGTATTCTTCTTCTTCGTATTTTTCTTCGTATTCTTCGTATTCTTCTTCGTATTCTTCTTCGTATTTTTCGTATTCTTCGTATTCTTCTTCTTCTTCTTCGTATTCTTCTTTGTATTCTTCTTCTACTTCGTATTCTTCTTCTTCTTGTCATTGTTCTTCGTTTTTTCTTCTTCTTCTTCGTATTATTCTTCTTCTTCTTTGTATTCTTCGTATTTTTCTTCTTCGTATTCTTCTCCTTCATCTTCTTCTTCGAATTCTTCTTCTTCTTCTTCGAATTCTTCTTCTTTGAATTATTCTTTTTCGAATTCTACTTCTTCTTCGAATTTTTCTTCGAATTCTTCTTCGAATTCTTCTTCTTCTTCGAATTCTTCTTCGAATTCTTCTTCGAATTTTTCTTCTTCTTCTTCTTCTTTTTCGTATTCTTCTTCTTCTTCTTCTTCTTCGAATTCTTCTACTTCTTCTTCTTCTTCTTCTTCTTCTTCTACTTCTTCTTCTTCTTCTTCTTCGAATTCTTCTTCTTCTTCTACTTCTTCTTCTTTTTCTTCTTCTTCTTCTTCTTCGTATTCTTCGTATCATTCTTTTTCATCTTCTTCGTATTCTTCTTCGTATTTTTCTTCTTCGTATTCTTCTTTATATTCTTCTTCGTATTCTTCTTCGTATCCGTATCTTCATATTCTACTTCTTCTTCTTCATCTTCTTCGTATTCTTCTTCGTATTTTTCTTCTTCGTATTCTTCTTCATATTCTTCTTCGTATTCTTCTTCGTATCCGTATCTTCATATTCTACTTCTTCTTCTTCTTCTTCTTCTTCTTCCTCTTCTTCTTCTTCTTCTTCGTATTCTTTTTCTTCTTCTTCTTCTTCTTCTTCTTCTTCTTCTTCTTCGTGTTCTTCGTATTCTTTTTCGTATTATTCTTCTTCTTCTTTTTATTCTTCTTCTTCGTATTCTTCTTCTTCGTATTCTACTTCTTCGTATTCTTCTTCTTCTTCTTCTCCTTCTTCGTAGTCTTCTTCGTATTCTTCTTCGTATTCTTCTTCTTCTTCGTATTCTTCTTTTTCTTCGTATTCTTCTTCTTCGTATTCTTTTTCTTCTTCGTATACTTCTTCTTCGTATTCTTCTTCTTCTTCGAATTCTTCTTCTTTTTCTTCGAATTCTTCTTCGAATTCTTCGAATTCTTCTTCTTATTCTTCGAATTCTTCTTCTTCGTATTCTTCTTCATATTCTTTTTCTTCTTCTTCTTCTTCTTCTTCTTCTTCTTCAAATTCTTCAAATTCTTCAAATTCTTCTTCTTCTTCTTCGAATTCTTCAAATTCTTCTTCTTCTTCTTCGAATTCTTCTTCTTCGACTTCTTCGAATTCTTCTTCCAATTCTTGTTCTTCGAACTCTTCTTCTTCTTCGTATTCTTCTTCTTCTTCGAATTCTTCAAATTCTTCTTCTTCTTCTTCGAATTCTTCTTCTTCGACTTCTTCGAATTCTTCTTCCAATTCTTCTTCTTCGAACTCTTCTTCTTCTTCGTATTCTTCTTCTTCTTCGAATTCTTCAAATTCTTCTTCTTCTTCTTCGAATTCTTCTTCTTCGACTTCTTCGAATTCTTCTTCCAATTCTTCTTCTTCGAACTCTTCTTCTTCTTCGTATTCTTCTTCTTCTTCGTATTCTTCTTCATATTCTTCTTCGTATTCTTCTTCGTATTCGTCTTCGTACTTTTCTTCGTATTCTTCTTCTTCTTCTTCGTATTCTTCTTCTTCTTCTTCTTCTTCGTATTCTTCTTCCTCTTTGTATTCTTCTTCTTCTTCTTCTTCTTCTTGTTCTTCTTCTACGTATTCTTCTTCGTAGTATTCTTCTTCTTCATATTCTTCTTCGTATTCTTCTTCTTCGTCTTCTTCTTCTTCTTCTTCGTATTCGTCTTCTTCTTCTTCGTATTCTTATTCTTGTTCTTCTTCTTCGTATTCTTCTTCGTATTGTTCTTCTTCGTATTCTTCTTCGTCTTCTTCTTCTTCTTCTTCTTCTTCATATTCTTCTTCTTCTTCTTCGTATTCTTCGTATTCTTCGTATTCTTCGTATTCTTTTTCATATTTGTCATGGTTTTGCCCCAGCTGAGGGCCGCACCCCACACAGTCGCTTGTACTTTTAAAAGGAAGGGGGAAGGAAAGTTGGGGGAGGGGGAAAAGGGAAGGAAGAAAGGAGGAAAAGAAACCACAACCTAGAAACCAGAACCACGCAGGTTGGGATAAGGTTAGTTTACTAAACAATAACAGAAAACTAGATATAACAATACAATAAGTTTAAAGCACAAAATAGATGAAACTGGTGATACACAATGCAATTTCTCACCAAACCACACAACTCAGGCCGCACAGCTTAGAGCCGTCCCGGCAACCCGACCGTCCCCAGAAACTGCACGTCCTGGCGTTGTCTCCTCCTCTTCCCCCCAGTCCCCCTTAAACTCAGCATGACGTAACTGGCATGGAATGTCCTCTTTGGCCAATTCGGGTCACCTGTCCTGGCTGCGTCCCCTCCTTTCTCATTAGTAAGGAAGTATGCAGAGCTGAGAAAGGTCCTTGATTGCCCGGCAACAATCAGAACCATCAGGGTGCTATCAGCACTATTCTCATGCTAACACCCAAACATGGCATTCCATCCACTGCTAAAAAAAAATTTAACTCCATCATAGCTGAAACCAGGACACTCACAAAGTCACAAGTCCCCTGGCGAACATGCTGAGGCGTGGATCAATCTCTTCACAGGCCGTAGATGTCTCTGCTCCCTGTCCTTATCCATGGGCTGTGAGGGGACACCTGCTCCACCATGGTCTTCTCCACGGTCTGCACTTGAATCTCTCTTTCCAGCACTCGGAGAGCCTCATTCTTCCCCCCCTCCCCTTCTCCTTCGGGCCTGGCCTTGGTGTCCGCACAGCTTGTTACATCTTCTCACTCCCCTTCTCCAGTGGCAAAATGCATTTCCTTGCTGTTTTTTTTCTCCTACATGTGATTCCCAGAGGCGCTGTGACCATCTCCAATTGGCTCAGCCCTGGTCAGCAGCAACTTTGGCCTTGAATCGGCCGATGTTTATAGTCTGTGGCTTGCAGAGAGCTCTAGCTGCTGCCTGCAGAAGCTATCTCGGCAGCGCAGCTAAGCAAAACTGAGACAGAAGATGTAAGAAATTGTGCAGGCACCAAGGTCAGTGAAGAAGGAGGGGGGGGATGAGGTACTGCAGGTGCTGGAGAGAGAGATTCCCCTGCAGCCCATGGAAAAAACCATGGTGGAGCAGGCTGTCCCCCTGCAGCCCATGGATAATGACGGGGAGCAGAGATTCCATCTACAGCCTGTGGAGAGACCAACCCACACCGGAGCAGGTTTGCTGGGGGACTTGTGACTCGGGGGGGGACCAGGCTGGAGCAGTCTGGGCTTGAAGGTCAGCACCCCATGGAAGGGAGACATGCTGAGGCAATTGGTGAGGCGATGACGCCCCGACAGAAAGGACTCATGTTGGACATGTTCGTGGAGGACTGTCTCCCGTGGGTGGGACCCCACGGTGCAGCACGGGAAGGGTGTGAGAAATGCGCCCCCCCCCAGCCAAGAAGGAAAACAACTCGGGAGGAACTGACAGAAACCCTGCCCCTCCCCATGTCACAATGGGGGGAAGAAGGGAGCGAAATCATGACTAAAGTGAAGTCTGCTAAGAAGGGAGGGGTGGGGGGAGGTGCTTTAAGATCTGGTCGCACTTCTCATTACCCGACTCTGGTTTCACTGGGTGTGCGGTGTAGTGTAATAAATTAGTTTTCTTTCCTTTATTCTGTGTGAGTCTGTTTTGCCTGTGACGGTAATTGCAGAATGATCTCTCCCTGTCTTTATCTCGAATCCTAAGCCTCACAATATATCTATTTTCTCCCCTGTCCAGCTGAAAAGGGGAGTGGCAAACTGCCACAGGGCTCCAGAGCTGGACGCAATGCTCCAGGTGGGGTCTCACCGGAGCAGAGTAGAAGGGGCAGAATTACCTCTCTTGATCTGCTGGCCACACTTCTTTTGATGCATCCCAGGATGGGGTTGGCCTTCTGGGCTGCAGATGCACATTGGTGGCTCATGTCCAGCTTTTCATCCACCAGCACCCCCAAGTTCTTTGCCTCAGGGCTGCTTTCCAGCACATCCTCACCTTACCTGTATGGATAACGAGGATTGTCCTGACCCAGGTGCAGGACCCTGCACTTGGCTTTTGTTGAACCTCATGAGGTTCACCTGGGCCCACTTCTCCAGCCTGTCCAGCTCCTTCTGGATGGCATGCCGTCCCTCTGGCACATTAACCTCACCACTCAGCTTGGTGTCATCAGCAAACTTGCTGAGGATGCACTCGATCCTGATGTCAATATCATTAATAAAGATATTAAACAGCACTGGTCCCAGTACGGACCCTTGAGGAGCACCGCTTGTCACCATCTTCCATCTGGACATCAAACCATTGACCACTACCCTCTGGATGCGACCATCCAGCCAATTCCTTATCCACTGAACGGTCCACCCATCAAATCCATCTCTCTCCAACTTAGAGAGAAGGGTGTTGTGGGGGACCATGTCAAAGGCCTTGCAGACATCCAGATGGATGACATCCGTAGCTCTTCCCCTGTCTACTGATGCAGTTACTCCACTGTAGAAAGCCAATAGATTGGTCAGGCAGGACTTGCCCCTAGTAAAATGTTGCTATCCTGCTTTGCAGGTGAAGATAAGCTTCCAAGTAAGAAAAAATACAAGAGATTTAACTGACTTGCAGTCATACAATACAGTCTTAGGGCACGTATTGTAGAGGTAAGGCCACTAAAAATTATACTTTGTTACAATTCTCCAAATAAGAAACCTTCACTTACAATTATACAAAACCCAATTGTCTCTTTAAAATTGGTCAACTGTGTGTATGCTATATTATTTGGATGTGCCTTGTATTTTACTGCAGATACTAAGACATCAGCAAGTGTAGCAGTTCTGCATCTCTTGCGAAAGACTGGACGTTCATCCACATGTCCAGTTGTGGAAATTTGTGCTAGTCTTAAACTTTTTCTTTCTCTTTGTCTTGCTCTTTCTTTCTCCTTCTCTTTTTCATTGTCCTTTTTTTGTCCTTTTTCCCTTTCTTCCTTTTTCCACCGGACAGTCCACCCATCAAATCCGTATTTCTTCAGGTTAGGGAGGAGGATGTTGTGGGGGACTGTGTCAAAGGCCTTGCAGAAGTCCAAATAGATGACATCCATTGCTCTTCCCTTGTCCACTGATGTAGTCACTCCATTGTAGAAAGCCTCTAGGTTGGCCACAGGGGCCCAAGAAAGCTGGTTAGTGTTCAAGAATCACCTCCTCCAAGCTCAGAAGAGATGCATCCCAACAAAGAGAAAGTCAGGAAAAAAGGCCAGGAGGCTTGCATGCATGAACGAGGAGCTCCTGGAAAGACTCAAATACAAAAAGGAAGCCTACAAAGGCTGGAAGCAAATGCAGGTAGCCTGGGAGGAATGCAGAGAAATTGTCTGAGCAGCCAGGGATCACATTAGGAAAGCTAAAGCCCTCACAGAATTAAATCTGGCCAGGTGTCGTGGTTTTGCCCCAGCCGAGGGCTGCACCCCACACAGTCGCTCGTACTTTTAAAAGGAAGGGGGAAGGAAAGTTGGGGGAGGGGGAAAAAGGGAAGGAAGAAAGGAGGGAACGAAACCACAACCTAGAAACCAGAACCACGCAGGTTGGGATAAGGATAGTTTACTAAACAATAACAGAAAACTAGATATAACAATAACAGGAGTTTAAAGCACAAAATAGATGAAACTGGTGATACACAATTTTGCTAGAAATTTTTTTACTATTCCAGATAAAATCACATTCTGATTCCTAAAACTTCACTTCAAACATCTCAAAGTGCAAATAAACCTGAACGCATTTATACTCAAAGTCTAGGAATATGCTATGTAACAGTATCCTCAGGATAAGGAAATGTTCTGGCTCAGATTTTCCAAGCTGAACAGCAGGCTAATATGGGAATCTTCACTGTGTCCAGTATCAGATACAGCTTTTTTGTCTTTGAAGTGTCCAATGGTTTTGAGTAAATTTGTGGCACTCAGAAATGAAGGCATTTATATTGTTTTAATTTGCATTAGCAATTCTTTACAGAGAAGTCCATGACTGATGGAAAAAGTCCAAATTGCCAAACTGCTAACCGTAACTGCAAGAATCATGAAATAAGTGTTGCATTGGCTTGTTTTGGCTTTTCCTTGAACTTAAATGAATTAATTTTTTTCCTCTGTATTTGCAAAGGGTAATAACTGAAGCAAAGAAGAGGCCAAAGATGGAAAACTGTATATCCAGAACTGCTTTAAAAGAACTTCTCAAATTTGTGGAAAAGGACATGCTGCATCAGGACAATTCACTGTTACTACAACTTATTGTATTTTTTTTTTAAGTATTTCTATAAATATTTAAAGATGTGCACATGCGTAATATACAAAAGAACATTGCAAAGTAGTATAATCTGGAGTTATTTGCCTCTAATTAATAAAGTGGGGACAATATTGTTTTTTCTCTGTACTTATTGTATATTGATCTCTTTGCCACAAGTAAACTTATTCTAGTTCTAAATTTCAGCATAAATTGCTGCTGCGTAAATATTGTATGATTTACTTGTAGAATTCTATGCAAATATTGCTTATGTAATAGGATATTTTCTGTAAATATGCGTGTTTGTTTAAAACATTTAAAATTTGCATATCACAACCCTGTGGTAGTATAAAATTTTGCTGCTAACATTCAAACATGCTATGCACGGTAATTTTTTAAAATAAACAGATATGAGGAAAAAAACATGTTAATCTTGGACACTTAAATAAGTTTAAGCTGTGTGCAGATTTTGTTTTGCTGTGTGTATTGATGTGTGCATCTGGAAATGTGCATGTCAGTGTGTATATGTTTCCAGTGTACTGCAGCTTCTCTTTTACTGTATCATAACCCTTAAAGGGTGTTGCTGGTGTGAGTCTGGCTTTCCCTGTTAGTAGGCACCAGTGAAAACTGCATTGGTGTTTGCCAACACGTATCATAGACTACCATCATCAAAGGGCCAAGATAAAATAGAAGAAAGGAAGGCAGGGTTTGGGAGTGTGTTTCAGTTTCCCACTCCATGAATGACTCGGTGGGGTGGTTTAGGCCTCGCAGGAGGCCAGACGACCACCAAAGTTGTTCTATCACTCCCCTTTTCAGTTGGACAGGGGAGAAAATATATATTGAGAGGCTTAGGAGTCAAGATAAGGACAGGGAGAGATAATCCCGTAATCAACGTCAATGGGCAAAACAGACTCAACACAGAGTGAAGGAAAGAAAACTCTCTAATTTATTACACTACACTACACACACAGTGAAACCAGAGTCGGATAATGAGAAGCGTGACCAGATATTAAAGTACCTTCCCCCACCCCTCCCTTCTTAGCAGACTTCCCTTTAGTCATGATTTTGCTCCCTTCTTTCCCCCCCATTGTGGCACAGGGAGGGGAAGGGACAGGGAAAATGGGGGCTTCCCTTCTCCGGTGGCAAAACGCAGCTGCTTGCCTGTTTTTTTCTCCTATATGTGATTCCCAGAGGCGCTGTGACCATCGCCGACTGGCTCGGCCTTGGTCAGCAGCAACTCTGGCCTTGAAACGGCCGATGTTTACTCTTCGGGGCCTGCAGAGAGCTTCTAGCTGCTTCTTACAGCAGCCATTTTCTGCAACCCCCATTCTCTCCCAGTACCCAGCTACGCAAAACTGCGACACTCGGTACATGTGATTTTTGGTCAAGTCAGATAACTGCCCTGTGTCTCAGGTTCTCAATCTGTAAAATGGGTGTAGCTGTACTTACCTACCTCGCAGCAGAGTTGTGAGGCTTAACTACTGTTTGCAAAAGTGTTTTGGTATTTTTCATAAATGGCTCCAAGTAAGCGCAGGCACTATGACCATTCTTTTTCACTTTTAAGGTACTGGATATTAAGAGGTACTGGTGGTTATGGAAATTCAATGATCATATACCTTATTTGATGCTGTTAACTATGAGTGGCACTAGAAGCTAAAAAATCTACATTTTTTTGATAAGACACAGCTCAGCTGTGTCCTTATAGCATTCAAAGCAGTATACTGTCACATTATTTTAATGGCAGGAAAGTTAATAGTAAGTGAAAAAGGTAAAATGGAACAATTAAAAAAAAATTCCTATATTTTCACTTATTAAATATAAATTACTTTCTTTTGGATCCAGGGCTGTAATGAATGACACTTAAGACCTAGTATGTTTTTTTCTCTGTTGTTTGATTGTTTTTTCCCATGCTGCATTGGCACTTCTAATTAAAACAGCTAAACTTGGATCCCTTTTATGAAAATAATTTAGTGGGGTTTTTTTGTTGTTATTTTTAAACTGAAGATGGATTGCTGCAGCTGAAGGGCCTGGAAAAATACTACAGTCTCTGTGTTCTGGTTGAAACCAAATCCTAAGAACGGAGAACAAAAGTTCTCATTCTCTTTCTTGCTCCATCTTTTTTCTGCCTTTCTCCGAGCTGTTTATTAGAGCAGGTAGGTGATCAAATTTGTATTCAGAGCCAAACACACACAGCCGACATTCAATTTTTAAACACAGTGATAGTGGGGCTTTTCTTTATATACAGTGCCTGAACAGCAGCTGCAAATTCTTTGATGGGAAGGTGGTTTTTTCCCAGTGGCTTCAAGGAGTCTATCTTTGCCCACAGACCTTCCCAGAACATGGCACGGGGAGGGGGCAGAGAATGGGGAGTGGTGTTCTGGCAATTCCTCACAAGCTGCTTTCCTCCTCCAGATCTTAACACTTCTGCTTCCCCCCACCTTCTTCGCAGTCTTTAATCATAAATTCGCTCCCATCTTCCCCCGCCACCGCAGCGCGGGGAGGGGCAGGGAATGGGGAATGGGGGTTTTCAGTCCGTTCCTCCTGAGTTGTTTTCCTTCTTAGCTTGGGGGGGGGGCATTCCACACACACTCCTTTCCCCTGCGGCGAGACAGTCCTTCACAAACTACTCCAGCATGAGTCCTCTCTATCGGGGAGTCATCTCCTCACCACAGGCCTCAGCACGGCTCCCTTCCATGGGGTGCTGACCTCCGGGCTCAGACTGCTCCGGCCTGGTCCCCCCCAGAGTCACAAGTCCCCTGGCAAACCTGCTGCGGTGTGGATCATTCTCTTCACAGGCCGTAGATGTCTCTGCTCCCCGTCCTTATCCATGGGCTGCGAGGGGACACCTGCTCCACCATGGTCTTCTCCACGGTCTGCAGGGGAATCTCTCTCTCTAGCACCCGGAGTGCCTCATTCTTCCCCTCCCTCTCCTTTGGGCCTGGCCTTGGTGTCCACGCAACTTGTTACATCTTCTCACTCCCTTCTCTGGTGGCAAAATGGCTCTGCCTGCAGGTTTCTTTTTTTTTTCCTCCTATATGTGATTCCCAGAGGCGCTGTGATCATCGCCGATTGGCTCAGCCCTGGTCAGCAGCAACTTTGGCCTTTAATTGGCCGATGTTTACTTTCTGGGGCCTGCAGAAAGCTTCTAGATGCTTCTTGCAGAAGCTGTCTCAGCAGCACAGCTACGCAAAACTGCGACAGTGTGGATGACCTCTCTGCTACTTTGGCAAAGGGAGAACTCAGTGATTGGCAACTTTTAGTTTGGTTGTGGGGGTTTTAAAACTTTTTTCAATTGTGGGTGATATTTATATTTTTGTATCATAAGAATGTTTTCTTCCAGTATTTGTCATGCCCGTTTATAACAAGCAAAGTGCAGGTATTTCATTTCGAATGGAAACACTATTACAGCTATGGGTTTTTTTCTTATGTATTTTTATTTGTATAGAGTGCTTGCTCATGTTAAATAGGAAAGAGAATATAGCACATTAAAATCTCATAGCTTTTAGCATAAGGAGTTAAGAGGAAAAACTACTCAAACTGGGTCTCATTACTTGTCTATTTTGGTAGGAGCGTGTTTGTGTCATTTCAGTTACAGAGGTAAAATTCTGCCATATAATTATTTATGTTGAAAATTATTTTTGTAGCATACATAGTAGTCATCAAGTCTTTTGACAGACGTATATTTATAAAGAGTCTATATGCAATGATGATAGCATTATGTTTTAGCACATTGTTGAAATGTGATTATGGTGCCTACTTTACCTTGAAAGCCCCGTGACAGAAAAGAAAGTCTTTAAACAGTGTTTAGAGAGAAAAAGCGTGGATATTCATACAGTTCTGGACAGTATTCTGTATTGAACTCCACCTGGGGAAAGATGACCCATCAGTCGAGTGCTTGTGGGTAAGAATCAAGGGTCAGGCTAATGTGAGTGACACTGTTGTGGGTGTGTTCTATAGGCCCCCTGATCAGGAGGACCAAGTTAGATAGTGTATTCTTCAAGCAGCTAGAAGTAGCCTCGAGATCCCAGGCGCTGGTCCTTATGGGGGACTTCAATTACCCAGATATTTGCTGGGCAAGCAACAGGGCCAGTCGTATGCAGTCCAGACAATTTCTGCAGTATGTTGAGGACAATTTCCTGCTGCAGATGGTGCAGGAACCTACAAAGGGATGGCGGGTGCTGGACCTTGTTCTTACTAACAAGGATGGGCTCATCAGGGAGGTGAAGGTTGGGGGCAGCTTAGGACAAAGCGACCACGAAATGATCCAGTTCAAGATCCTGAGTGGAAGAAGCAAGCCAAAAAGCAGGATAGTTACCCTGAATTTTGGAAGAGCTAACTTTGATCTCTTCTGCAACCTTTTACGAGCTATCCCGTGGGCTACGCTGTTAGAAGGAAAGGGAGCCTGTGAGAGCTGGCTAGCATTTAAACAGCACTTCTTCCAAGCACAGGATAGGTGCATCCCTTTGAGGAAGAAATCGGGAAAGAGAGGCAGAAGACCTGCATGAATGAGCAGGGAGCTAATGTGTAAACTCAAAGGGAAGCAGAAGGTTTATGAACTATAGAAACAGGGTCTGTGCACCTGGGAGGAATATAGGGATGTTGTCAGGGCCTATAGGGACGCAACTAGAAAGGCTAAAGCCCGCTTGGAGTTGAAACTGGCAAAGGATATAAAGGATAATAAAAAGGGTTTTTTCAGATACGTGAATACTAAGAGGATGACCAGGGATAATGTAGGTCCCTTGATGAATGAGGCGGGTGTCCTGGTATCGGGTGATGATGAGAAGGTGGAAATACTGAATGCCTTCTTTGCCTCGGTCTTCACTCCAAAGGCCCCTCGGGACCCGCAGATCCTGGATGAAAGTAGGAGTGTTTGGGGAATGAAGAGCTTTCCTCTAGTTGAGGTAGGGGTGGTCCAGGAGCGGCTCAAAGGGATTAATGCAAACAAATCCATGGGCCCGGATGGGATACATCCACGTGTGCTGAGGGAGCTGGCGGAAGTGATTGCGGAGCCGCTTGCTATCATCTTCGATAGCTCTTGGAGAGCAGCAGAAGTACCTGAGGATTGGAGGATAGCCAATATCACTCCAGTCTTCAAAAAGGGCAAGAAGGAGGACCCTAACAATTATAGGCCAGTCAGCCTCACTTCTGTCCCTGGAAAGGTGATGGAACAGCTTGTTCAGGATGCCATTACCTAGCAACTGGAAGAGAAGAAGGTCATGAGGAGTAGTCAGCATGGATTCACCAAGGGGAGATCGTGCTCGACCAATCTCATAGCCTTCTATGATCTCATCACCGGCTGGGTGGATGGAGGGAGAGCAGTGGATGTCATCTACCTTGACTTCAGCAAGGCTTTCAATACTGTCTCCCATGACATCCTGATAGAAAAGCTGAGAGATCATGGGATAGATGAGTGGACAGTGAGGTGGGTTGAGAACTGGCTGTCGGACCGGGCTCAGAGGGTCGTGATCAGTGGAACAGAATCTGACTGGAGGCCTGTGACTAGCGGTGTTCCCCAGGGCTCGGTGTTGGGTCCAGTCCTGTTTAATATCTTCATCGACGACCTTGATGAGGGAATAGCATCCACCCTCAGCAAGTACGCAAATGATACAAAGCTGGGAGGGGTGGCTGACACGCAGGAACACTGCGCTGCCATCCAGCGAGACCTGGACAGGCTGGAAAGCTGGGCAGGGAGAAACCAGATGAGGTTTAATAAAAGCAAGCGTAGTGTCTTGCACCTGGGAAGGAATAACTGCTTGAATCAGTACAGGCTGGGGTATGACCTGCTGGAGAAGAGCTCTGTGGAGAAGGACCTGGGGGTCCTGGTGGATGACAACTTGGCCATGAGCCAGCAGTGTTCCCTGGTGGCTAAGAGAGCCAATGGGATCCTGGGATGCATCAGGAGGAGTGTGGCCAGCAGGTCGAAGGAGGTGATCCTCCCCCTCTACTCTGCCCTGGTCAGGCCCCACATGGAGTATTGTGTCCAGTTCTGGGCTCCCTGGTATGAAAAAGACAGGGATCTCCTGGAGAGAGTCCAGAGGAGGGCTACGAAGATGATTAAGGGCCTGGAACATCTCCCGTATGAGGAAAGGCTGAGTGAGCTGGGACTGTTCAGCCTGGAGAAAAGAAGACTAAGGGGGGACCTAATCAATATTTATAAATATCTTAAGTATGGGATGCAGGGGGAAATGGCCAGCCCCTTTTCAGTGGTCTCTGGGGACAGGACAAGGGGCAATGGCTGCAAGTTAGAGCATAGGAAGTTCTGCACCAACATGCGGAGGAACTTTTTCACAGTGAGGGTGACAGAGCACTGGAATAGGCTGCCCAGGGAGGTGGTGGAGTCTCCTTCTCTGGAGATATTCAAGACGCGTCTGGATGCCTATCTGTGCAATATGAGCTAGGGAGCCTGCTTTGGCAGGGGGGTTGGACCCGATGATCTCTCGAGGTCCTTTCCAACCCCTATGATTCTGTGATTCTATGATTCTATGTGGGGTTATAGCCCACCCTTCCTCATTATATGATCCCTTTAGGTCATTAATGAGTTTACGGTCTTCTTTCGTGTATTCTGGTTTACCTTCTAGAGATACTTGTCCATCAGGTATTAGCGCACCCTCTACCTTGATTGTTTCTCTTGTTTTGCTTCCCTGTCTGCCAGCTCATTTCCTCTTTCCAATTCTGTGCTCACTTTCTGGTGTGCCTTAATGTTCATAGTTGCCACCTTTTCAGGAAGTTGGACTGCATTCAGGAGTTTCAAAATTTCTTCTGCGTGTTTGATGGTTTTTCCTTGAGAATTTATCAGTGCTCTTTCTTTCCATATTGCTCCGTGAGCATGTACCACCCCAAAGGCATATTTAGAGTCAGTCCAGATGTTTACAGTTTTTCCCTGGGCCTTCTCCTGGGCTCGGGTAAGAGCTATGATCTCGGCCTTTTGGACCGAGACATTGGCTGATAGCGGTCCGGACTCTATTACCTTTTCAGAAGTAATAACAGCATATCCGGAATGTCGCTTTCCATTTAACATATAGCTACTTCCATGGGTGAACCAATGTTCGGCTCCGTCGATAGGGACATCTTTAAGATCCGTGTGACTAGAGTACGTGGCCTCAATTGTTTCCAAGCAGTCGTGACTCACTGGCTCCCCTATGTTTCCATCGAGGAATGAAGCCAGATTGATGATGTTTGTGGTCACGATTTCAACATCATCTTGTTCAACCATTATAGCTTGGTATCTCAGGAACCTCTGTGGGGAAAGCCAATGCCCTCCCTTTGCCTCAAGGACAGTTTGAGAAACTAGGACAGTCATTTTCTGGCCCAGGGTGAACTTTCGGGCTTCTTGGATGTTTAGAATGACAGCTGCTACTGCCCTCAGGCAGCTGGGCCACCCTTTTGCAGCGGCATCCATCTGTTTGGAGAAGTACGCTACTGCCCGTCCATACGGTCCCAAATCTCGTGCCAATATTCCTCGCAGTGAGCCGAGCAGGGCGAGGAGTCCCTCCGGGAAATCCTGGGGCGTGCCTAGGGAGTCCTGTTCCTTACTGGATCCTGCAGCCGAGCAGAGAGGGTCCCATCTGGGGTGCCAAACTGATGCCTCGAGAAGCCGGAATCAAAACTCACTAGCCTTGGTGACTATTAAGCAGGTATCCTTTATTGCAGTGCTGGGCACACAGTGGATCGCTCCTCCGAATGTGTGCACCATGTAAAGCCCAATTTCTCAAATTTATACAAATTAACTCTACATATTCATTATAATGTCTAAGAAAAGGCAGGGTTATGCAAATTATTTCCAAGAAGTCATTTGCATTAACTCCTCCCAGATAGAGCATGCTCAGTGACACTCAGGGGTCTTCCGGCGGTCTTCAGGGATGAAGGATGGACGTCTTCCTCTCTCTCAGCGCATGCTCTTTACGGTTTTCTCCATAGTTTCTAAAACACATTCCTGAGCTCAAAAACACATTCCTGCACAAACTAGTTAGGAACCCCTTTTAGCTGAAAACAAGATATACTCTGTCTCTTAATTGGTCGTTGGTCTCATTATTTATGACTCCCCATCTTCACTTTCTTTATCTTCAAGGCTCTTCCACTGTTATGGCTAAATTTTGTAACTGCTCTCACGAAACAGCTCACATGGTTACAGCCATATTCTACTAAAATCCAAAACAAATCTATTCTTAAAACATGAAAAATCTTATATTAAAGTTATATTAATTGTCTCTTAAGCTACATCTACATCAATCTACTCAGCGTTATTACATTTCATTGAATCAGAAGACCGCCAAAATTTTTAGGCACGATTTGCCCTTAGTGAAGTCATGTTGTCTGTCACCAATCACCTCCTTATTTACTGTGAGCCTGAGCAGAGTTTCCAGGAGGATCTGCTCCATGATCTCTCCAGGCACAGAGGTGAGACTGACCGGCCTGTAGTTCCACGTCTCTTCCTTTTTTCCTGTCGTGGTTTTGCCCCAGCCAAGGGCCGCACCCCACACAGTCGCTTGTACTTTTAAAAGGAAGGGGGAGGGAAAGTTGGGGGAAGGGGAAAAGGGAAGGAAGAAAGGAGGAAAAGAAACCACAACCTAGAAACCAGAACCACGCAGGTTGGGATAAGGATAGTTTACTAAACAATAACAGAAAACTAGATATAACAATAACAGAAGTTTAAAGCACAAAATAGATGAAACTGGTGATACACAATGCAATTTCTCACCAAACCACACAACTCAGGCCGCACAGCTTAGAGCCCGTCCCGGACAACCCGACCGCCCCAGAAACTGCACGTCCTGGCGTTGTCTCCCCCTCTTCCCCCCAGTCCCCCCTTATACCGAACATGACGTAACTGGTATGGAATATCCTCTTTGGCCAATTCGGATCACCTGTCCTGGCTGCGTCCCCTCCTTTCTCACTAGTAAAGAAGTATGCAGAGCTGAGAAAGGTACTTGATTGCCCGGCAACAAATCGGAAACATCAGGGTGCTATCAGCACTATTCTCATGCTAACACCCAAACATGGCATTCCATTCACTGCTAAAAAAAAAAGTTTAACTCCATCATAGCTGAAACCAGGACATTATCCACCCCTTATTCCATACCATTTACGTCATGACCAGATCCAACAATTTCCTTTGGGTACAACCAGTTTCGTGTTTCACACACCCATATATGTATGTACACATGTATGCACACATACGTGCATACAGATCTTATTCCCTCAGTCTGTGAATCATCCCTCTGAAGTTGTTGAGTTCATTTAGTTCATGATTTTCAGGCTCCATTTGTCGTAACAGTTTCTCAGGATAGTTGTATGTTCCATTGGCTCGTTGCATGCTGCATCTCAGGCTCTTGACTGATACACCTGGCATGGTCCATGCTCATAGTCTGTGGGTCAGAGTTTATTTTCAAAGGGAGAAAAAAAGTTCTTGAGAGGCCAGGCTTTAGTTCCATCATCATGGCACTCATTCTTCATTAACTTGTATGACTCCAGCTATAATGCTATGGTACAACATACAGCAATCATATACAATAATGGGTTATTTGGCAATTATTACAATTTCTACTTCATTAATTATATTGGCTATTCTCACCCAAAATTAAATCCCCTTGAGGTACACATCGAACTTCTCCATCCCTCTGCATTACCCACCAAGTACAGCCAGGTCCTTGAGCAAAAACAATTCCAGACATGGGTTTACCTTTGCCTGAAGCAGGGATGACCCAAACTCTCTTTCCCAGTACACTCTTCATATGCACTACTGGGACTCTGTCTCCCTCTACAGCACGTGGAAATTTTGCCTGGGCAGGGCCAGCCCGATTGGTAGATCCCCTAGAGTTAACTAACCACGTGGCTTGGGCCAAATGTGTATCCCAATGCTTGAATGTCCCACCACACATTGCTTTCAGTGTAGTTTTTAAAAGTCCATTATATCGTTCAATTTTCCCAGAGGCCGGTGCATGGTAAGGAATGTGGTACACCCACTCAATGCCATGCTCTTTGGCCCAGGTGTCTATAAGAGTGTTTCGGAAATGAGTCCCATTGTCTGACTCGATTCTTTCTGGAGTACCATGTCGCCAGAGGACTTGCCTTTCAAGGCCCAGAATTGTATTTCGAGCAGTGGCATGGGGTACGGGATATGTTTCTAGCCAGCCGGTAGTTGCCTCCACCATTGTAAGCACATAACGTTTGCCATGGCGGGTTTGTGGGAGGGTGATGTAATCAATCTGCCAAGCCTCCCCATATTTATATTTCATCCACCGTCCTCCATACCAAAGGGGCTTTAACCGCTTAGCTTGCTTGATTGCAGCACACGTCTCACATTCGTGGACAACTTGTGCGATGGCGTCCATGGTCAAGTCCACCCCTCGATCCCGAGCCCATCTATATGTTGCATCTCTCCCTTGATGACCCGAGGTATCATGAGCCCATCGAGCCATGAATAATTCACCCTTACGTTGCCAGTCTAGATCTACCTGAGCCACTTTAATCCTAGCAGCCTTATCTACCTGATGGTTGTTTTCATGTTCCTCCATGGCCCGACTCTTAGGTACATGGGCGTCGACATGACGTACCTTTACAACAAGTTTCTCTAACCGAGCAGAGATATCTTGCCATAAGTCATCAGCCCATATAGGTTTGCCTCTACGCTGCCAGTTGTTCTTTTTCCACTGCTGCAACCACCCCCACAGGGCATTCGCCACCATCCATGAATCAGTATAAAGGTAGAGCCTTGGCCACTTTTCTCTCTCAGCAATGTCCAGGGCTAACTGGATGGCCTTCACCTCAGCGAACTGGCTTGATTCACCTTTTCCTTCAGTGGCTTCTGCTACTCTTCTTATAGGATTCCATACAGCGGCTTTCCATCTCCGATGCTTACCCACAATGCGACAAGACCCATCAGTGAACAGGGCATATCGCTTCTCATTCTCTGGCAGTTCGTTGTAGGGTGGGGCTTCTTCAGCGCGTGTTACCTCCTCATCCTCTGGTGACACCCCAAAATCTTTGCCTTCTGGCCAGTCTGTGATCACCTCCAAGATTCCTGGGCGATTGGGGTTTCCTATTCGAGCCCGCTGTGTAATTAGTGCAACCCACTTGCTCCACGTAGCATCAGTGGCATGGTGTGTAGAAGGAACCTTCCCTTTGAACATCCAGCCCAGCACCGGCAGTCGGGGTGCCAGGAGGAGCTGGGCTTCAGTTCCAATCACTTCTGAGGCGGCTCGAACCCCTTCATAGGTGGCCAGTATTTCCTTTTCTGTTGGAGTATAATTGGCCTCAGATCCTTTGTAGGCCCGACTCCAAAACCCCAGCGGTCGACCTCGAGTCTCCCCTTGTGCTTTCTGCCAGAGACTCCAGGTCGGGCCGTTCTCCCCAGCTGCAGTGTAGAGCACATTTTTAATATCTGTCCCTGTCCGGACAGGCCCAAGGGCCACTGCATGGACTATCTCGCGTTTGATCTGCTCAAAGGCTTGCTGTTGCTCAGGGCCCCATTGGAAATCATTCTTCTTTCGAGTTACATGGTAGAGTGGGCTCACAATGAGACTGTAGTTTGGGACATGCATTCGCCAAAAACCTATAACACCTAAGAAAGCTTGTGTTTCCTTTTTGTTGCTTGGTGGAGACATAGCTGCTATTTTATTAATAATGTCCATTGGGATCTGACGACGCCCATCCTGCCATTTTATTCCTAAAAACTGGATTTCTCGCGTAGGCCCCTTGACTTTACTTCGTTTTATAGCAAAACCGGCTTCTAAAAGGATTTTAATTACCCTGTTTCCTTTTTCAAAAACTTCCTCTGCTGTGTTGCCCCATACAATGATGTCATCAATATACTGCAGGTGCTCTGGTGCTTCACCCTTTTCCAGTGTATTCTGGATTAGTCCATGGCAGATGGTGGGGCTATGTTTCCACCCCTGGGGCAGAGATTCCACGTGTATTGGATGCCTCTCCAAGTGAAAGCAAACTGTGGCCTGCACTCTGGCGCCAGTGGGATCGAGAAGAAAGCGTTCGCAATGTCGATTGTGGCGTACCACTTGGCTGCCTTCGATTCCAATTCATACTGGAGCTCTAACATGTCTGGCACAGCAGCACTCATACCTGGAGTGACTTCATTTAGGCCACGATAATCTACTGTCAGCCTCCACTCTCCATTGGACTTCCTCACTGGCCATACGGGACTATTAAAGGGTGAGTGGGTTCGGCTGATCACTCCCTGATCCTCCAGTTGACGAATCAGCTTATGGATGGGAATCAGGGAATCTCGGTTAGTACGGTATTGTCGTCTGTGCACCGTCGTCGTAGCAACTGGCACTTGCTGTTCTTCACCCTTCAACAACCCCACAACAGCAGAATCCTCCGAGAGTCCAGGCAAGGCACACAATTGTTCAATTTCTTCTGTTTCCAAAGCAGCTATTCCAAAAGCCCATCGGTACCCTTTTGGGTCTTTAAAATACCCTCTACGTAGATAATCTATACCTAAAATGCACGGAGCTTCTGGACAAGTCACAATGGGGTGTTTTTCCCAGTCCTTCCCAGTTAAGCTCACCTCAGCCTCTAGCACAGTTAGTTGTTGGGATCCCCCTGTCACTCCAGAAATACAAACGGGTTCTACCCCTTCATGATTCGATGGCATTAGAGTACACTGGGCACCAGTATCCACCAGAGCTTTGTACTCTTGTGGGTCTGATGTGCCAGGCCATCGGATCCACACAGTCCAATAAACCCGATTATCCCTCTCCTCCACCTGGCTGGAGGCAGGGCCCCTCTATTGCTGCTGATCATATTTGTTTTCCACTGGTTGCATAAAGGACTTAGAGGTCCCTTCAAAAGGATCAGGCACATCAGACATATAGGTAGGCCTTCCAGTTGGTCTAGGGAACTGCCCAGTAGAAACTGGTGCAGCCTTCTTCCTGGCAGAATCTCGTTGTGCGAATGTTTTACCCCGCAGCTCATTTACTCGTGCTCGAAGGGCTGAGGTGGGCTGCATATCCCATTTCCTCATGTCCTCTCCATGATCAAGCAGGTAAAACCACAATGTACGTCGTGGTGTGTATTCTCCCTCTTGGAACGATGGACGCTTTCTCCCAGTAGCTGCAACATTGCTCCATACGGGTTGGGAGTTGGACACATTGTTGTCAAGTCGTTGAACCAGTTTCTCTACTGCTGCAATGACGGAGAGGGAAACATTGTCTTGGTATTTCCGGAGTCGGCAGGCCACCTCATTTACGGTTGGCGGATTCGTATCATTCCAGTCAATTGCTGCCAGTGAATTGGTATACCCTGCTGGTGCACTTCGTACAACCTTACGCCACATATCTGGAGTGCATAGGACTTCATCGGGATCAGAGGGAAGCCGTGAATTGTCCAGATCATAATAAATTATCTCCCGTACAGCTAATTCTCTCAGGTGCTGGACAGATGTCTCTATGCTGTTACACTTAGGTGTCTGGCATGTAATATATTCCTTTATGGGATATCTTTCCTTCACACTTGACAGTAGTCGCCTCCAGAGGCTGAGGATTTCCGGCCTCCTCCCAATTGCTTTGTCAATTCCTCCTTCTCTAGCTAGGGATCCCAACTGCTTGGCCTCTCTGCCTTCTAATTCCAAACTACTGGCCCCGTGATCCCAACATCGGAGCAACCAAGTGATAATGTGCTCACTTGGGTGGCGAGTGAAATCTTTTCGAACCTCACGCAGCTCACTCAGAGTCAGGGATCGGGTAACAATCTCTGGTTCTGCCTCATCCTGATATCCTCGAGATGATCCCGGTTGATCATCATCCTTATCCGTCACTATACGAACTGATTTCTTTGTGCCTTTCCTCTTTTGTACGGGAGCAACAGACACTGGTGTGGGTTGGTTTTTCTGATCATCTGCAGTGTCTGCTGTAGAGATTACAGTAGCTGCAGTGTCGGTCACAGGGGTTGCAGCAGCTGCAGTGTCAGCCCCAGTGGTTGCAGCAGCTATAGTATCTGCCAGTCTGTTTCCTTTCCCTTCTCCCTGACAGTGCTGACAGTGCTGACAGTGCTGCCTGCTATCAAGCAGTGTTTGATAAATAGTGGCCAGAGCCCAGCACAGTGCAGTAAGGTGTCCGTCTCTGGGAAACCTACAGCAATTTTTCCTTAGGTATGCAGTCACTTGATCGGGGTCTTGTAGCTGTTCAGGAGTGAAATTCCAAACCATCGGGCGTGAGAAAGTACCTAGGTACTCGCCCATACTTTGCCACATGCCCTGCCACTTGTGATTATTCTGTCTCGGAGAAAGCTCTTCAGTGGTATTCATAAACCTATGCTTGATATATAACAAAAACTGAACCATCTGCACCAAACCTACCAATAGCAAAATGCTAGTTTGAATATCCCAGAGATATTGAAGATTTTCAAAAACTGCCCTAAGAGCTGTTGTATTTAGCCCAAAGGAAAAGAAAGCAGTGCCCCCACCATACCAGCTGCTGTTATTAACCCCTCCCTGTCCAAAGAATGGACAGGACAGCAAAACCTCATACAGGTACCAGCTTAAGCTCATGATCATCGATATTATTGTATCATAGACCGATATCATAAAATACACTATAATGAAGTATGGGAACAAATACGGGAGCCACAGACCTGAGAGAGTAAAGAATCCTGCCAGGATTGTATACAGCATGCGGTGGTTTTGCTGCCACAGCCTTGTAAATAAATACCACAACATCGTGACCAGAGATTGCTTAAACAACAGTGCTTATCTTAATTGCGATAGTTAGGGTCAGATCTACCGTTATCCCAACCGTTCGTGCCCCACGTTGGGCGCCAAAATAAC
Organism: Porphyrio hochstetteri; assembly: GCA_020800305.1. Lineage (NCBI taxonomy): Eukaryota > Metazoa > Chordata > Aves > Gruiformes > Rallidae > Porphyrio > Porphyrio hochstetteri. The sequence goes on along the minus strand of JAJHSY010000011.1, from coordinate 154,686 downwards.
TGTCGTGGTTTTGCCCCAGCCAAGGGCCGCACCCCACACAGTCGCTTGTACTTTTAAAAGGAAGGGGGAGGGAAAGTTGGGGGAAGGGGAAAAGGGAAGGAAGAAAGGAGGAAAAGAAACCACAACCTAGAAACCAGAACCACGCAGGTTGGGATAAGGATAGTTTACTAAACAATAACAGAAAACTAGATATAACAATAACAGAAGTTTAAAGCACAAAATAGATGAAACTGGTGATACACAATGCAATTTCTCACCAAACCACACAACTCAGGCCGCACAGCTTAGAGCCCGTCCCGGACAACCCGACCGCCCCAGAAACTGCACGTCCTGGCGTTGTCTCCCCCTCTTCCCCCCAGTCCCCCCTTATACCGAACATGACGTAACTGGTATGGAATATCCTCTTTGGCCAATTCGGATCACCTGTCCTGGCTGCGTCCCCTCCTTTCTCACTAGTAAAGAAGTATGCAGAGCTGAGAAAGGTACTTGATTGCCCGGCAACAAATCGGAAACATCAGGGTGCTATCAGCACTATTCTCATGCTAACACCCAAACATGGCATTCCATTCACTGCTAAAAAAAAAAGTTTAACTCCATCATAGCTGAAACCAGGACATTTCCCTTTTTAAAAACGTAAGGTTATGTTTCCCCTTTTCCAGTCGGCGGGAATTTCACTGGACTGACACAACTTCGCAAATATGATGGAGAGTGGCTTAGCCACTTCATCCGCCAGTTCCCTCAGGACCCGTGGATGCATCTCATCAGGTCCCATGGACCTGTGCAACTTCATGTTCTTTAGATGGTCTCAAACCAGATCTTCCTCTACAGTGGGTGGTTCTTCATTCTCCCAGTTCCTGCCTTTGCCTTCTGAGGCTTGGCAGGTGTGGCCAGAGCCCTTGCTGGTGAAGACCAAGGCAAAAAAGTCATTGAGTACTCAGCCTTCTCCACATCCTGGGTAACCAGATCCCCTGTTTCCTTACGGAGGGGTCAACATTCTCCCTAGTCTTCCTTTTATCACTAATGTACCTATAGAAACTTTTCTTGTTGTCCTTGATATCCCTGGCCAGATTTAATTCTGTGAGGGCTTTAGCTTTCCTAACGTGATCCCTGACTGCTCAGACAATTTCTCTGCATTCCTCCCAGGCTACCTGCATTTGCTTCCAGCCTTTGTAGGCTTCCTTTTTGTATTTGAGTCTTTCCAGGAGCTCCTCGTTCATGCATGCAAGCCTCCTGGCCTTTTTTCCTGACTTTCTCTTTGTTGGGATGCATCTCTTCTGAGCTTGGAGGAGGTGATTCTTGAACACTAACCAGCTTTCTTGGGCCCCTGTGGCCAACCTAGTGGCTTTCTACAATGGAGTGACTACATCAGTGGACAAGGGAAGAGCAATGGATGTCATCTATTTGGACTTCTGCAAGGCCTTTGACACAGTCCCCCACAACATCCTCCTCTCTAACCTGAAGAAATACGGATTTGATGGGTGGACTGTCCGGTGGAAAAAGGAAGAAAGGGAAAAAGGACAAAAAAAGGACAATGAAAAAGAGAAGGAGAAAGAAAGAGAAAGAGCAAGACAAAGAGAAAGAAAAAGTTTAAGACTAGCACAAATTTCCACAACTGGACATGTGGATGAACGTCCAGTCTTTCGCAAGAGATGCAGAACTGCTACACTTGCTGATGTCTTAGTATCTGCAGTAAAATACAAGGCACATCCAAATAATATAGCATACACACAGTTGACCAATTTTAAAGAGACAATTGGGTTTTGTATAATTGTAAGTGAAGGTTTCTTATTTGGAGAATTGTAACAAAGTATAATTTTTAGTGGCCTTACCTCTACAATACGTGCCCTAAGACTGTATTGTATGACTGCAAGTCAGTTAAATCTCTTGTATTTTTTCTTACTTGGAAGCTTATCTTCACCTGCAAAGCAGGATAGCAACATTTTACTAGGGGCAAGTCCTGCCTGACCAATCTATTGGCTTTCTACAGTGGAGTAACTGCATCAGTAGACAGGGGAAGAGCTACGGATGTCATCCATCTGGATGTCTGCAAGGCCTTTGACATGGTCCCCCACAACACCCTTCTCTCTAAGTTGGAGAGAGATGGATTTGATGGGTGGACCGTTCAGTGGATAAGGAATTGGCTGGATGGTCGCATCCAGAGGGTAGTGGTCAATGGTTTGATGTCCAGATGGAAGATGGTGACAAGCGGTGCTCCTCAAGGGTCCGTACTGGGACCAGTGCTGTTTAATATCTTTATTAATGATATTGACATCAGGATCGAGTGCATCCTCAGCAAGTTTGCTGATGACACCAAGCTGAGTGGTGAGGTTAATGTGCCAGAGGGACGGCATGCCATCCAGAAGGAGCTGGACAGGCTGGAGAAGTGGGCCCAGGTGAACCTCATGAGGTTCAACAAAAGCCAAGTGCAGGGTCCTGCACCTGGGTCAGGACAATCCTCGTTATCCATACAGGTAAGGTGAGGATGTGCTGGAAAGCAGCCCTGAGGCAAAGAACTTGGGGGTGCTGGTGGATGAAAAGCTGGACATGAGCCACCAATGTGCATCTGCAGCCCAGAAGGCCAACCCCATCCTGGGATGCATCAAAAGAAGTGTGGCCAGCAGATCAAGAGAGGTAATTCTGCCCCTTCTACTCTGCTCCGGTGAGACCCCACCTGGAGCATTGCGTCCAGCTCTGGAGCCCTGTGGCAGTTTGCCACTCCCCTTTTCAGCTGGACAGGGGAGAAAATAGATATATTGTGAGGCTTAGGATTCGAGATAAAGACAGGGAGAGATCATTCTGCAATTACCGTCACAGGCAAAACAGACTCACACAGAATAAAGGAAAGAAAACTAATTTATTACACTACACCGCACACCCAGTGAAACCAGAGTCGGGTAATGAGAAGTGCGACCAGATCTTAAAGCACCTCCCCCCACCCCTCCCTTCTTAGCAGACTTCACTTTAGTCATGATTTCGCTCCCTTCTTCCCCCCATTGTGACATGGGGAGGGGCAGGGTTTCTGTCAGTTCCTCCCGAGTTGTTTTCCTTCTTGGCTGGGGGGGGGCGCATTTCTCACACCCTTCCCGTGCTGCACCGTGGGGTCCCACCCACGGGAGACAGTCCTCCACGAACATGTCCAACATGAGTCCTTTCTGTCGGGGCGTCATCGCCTCACCAATTGCCTCAGCATGTCTCCCTTCCATGGGGTGCTGACCTTCAAGCCCAGACTGCTCCAGCCTGGTCCCCCCCCGAGTCACAAGTCCCCCAGCAAACCTGCTCCGGTGTGGGTTGGTCTCTCCACAGGCTGTAGATGGAATCTCTGCTCCCCGTCATTATCCATGGGCTGCAGGGGGACAGCCTGCTCCACCATGGTTTTTTCCATGGGCTGCAGGGGAATCTCTCTCTCCAGCACCTGCAGTACCTCATCCCCCCCCTCCTTCTTCACTGACCTTGGTGCCTGCACAATTTCTTACATCTTCTGTCTCAGTTTTGCTTAGCTGCGCTGCCGAGATAGCTTCTGCAGGCAGCAGCTAGAGCTCTCTGCAAGCCACAGACTATAAACATCGGCCGATTCAAGGCCAAAGTTGCTGCTGACCAGGGCTGAGCCAATTGGAGATGGTCACAGTGCCTCTGGGAATCACATGTAGGAGAAAAAAACCAGCAAGGAAATGCATTTTGCCACTGGAGAAGGGGAGTGAGAAGATGTAACAAGCTGTGCGGACACCAAGGCCAGGCCCGAAGGAGAAGGGGAGGGGGGGAAGAATGAGGCTCTCCGAGTGCTGGAAAGAGAGATTCAAGTGCAGACCGTGGAGAAGACCATGGTGGAGCAGGTGTCCCCTCACAGCCCATGGATAAGGACAGGGAGCAGAGACATCTACGGCCTGTGAAGAGATTGATCCATGCCTCAGCATGTTCGCCAGGGGACTTGTGACTTTGCGAGGCACCAGGCCGGGGGAGTCTGGGCCCAAACGTCAGCACCCATGGAAGGGAGTCCTGCTGAGAGGCCTGTGGTGAGGAGATGACTCCCTGGTAGAGAGGACTCACGCTGAAGGAGTTTGTGGATATGACTGTCTCGTGTGGGTGGGACCCCACGGTGCTGCAGGGGAAGTGTGTGTGTGTGTGTGTGTGTGTGTGTGTGTGTGTGTGTAATGCCCCCCTCCCAGCTGAGACGGAAGACAACTCGGGAGGAATGGACCAAAAATCCCCATTCCCCATTCCCTGCCCCTCCCCGTTCCGTTGGCGGTGGGGGGGGGGGAAGAAGGGAGCGAATTTATGATTATAGTCAAGTGTGTGAAGAAGGGAGGGGGGTGTGTGTGGGGGGGAAGTAGAAGTGTTGAGATATAGAGGAGGAAAGCAGCTTGTGAGGAATTGCCGGAACCCCACTCCCCATTCCCTGCCCCTCCCCGCACCATGTTGGGGGAGGGAAGAAGGGAGTAAAATCGTGATGAAGGTTTAAGTCTGCTAAGAAGGAAGGGGTGGGGGGAAGGTGCTTTAAGACCTGGCCGCACTTCTCATTACCTGACTCTGGTTCACTGGGTGTGTAGTTGTAGTAGTAATAAATCACTTTTCTTTCTTTTATTCTGTGTTGAGTCTGTTTTGCCCATTGCACTAATTGGAGAGCGATCCATCTGTCCTTATCTCGAGTCCTAAGCCTCCCGATATATAATTTCTTCCCTTTTTAGGCTGAAAAGGGGAGTGAGCGAGCGGCTTTGGTGGGCGTTTGGCCTCTAGCCAGGGCAAAACCACCACATCTTCTCACTCCCTTCTCTGGTGGCAAAATGCAGCTGCTTGCATTTTTTTTCCTCCTAAATATGATTCCCAGAGGCGCTGTGACCATCGCCGATTGACTCAGCCTTGGTCAACAACAACTCCGGCCTTGAATCAGCTGATGCTTACTCTCTTGGGCCTGCAGAGAGCTTCTAGCTGCTTCTTGCAGAAGCCACCCCTGCAGCCCCCCCTTCTCCACCAGGATCCAGCCACACAAAACTGCGACATCATCCTTCCTTTCCATATAGAAGATAACAGCTATGATGATCTTCCTGTGTTATCATTGGCGTCAAGATTACTATTCTAACAAAAAGACTCTAACTTCACAGACTCACAGAACAGCTGAGGCAGGAAGGGACCTTTGGAGATCATCTAGTCCCAGCCCCCCTGCTCGAAGCAGGGTCAGCTACAGCAGCTTGCTTGGGGCCTTGCCTGTTCAAACTCACTCACTTTATATTAGATTATTTTACTTAAATTAGGCCAATCTACTTCTACATTTGATCTTGCTTGCTAAAGAAATCAGTATCGCTGGGTTCTATGTTAATGAGTTTCTCTGTAGGACCGGGGCCTTCAGCATGGCGTGGAATTATTGTGCAGGATATAACCAGGAATTTAGAAGATTCCCATACTGAAAAACATGGGCTACAAGTCGGGGGATAAAGGGAAGTCCAGCTTCTCCACTGACAACAAATTCTCTCTTGCAATTTCAAGTACATTATTTTGTCAGGAATTATTAGAGGCACCTCCACTTCACAAAAGGGTTTTAATAGTTTGACCAGAAAAATACTGCTCTCAACATTCAAAATAATAACGGATCTTAGGGGAAAATATGCCTGCAAAGAACATTTCTATCAGACCTTTCCAGAAATAGTACATAGTGGACATAAATCCAATCTTAAATTGAAGAGACCGACACCATTCTCAACAAATTCTTTGACAGTACTGGGTTTTTTTAAAAAGACTGTGACAGTTTATCAGTTAATTACCACTCTATACAACTCAAACCAAATAAATGTTTATCATAGTTTAGCCCCTGCTGGTAACTAAGCACCATGCAGCTGCTCACTCACCCCTCCCCTCCTAAGAGGATAGGGAGGAGAATAGAAAAAAAACACCTTATGGTCTGAGATAAAGACAGTCTCATAGGATAACAAAGAAAGATAATAATAATAGTAATAATAGTAATAAAAATAATAACAAAACCAATAACAACAACAATATATGTGTAAAACACGTGATGAACAAATGCAATTGACGTGCGGAAGGGAAAATAAGCCTCAGTGCCCAGACTGTTTCCAAGCAGCAGTTCTGCCTCCTAGGTAGCCTCCCCAGTTAGATATGGAGCAATTATTATAATCACACGTAAATTACTAACCAATCACTGTAACTGGGAGTGCATTACCTTGTAAAATTTGTGTATAAATATAGCAAAACTGCCAGCTCTGGATGTGCTTGATTTGTGGAAATCCCAGGCCTGAATAAAAGCAATATCGCCCCCGTGTGTGGGAATTGGCTTACTGCACACCGGGTAATGAATCCACTTTTTGGATAACACTGGCACAAGACACTAGTCTCACCAGGAAAAAGTTCTCAGCTATGAGCACATGGGAATCCCAGCATCCATAAGCACTCTCGTTGTAGAAATGAAAAGAAACCCTAATTTTGCTGCAAGGTGTGGTTGGGGGGCGGGGCGCTGCAGGGGTGGGCTCTTGTGAGACAAGATCGGGGCTGCCCTGTGCTGAACACAGCTGGTTTGACAGTGGACTCACCGCTGACCAAAGATGGGCCAATCAGTGTAGTTGGTGATGCCCCTGTGAAAACATATTTAAGAAAGGGAAAAACGTTGCACAGGCAGGGAAAAAAGTGTGAGAAACAGCTCTAGGCACTACTTGTTTAGGGCTGCCACATCATGTCAGATCTGGCCTTTGTTTCAAAGGAATTCTCAAAGTTTTGGTCAGAGAACTACTAGAAAGATTGGCCTCTCAATGTGCTTGAGGAGGTTAACTTCTAATATGTCAAATATCAACAGGAAACATGAGCACTTATATGTTCTGTGATATGTCAGAATGATAGGCAGTGAGGAAGAGAAAGATTAAGAATTACCAAACACCGCTGTAGGAGAAATTCATATTGTAACTGATCAGCAGTGGTAATTTGTGACCAAGGAATGATCTGGCATGGAAGGCAAGAAGGCCCAATTGCAGAAGGGGTTAAACTGGCTGGAAACAGGAATGCTAGAGACAGAAGGACTCCCAGGTAAGGGAGTGAAGTTTGCTGATGAGATAAGAAATGCTGCAGCATTGCCTTGTAACAATCCTAGAATGCAAGTGCTCAGGAGCCACCTTTGGGCAGCAGAACTGAAGTGCATTAATACGTCATTTTAAACAAACCGGGTGAACACAACAATTGCAGTTTCTGCTGCAGAATTAGACTGCTTTTCTGAAACAGCTGTATGCATCTAGTCAGTCTGTATCAAGTAATTGAACATTTTTTTTTTCTTCTCACTTAAGAAAGAAGGAAAGTTATCTGAATTTCCTGACCTTCAATGAGAGGGTAGAGTTAAAAGCAAGTGGGTCAGTAAATATTACTTATTAACATCACCTAAAGGAGTAGCTCAACTAAAGAGTTTATCCAATTTGGAAAAAAAAAAAATCTGTAGCATATTAGGAATCTCTGGTTGCCTTTCAAGCAAAATACAGAAAGAGATCACCATGAGACTATGGTACTTGAAAGTACACAGTACTCATGAGGTGACAAGATTTAGTACTAAATGCTTTTGATCTTCATCTTAGAGCATTAGGTAGTGCTCTGTACCTTCATTTATTTGGGAAATTGTCCTGGTTCTGGCCAGGCCAGAGTTAACATCCCCCCCGAGCAGCCAGCACAGGTGAGCTGAGTTAGCCTGGGCTGTTTTCTGCACCACCTGACATCACTCCTCCATAAAAGGGGCTGGTTGGGATGGGTGCTTGTGGGTGCTTCCAGGGCAGTGATATGAGGGTATAGAGTCGTGATTGTAGATGTAGTGTAATTTTGGAAGAGCAGCTCTTGCAAGTTAGCTAGGTAATCATGTATAATGGTTTGTGAAGGAGCAGAGGAGTTTTTCTTTCCATAGCAAAGGGATTACTCATGAAAACCTTGTACCATCTCGAGGAGAAGATAAAGAGCAAGAACTCAAGGAGGGAATGATATCCATCCCAAATATGTCAGTTGTCTCTTTGTTAAGGAAAACAGGAGGCCGATAAAGGACATGATTAGAGGAAAACAGACAGTTAACAAGGCCATAAATCAGCTCAGATGGATAAGAACACTGCAAGCTGACAAGACCAGCACATTCCAGACGAAAGGTGAAAAGTACATCGTGAGGAGGACTCGGGGCCTTCCTCCCAAAGACCACTGAAGACCCTTGCCCACAATTTTTGGAAGAAACTGCGCAATCGCAGAGGACTGATGAGCTGATTAGCATAAGAAGCGAGAGTAGGTGGGTTTAGGTAATTAATATGTATATGTGTCAATTGAATATTCATTGTTTCATTGTATAAATATGGGACGGTTTTGCTACTTCGGGTATGCACGTTTGTGGTGGAGCGATCCCCCGTGCATCTGCGTGCAATAAACATACCTACTTTATGACTTTTGAGTTATAGAGTCTATTTCCTTACGTCATTTTGGCGAGCCAGGCAGGAGGATTTCTGCTCGGCTGCGGGACCAGCTGCGGAGCGGACGCTCTTAGGCGCGCCCTGAGAGATTTCCTCGAAGGAGCCTCCTCTTCCCAGCTGTTCACCCGGGAGCAGAAGAGAGACCCCTGGATCTGCGGATAAAACGGTATGTTTGCAGAGAGGGCTGCTGATAAGACGCGCGGAGACGTCCGGTGCACAGCGTAGTCCCTAGGAGGAAAGGTACCTTAGGAGGGGGTTTGTTGACCAAGGGGTGGCCGCTAGCGATCTTGAGGGTAGATCGAGCAAACCCAAGAATCGGGGAGTAGATCGGGTGACTCAGAGGCCCGTAATCAGATAATTAGGTAATAATTGCAGTACTGTGGTGTTGTAAGTGCCCGGGCTTGCTTTAAGGTTGTAATTGTGCTTGTTGTTGAGTTTATCATTGTGTTAACTGTTCTTGTACTAACTCTGGTGTGAGTGGTGAGTGACTGAGTTGCAGCATATCTGTGGGGAAAAAAAAAAAAAAACAAAACAAAAAAAAACCAAACAAAAAAAACCCCACAGCCTTTTCATAACCATTGTTATGCTTTGCATATACAAGAAATCTTCGTGCCTGGTACCGTGTGTTATTTGAATGATTTAAGTGTTTGACTGAGAAGTAGTCTGATTACAAAGTAAGTGAGGAGCTGGCGACTAAGGCAGCTGGAAGAGAGCGAAGCAATTGAAATTGCAAAATGGGAGCTGGGGGAAGTAAGCCTTGTGAGAAATCACCTCTGGGTTGCATATTGAAACATTGGAAGGATATTGTGGGAGAGGGTGGTACCGAAGACAAAAAGAGGCTGGTTAAATATTGTAATCAGTGGTGGCCGCTATATAAACTAGAGGATGGAGCAAAGTGGCCTCAGGAGGGAGGAACGTTAGATTATAACACTCTCCTGCAACTAATGTTGTTTCTTAGAAGGGAAGGTAAATGGGATGAGGTATCATATGCCGATATGTTTTTTGTCCTCTGGGATAAAACTGAATGGCAAAGAGACTGTGGACTAGTACCCCCTCGGGATCCTATGGTACTAGCCTTAGAAAGGGAAAATAGGAAAGAGCGTACAGGAAAGTTGAAAAGATGTTGTTCAGCATGTAGTATTGGACAGAGATGCACTAAACTAAGTGAGGAACAAGAGCCCGAGGTAGATGATTTGTTCCACCCACCTTATAGGATGGGGAGACAGGGTGCAGCCGGGGCTCGGGCTTCCAGTCCATCCCTGGATGAACAAGATCAGCCTCCACCCCCACATGAGGAAATGCAAAAGCCAGTCCAGCCCCCAAGTAGCCCAGTGTCTTCACATACTAGAAAAAAGACAATCTTACAGGCACCCCTTCGAGAAGCCGTAAATTTGGACGGAGGGGTAATGAAAATAAAAATCCCATTCACGGGTGCAGACCTGAAAGAATGGAAGGAGGTTGCATGGGAATACCATAATGATCCGATAAACACGGCACAAAATTTTAGATTTATAATAAGGCAACACAATCCCGACTGGAATGACCTACAATTGTTATTGGATTGTTTAACTGAAACTGAGAAGCAATTAATTATAAAAACAGCAGGAGAATTAGCAAAGGAACATTATGACATAAAAGGAGATAACTTTAGAGAATGGTTTCCCTTGTCAGACCCGGCATGGGATCCGAACCGCTCCGCCGATATGGAAAAATTACAGGCATACCAGGAGTGGATATTTAAGGGGATGGAAAAAGCAATTCCCAGGACAATAAATTGGGCAATCCTATACGCAGTCAGACAGGGCGCCTCTGAAACACCCTCTGAATTTTTAGACAGAATAAGGGGATGCGATGCGCCGACATACACCTTTAGACCCGAATTCGGAGGTAGGGGCACAGCAACTAATATCCCTCTTCCTGGGACAATCCCAGGGGGATATTAGGCGCAAATTGCAGAAATTAAGACCTCCTGAAAACAGAGACCTAGAAAAGCTATTAGAAGAGGCTTGGAGAATATTTAGTAATCGAGAAGAAAGCTACAGACGTGATCAGAGGAAAATACTGGCTGTAGTAAGAGAAAATGAGAATCGGACATATAAAGTTAAACCAGGGCAGGGGCTAACACCCCTAGCGAGAAATCAATGTGCAGAATGTAAAAGGACAGGGCACTGGAGGCGTGAGTGCCCTGAGCGCCAAAGGAATGCGAAGTGGCGCAATAATCAAAGAAAGACGATAGCTCACGTAGAGGAAGAAAGCTGACTAACCGACCCGTTAGTAAAAATAAAGTTAGGAGAGGGGCAAAAGGAAATTGAGTTTTTAGTAGATACAGGAGCGACCTATTCAGTTTTAAATCAAGCTTTGATGCCTCTGGGAAAAGATTATATTACAGTGAAAGGTGCGACGGGCCAGGCTGAAAAGGCTTACTTTTGCAAACCCTTAAAGTATACATTGGGTAAGCAAATAGGGATCCATAAATTTTTATATATGCCAAACTCTCCAAAGGCCCTCCTGGGGAGGGACTTATTAGAACAATTGGAAGCAACAATCAAATTTAAACAAGGGGAAATTACTCTGGAGGTAAATGATCATCAATATACTCAAATTATGAGTTTATTCTTGGTTACTACCCCTGCAATAGGGGAAATTGATACCAGAATCACGGACCAGGTATATCCTGGAGTTTGGGCAACTGATGTACCAGGACGAGCAAAACGTGCACCACCAATAATAGTAAAATTAAAAGAGGGACAGAATGCGGTGAGGATCAAACAATATCCATTGAAAAGGGAAGACAGGGAAGGAATTCGTCCAATCATAGAACGGTTTGTAGAACTAGGACTACTAAAAGAATGTGAATCAGAATTCAACACACCTATCCTCCCAGTTAAGAAACCTGATGGGTCCTATAGGATAGTTCAGGACTTAAGAGCCATCAATAAGGTAACAGAAGATCTATATCCAGTGGTAGCTAACCCATACACCCTACTAACCGCATTAACCCCGGATTTAGCTTGGTTTACGGTCCTGGATTTAAAGGATGCTTTCTTTTGCCTCCCTCTCCATGAAGCCAGCCAGAAAATTTTTGCTTTCGAATGGGAAAATCCCAAAAGTGGTCGAAAGACCCAGCTCACATGGACAGTGTTGCCACAAGGGTTTAAAAATAGCCCCACAATTTTTGGGAATCAGCTAGCAAAAGACTAGGAGTCATGGGAACCACCATCAGAAGAAGGGAAGGTGTTGCAGTATGTAGACGACCTTCTCATTGCAACCAAAACTGAGGAATCCTGCATCATCTGGACCGTGAGTCTGTTAAATTTCCTGGGACTACAGGGGTATCGGGTTTCTAAGAAAAAGGCACAGGTAGTGCTACAACAGGTTACGTACCTGGGGTACGAGATCAGTGCTGGACAACGGGTTCTAGGACAAGCCCGGAAAGAGGCCATATGCCAAACCCCCCGACCACGAACTATAAAAGAATTACGAACGTTCCTAGGCATGACAGGGTGGTGCCGACTTTGGATATGTGATTATGGTCTGCTTGTGAAGCCTCTATATTCCCTGATGACAGCTAACCAGAAGAACCTCCAGTGGGATGCGGAGTCGGACCGAGCTTTCCATCAGCTAAAGAAAGCTCTAATGTCAGCACCAGCATTGGGGCTTCCCAATATAAGTAAACCATTTTTCCTATTCTCTCACGAAAAACAGGGAATGGCATTAGGAATATTGGCACAAGATTTGGGACCATACAGGCGGGCAGTAGCGTACTTTTCTAAACAGCTGGATACTGCTGCAAAGGGGTGGCCTGGCTGTCTGAGAGCAGTGGCAGCTGTCATTTTAAACATCCAAGAAGCCCGGAAATTCACCCTGGGCCAGAAAGTGACTGTCCTGGTTTCCCATACTGTATCCGCGGTCCTTGAAGCAAAAGGAGGGCATTGGCTTTCCCCACAGAGATTCCTGAGATATCAAGCCATAATGGTTGAACAGGATGATGTTGAAATTGTGACTACAAACATCATCAATCCGGCTTCATTCCTCGATGGGAACATCGGGGAGCCGGTGAGTCACGACTGCTTGGAAACAATTGAAGCCACGCATTCTAGTCGCACAGACCTTAAAGACATTCCAATCGATGGAGTCGAACACTGGTTCACCGATGGAAGCAGCTATATGCTGAATGGAAGGAGACACTCCGGATATGCTGTTACCACTTCTGAAAAGGTAATAGAGTCAGGGCCACTGTCAGCTGATGTCTCAGCCCAGAAGCCTGAGATCATAGCCCTCACCAGAGCCCTGGAGATAGCCCAGGGAAGGACTGTAAACATTTGGACTGACTCTAAGTACGCCTTTGGGGTGGTACATGCTCATGGAGCAATATGGAAAGAAAGAGGATTGTTAAATTCTCAAGGAAAAACCATCAAACACGCAGAAGAAATTTTGAGACTCCTGAATGCAGTACAGCTTCCTGAAAAGGTGGCAATTATGCACATTAAGGCACACCAGAAGGTGAGCACAGAATTGGAAAAGGGAAATGAGCTGGCAGACAGGGAAGCAAAACAAGCAGCCAGAGAAGCAATCAAGGTAGAGGGTGCGCTAATACCTGACGGACAAATAACTTTAGGGGATAAACCGGAATACACAAAAGAGGACCGCAAACTCATTAATGACTTAGAGGGATCATATAATGAGGAAGGGTGGGCTATAACCTCGCAAGGGAGAATAGTGATCCCTTCCTATATGACATGGTCAGTAGTCCGTGAAGAACATAGGAAAAGGCACTGGGGGGCAGAAGCCCTATATAAAGATCTTACTAAAAACATAATAGCGCGGAACTTATATACTACCGTAAGACAGGTAACCCAACAATGTGATCTTTGCCTCCAGACTAACCCTAAAGTAATGAAAGGGCTGAAATTTGGAAAGATTGGGAAAGGAAACGGTCCGGGACAACACTGGCAGATTGACTTTTCGGAACTCCCTAGAAAAGGGGGGTACCGATATTTGTTAGTACTAACGGATACCTTTTCAGGCTGGCCAGAAGCTTTCCCGTGCAGAACTGCTAAAGCTCGGGAAGTAACCAAGGTATTGCTCCAAGAAATAATACCCAGATTCGGAGTTCCAGCGGTAATGTCCTCGGACAGAGGACCACATTTTGTGTCTAGAATTGTACAACACATTAGCCACCATCTAGGAATAGATTGGCAATTACACACCCCATACAGACCACAATCAAGTGGTCAGGTGGAGAAAATGAATCATCTAATCAAACAACAGATTGTCAAGTTAGGGCAGGAAACTAATCTAACTTGGCCTCAGTCTTTACCATTGGCTCTTATACGAATACGAACTAGACCAAGGGTAAGAGAAGGGCTTAGCCCATTCGAAATTTTATATGGGCGGCCTTATGGGGTGCAAAAAGGAACATCTTCACAAATTGGTGAAGAAATAATGACCTCCTATATGGTGGCACTAAACAAGCAATTAAAAAGAATTGAAAAGCATGTAATGGGAACACGTAGTAGGGGTCTGGACGGGCCTGTTCATGATATACAACCAGGGGACTATGTATATGTTAAGTCTCTTAGAGAAAAAGCCCTGGAACCACAGTGGACTGGACCCTTTCAAGTCCTTCTCACTACCTACACGGCAATCAAGGTCGAGGGACAGAATTCCTGGATTCACCATACCCGGATAAAGAAAGCCCCTGCAACTTCGTGGAGAGTAACTCCAGAGAACAAAGGATTGAAACTCAAGCTCGTTTGGGCAAATAAGTGCAGAAACAATGTGGGTAACAAGTAAGTGAACTAGAAGTTGGGGTTTGAGCTGCCAAAGAAAGTTTAGGTTAGTAACCGATCCAGGCTCAGAATGATCCGCACCAATTTGAAAATATTAATCTGCTTCAGCATCCTTTCTATAGCTTATAACCAGACGCTTACAGAGTGGCCATGGTCTCAAGCATACATTGGGTATACTGGGGCCATGGGAAAATATTCCGCTCGGAAAGATTTAAATCTGTCTACCGTGGTTATGCATGGAAATCAAGTATACATGAGGGGAGAATGGAGCAGGGATATAGAGCAGAATCATAAACTTCAGGGAACCATAGGCGAAGAAATCAGAATAGGGTGCCGACTGGTTAATGGAACTACTCACAAAAAGGCATCCCAGATTACTGTATCAGTTATTCCTACCATTAAGAATACCAAAAGATGTACCACTGAGGAACGAGACTGCTGGCATAACTTCACTCTGGTACAAACCACGAAAGTGACCTGTCTTTGGGCCAATGATACCACTGGACTCTCATTTAAATTTGAAATACAGGCCATCAGCAGACCCACTACAACAAAAGATCCTGCGACCACAATACCTACCACACAACCTCTCAAACTTGAACCCCATATCTATAAAAGTAGCCCATACATAATTAAAAATGTAGGACAACAACAGGTATTGTTTAACCCAGAATGGTCCCTTAAAAGAATAGAATTGCAGATGCAGGTCAATGTTTCTGACATAAAACCATCTTATTCCCCCTTCCTACAAACCTCATATGAAGGATGGACAACTTGGTTAAGAAGGAGGGGAAACATTTACCGGAACCGAATAACAAGAGACATGGCTGGGGTACTAGGGACAGGACTTGGAGTATTAAATTCAATAGACTCAGAGGTAATAATGAACAAATTAGCAGCTACCACAGCAGATTTATCAAAACTGCAACAACCCTTAAGATCTTCATTACTAGCATTAGGAGCACACCAATGGTTGATATCAAGGGTACTTCCCAAATGGGAACAAACGAACATAAAAGACCATCAGCTTATTACTGAAGCCTTAGGTGGGTTACAGGATGATGTCGCCCTAGCCCTAAGCTGCATCCAAGCCCAACTGTGGATGCAATCGGTAGCGGCATCCATAATAAGAGAAGGAGAAGAAGGCATATTTCCCACGGAAATCCAAAAGATGGTTTGGGACAGCGCTACAGAGATGGAAAGGAAACTCCAGTCATGGTGGAATATGGTCAACTTCACTTATGACCCTAAAACACATATGGCCACAGCTTTTGTGTTAACAATACATAATGCGGCAGTAATTACCATACACCCCATTGTGGCCCTCGGAATTAACCATGATGGGACGCTGCTCTACCCTTTTGCACATAGAACTTGGGCCAGGGAGATAGGCGATAAGTGGCAAACAGTGGACCTTGGATCCTGCATTATGAGGGAACAGCAAGGCTTCCTTTGCAAAAGCAATACCATAATAGCTCAGGATACTTGTTTAGACACGGACCAAAAGATATGTCAATTTGAGGCTCGACCAAACGCAGACTTAAAAACGATAGTTGTATGTACAGGGAAGGGATGTGCATGTTTGAGAACAAGGTGTGGCACAATAACCATAGACGAAAAAGTAGAAGAAACGACACAGTACTCGAACTACTGTATTTGTAACTTTACAACTATCACAGGATGTGATTTCAGCTATTCAGCCCCAATAATTACTCACCAACTCTTAAGATCTGATCTTACCCTATCAAAGACGATACTTCCTGCCCCCATAGGATTAAATATGAGTAATGTAGAAAGTTTGTTAAGACATGAAGATTTACAACAAATATTAGAAGAAGTCAGGAGCAAAGGGCAGGAAACTCTTCTTACAGTCCATCATGATATGGAAGGAATCAGGAGAATCTTGAAGAAGGTAGAGCAGGATGGGAATCATAATTGGTGGGACACTCTCTTTGGTTGGTCACCTTCTGCAACAGGAATCTTTAATGTCATGATACACCCCATTGTGGTTCTACTAATTAGCTTAGGGATTTTAGTAATATTAACCATTATGTTGTACCTATGGCTTTGGAGAATGTCTAAAAGGATAACTATTATGTACGATGCCTTATATCATTCAGGAAAGCTGTTTAAGTAAAAGAATTTACTTAGTGTAATAGAAAAGGGGAGAATTGATATGAGGGTATAGAGTCACGACTGTAGATGTAGTGTAATTTTGGAAGAGCAGCTCTTGCAAGTTAGCTAGGTAATCATGTATAACAGCTTGTGAAGGAGCAGAGGAGTTTTTCTTTCCATAGCAAAGGGATTACTCATGAAAACCTTGTACCATCTCGAGGAGAAGATAAAGAGCAAGAACTCAAGGAGGGAATGATATCCATCCCAAATATGTCAGTTGTCTCTTTGTTAAGGAAAACAGGAGGCCGATAAAGGACATGATTAGAGGAAAACAGACAGTTAACAAGGCCATAAATCAGCTCAGACGGATAAGAACACTGCAAGCTGACAAGACCAGCACATTCCAGACGAAAGGTGAAAAGTACATCGTGAGGAGGACTCGGGGCCTTCCTCCCAAAGACCACTGAAGACCCTTGCCCACAATTTTTGGAAGAAACTGCGCAATCGCAGAGGACTGATGAGCTGATTAGCATAAGAAGCGAGAGTAGGTGGGTTTAGGTAATTAATATGTATATGCGTCAATTGAATATTCATTGTTTCATTGTATAAATATGGGACGGTTTTGCTACTTCGGGTATGCACGTTTGTGGTGGAGCGATCCCCCGTGCATCTGCGCGCAATAAACATACCTACTTTATGACTTTCGAGTTATAGAGTCTATTTCCGTACGTCAGGCAGCCTGAGTGTGGCTGGGCCTCTGTGTGGCCCGGGTGGGCCTCTGTGTGGCCGGGGTGGGCCTCTGTGTGGCCACTAGGTGTGAGTGGTATTTGCTGTGGACTGTTCTTGTTCTCTGTTCACAGTGGTTTTGTCAGTAAACTGCCCTTATCCCAACCCATGGAGGCTCTGTCTCTTTTTCCTCTGGGAGTGAGTGAGCAGCGTGTGGTGCTTGGCCACTGGCTGGGGCTGAACCACCACAGTCCTTTTTTGGCACCCAGTGTGGGTTACAAGGGATTGGGATATCGGTAGGTCTGACACAAGTGTGTTAAAGCTGAGAGAAACATTTACCATGTTGTTCAAAGAAGTGATGGCAGCTATGATATTGTTTGATCACCTGGCTGTGGTATATGAACCCCCACCCTCTTTATGCAATCTCTGTTATGGTGTTTATCACCTCAGGGAGGGCAATCAGATTTTTAATTCTGTTATACTGTGTGATATTGGTTTATGATGAGATGCTATCTGTATTTGTGAGCCTCAGAGAGTATTTCTATGTGGCCTTTCTGTCATTTCCATCTATTGGGCAGCATATCTTAGCACTATTTAACAATCATGCTCAATTTATGGGGAAGATGGGGGGAGGGTGCGGGGGGTGTGTTGGTGTGCTTTTTCCTCCCCTTTTTCCTTTAGGCTTGTTACAGCATCTTTTGAGAACTTTTACTATCCCTGGGATGTTCAGAACAGCATATGCCTCTTGCTTGCTCTTCTGAATGTCTTTATGGTCTTATGTGTTGCCAGCAACTGTTTCAAGAATATTGCCAAGAGATCCTCCCTGGGGCTGAAGGGTCAGGAGTGGCATGGTGTACGGGAGGGCATGAGCAAATGCCTAGACAAGAAAAACAGATCCATAGGCGCTGTGGCTACCCGAAACTCAGAAACCAACACTGTAAGCTGAGCCAGAAGGAACCCTTACAACAGGCATTATAGCTGCACTCAGACCCTGCAGCTGCTCCAACCCCCACAACAAGCAGCATGGGTACTCAAACCTCAGAGGCAAATCCTGTAGCTGAGCCAGAAAGCCAACCAGTACCAATATCAATCGCCCCTATACAGAAGAAGAAATGCATGAAGAAATCAGTCCGCATCATGAAAGATGATGAACTGAGACCACTGTGAGAACCTGAAGATGGGCTCGTGAGCGAGGGGTGGATTTAACCATGGACACTGTTTCGCAGGTTATCCATGAATGTGAAACATGTGCCTCGATCAAGCAAGCCAAGTGGTCAAAGCCTCTGTGGTATGGAGGATGATGGCTGAAATATAAATATGGAGAGGCCTGGCAGATTGATTACATCACTCTCCCGCAGACAAGCCAAGGCAAGCGGTATGTGCTCACAATGGTAGAAACAACCACTGGCTGGCTGGGAACTTATCCTATGCCCCATGCCACTGCCCGGAACACCATCCTGGGTCTTGAGAAGCAGTGTTCTGTACCTTCTTTTATTTAGGAAATATACAATTTCACACAGTTAACATAATCAAAACTGCCTTTGGAAGCCTATTTTCTGGTTATATAGTGAATACTTTTTTGCCATGTTTAACTGATAGCTGTGATACGGTTTGTGAAACACAAAATTGGCATGTTATCCTGAGGTAAAGCAAGAAGGTGGCTTTATGCACAGCAAGTATGGAGGCTTCTATTTGCTGATACTCATAGAGCAATACTTTAAAACTCAAGTGTTTGCTAATAGGAGATCTAAAATAGTTTAGTACAATTCAATACTCCCTTTATTAACAAAAGCAAGTGCCAAACCTTTAAAAGGGTCCAAAAATATCTAAAAGAAAAATGTTACCACTTGTTTACTTTTGTCTAGACCTTGAAAGACTAATCATTTTCAGATAAACCCAACAACGTGCGCAAATGTTCCTAACATCATACATTAGGAATAACAAGTGCTACTCAAGCCAAGAGATTCTGCTGAGATCAAATAGAAAAACCCATAAAATAGCAAAATCAGGTCTCATATCTTGAGCAGTCGTAGTGAAGGTCCTGAACTATCTTACAATTTCCTGCATGAAGCAGTTTCCTCCCCTCTACAAGTTGAGATATCTAAGTTTTGCCTTCTGCCTTAGTGATAATAGGTAAAAATATACCAACCTTAGGAAACTTGGTTCCATTGCTGCTTATAGTATCTTCAGACCTACCACTTAATATAGTGAGATAAATACTTTCCCTTTTGCCAGCCACCTTTGGCCACGTGTATCATTCTGCTAACACTGTGCAAGTGCTTCCTGGGAAAACTGTTTCAAATAAAGTTAACCTTGCAAAAATCTAGCTTCCCACAACATGAAGTTTGTCCACCCTGCATTATGCAGTTTCATATTTACAAGTTACTTAAGCTTTACATTTGTCTTCTACCTTACAAAAAGTGCAACTCTCTCACCCCGTCTTATGGGGTGACAACACTCTTCATAAGTTCTACACAACAGCAGCCTATGATAAGTAAATAAGGTGCTTAGATTATGCCCAGGATCTAACTGGGTAAGGACCACCAAGCACCACCATTTTGTAAAGGCAGGCTCCGTTCCTATGCTACTGTCACAGTGGTGCCACAGCTAGGTTTGCAAGCTCAATAAGAGCCAATGCACCATGCATGCGTTCACGCTGTTCCTGGAGGTGGCGGTGAGCAGCTGAATGAGCGTTATTTTTCTCTTCATCATATTGAAGATATCCTATTGGGTCCTGCTGTTCCTGATCCATTTTCTGGTTTGTTTTGCTTTTCAAAGAGGGAGCATGCTGTTCTCTAGTCTCCCAGTATCTACAACATCAGAGGTGGAGAATGCTTTTAAGTTATGTACAGTTTATGTAAGAACTACCATTCAAAGACAGCAAAGACCTTCCAAGTATTTTCTTGCACATGAGTAATCGCTCCCCTCTTTCAACCCTTTTGTGGCACTATTTAAGCTGTCAGAAGCCTCCTTTATTCAGCATTTTAAGTGTAGAAGTGTCCAAGGGACATCTGATCCTTCACACAGATCTTTGTTTCATGGTATTCCCACCAGTCAGCTCTTCCTGTGCATACACGATTGTTGTTCCTCACATATAAATGCAAATTCAGCAGTATGACTGTAGCCCTAACATGGTATTAGCTAGTGTTGTTCAAGCAAAGAAATGCATGTAAGTAGAGAAGGAAAAACAGATGAGAAAGCCTCATGAGGAACTTTGTCTTAACCTGGAGTCAGCACTTTTTAAAGCTGTTAATAACAGGCAAGGCTGGGCTGAATCATGCTAAAGGAACAGCTGGGTTTTGTTTGCAGGGTTTTTTGGTTGTTTGGGGTTTTTTTTGCCTCTAAGAATAAAACACTTTCTCAGGCCCCTCTGTGTTTAAGTTTAGAAAGAGATCACACCATAAGGAAACTTACTTTGCTAGCCACTCAGCTGCAGCTTTATTGTCAGCTGTCTGGTTTTTACTCACTCTGACCAGGAGTTCTTCCCTCTTCAGCCGGGCATATGGGTGTTTGGGGCAATGATGGTTTGCATGTGTGAATCTGCTCAAACAGCCTTAAAACCAAAACTATACCAATGAAGAACACATTAAGGAAAGCCATCAGCTGACATGTTAGCACGACATCTGTGAGACGAAGATGCTCCTGAATTCAACCTTCCTTACTCCACAAAAACCTGGATTCAGTTGAAAACAGCACACTAGGCACAAGGCCCATAACATTCCCAATCGTTTACAATTACTGATAACCTGGCTTATATAATCAAGCATGCAATCCTTATATCTAAATTTGTGTGATTATGTACAGATTCTGTGTGGCTTCTCCCTTCCCTAGAAGCTACTCCAAAATTAAGATCCAAAGCTTTTATAGACTGCTGCCACGTGAGCATCCATATGTATATTCCCAGTACTAGACTGACACTGATTCTGAAAGCCACAAGTTATTCTCCCAGGGCTCACCATTCTCTGAGCAGATGAAAGGCTTTTCTCCTGTGTGAAGATGCTGGTGAGTTTTGAGTTGCCTACTCTGAACAAAGGCTTTCCCACAGTCTGGGTAGTCGCGCAGATAAGGTCTTTCACCTTTAAAAACAAAACCACAACAAACAAACAAACAAAACCAGCCCCCACCCCACCCCCACCCCCCCAAAAAAAAGCAACCCCACCCAAAACAACCATAAACCACGCACACAGATTTATGAAAGCTGAATATAGAAGAGTCATACTATCCAGTGGTGGTCCTTGGCTTCCACAAGCAAGCTCTTCTTTTGTGCACTCACACTTGTTGCATCTACTCAGAAAGCCTTAGTGCACTGGACAGCAGAGATACACTTTTACCCCAAACAGATGTTTAAAGTACATATTAAATGCTACTGGATGATACATTTTTTCCACAGAAAAATAACAAAATTACAGGAACATGTTAAGGCAAAAATAATCTTGCACATTATTTAACTAATCTATACTCAAGTCAGTTTCTAGTATATTGAAGTACAAGATAATTCTAGAAGGCATAAAAAGGATGGGCTGACAGCAGTTCAGAGAAATCATGGGCCTCGCTTTTTCCCCATCCATGAGAAGACTGGACATTCCTCCCTGTCACCATCCAGATTTTTTTGGACTGCAGTGGGAATTTGAGTGAGGCAGACAGAGCACTACAGCAACTGCAAATAAGATGCCTCCTTATCAAGGAGGCATCCTTAGTTCTGTTCATTTTGGTATGTAAGACAGTGGCAAGCAATGTTACACACTGTTCTCCTCTGAAAACTTCTGCTTCAGCATGTAAGCAGAACTTAGTAGTGGCCGGGTTTCCAGAAAGGCTACAGTTTTGTAGTTCTGCACTACTAGCAGCACCTCATTATCTTTGGTATTAGAAAGGGCAGTTCCAGAGAAGAGAAGAGAAGAATTTGGCAATGTTTTCCCTTTGAGCCTGCCTTTCAGAGTGTATAATGAAAGACTGTGTTTTGTTTGTTTAAGAACTTATTTTTTTGACATACAATTTTCCTAAAGCCCTGAGAGAAGTCCTAGAACTGATACTTGCAGTTAGGTCGAATGAAACATACAGAGTACATTGTATAGATAACATCCTATAGTACAAGTAGAACAAGGTAAAGGCAAACAATTTAATTGCAGTGGCAACCAGATATATTTTATCATTAATATGAACTGAACTAGGGTAAAATAACTGAGGTTAATGATATAGGCATGTATAAAGTTGGAGTTTTACTAGACTATTTGAAAAAAACTGTAATGAATAAAAGGCTCCAGGCTCTGTGCTTTATGTTCTCACGGGGTGCGACCACGCGAATTGCCGCATCAGCGCCCCACAGCGGCCACCGTGTGCTACAATGACCGCACTACCACAGTACTGCATCCAGATCTGGGGCCTCCAATAGAAGATGTGGAACTGTTGGAGAGGGTACAGAGGAAGCCAAGATGATGATTAGAGGGCTGGAGCACCTCCTCTCCAAAGAGAGGCTGAGGGAGCTGGGCTTGTTCAGCCTGGAGAAGAGAAGGCTGCGGGGGGACCTCAT
Organism: Porphyrio hochstetteri; assembly: GCA_020800305.1. NCBI lineage: Eukaryota > Metazoa > Chordata > Aves > Gruiformes > Rallidae > Porphyrio > Porphyrio hochstetteri. The sequence goes on along the minus strand of JAJHSY010000011.1, from coordinate 132,103 downwards.
TGCAGCCTTCCAGTCCCTGAAGGGAGCAGAGAAACAGGAGGGGAATCAGCTTTTTAAAAGGGTGGATAATGGCAGGACAAGGGGGATGGATTAAAGCTAAAGGAGGGAAGGGTTCGATTAGATATTAGGGGGAAGTTCTTTACAGAGAGAGTAGTGAGGTGTTGAAACAGGCTGCCCAGAGAGGTGATGGATGCCCCATCCCTGGAGCTCTTCAAGGCCAGGTTGGATGGGGCCCTGGGCAACCTTGTCTAGATCATGCCTGGAAGTTGGTGGCCCTGCCTGTGGCAGGGGGGTTGGAACTGTGTGATCCTTGGGGTCCCTTCCAACCCAGACCATTCTATGATTCTAGACTCAAGCTAAGAGAATTCAGGCCGACTATAAAGAACAACTTCCCCATGCAAACTGTAACAAGAGGAATGGAGATAGTGGGTATTGCCTCTCTATCTCTCAAGAGAGGATGATTTGGTGGCAAGTTTACAAAGGTCTGCCATGTCACCACTCCTCAGAAATGACAACTAAAAGAAGGTAACATTGACTTACTAGGTCAGAAGAGTAACACTACGGTGAGTTCTTTTCAATTAAGTAGACTGTGTTTAATACACAAGTTCAACACCTAGTTCAAGCTAATGAAATTAAAACATTTTGACCAGAAGGCATGAAGAATATAATGTTAATATTAGTATGTACAGATGTGGGGTTTTTTAGTCAGAAAACAGACAACAGGAGACAAGGCTTAATGTGTCTACAATAGTTCATGCATTATTGCAGAATACAGTCTTTTTGGAACATTAGGAAAACAAAAGGTGTATTTACTTGGTATAAAAACAGCATCTCCCTTTCAGTTCAAGCTCAGTTGGACATCAAGTGAATTGTTAAGTTACACTTTTAATGTATTATACTGTACAAGTTATCAGCCACTTTTAAGATACATTTTCCTCTTTAGCTATGCTTCGGCACCCGGGGGCGTTGGTCGACAGCCAGCTGAATATGAGCCAAGAAGGCAAAGAGCATCCTGGCTTGTATCAGAAATAGTGTGGCCAGCAGGAGTAGGGAAGTGATCATCCCCCTGTACTCGGCACTGGTGAGGCCACACCTAGAATACTGTGTTCAGCTTCGGGCCCCTGACTACAAGAAAGACATTGAGGTGCTGGAGTGTGTCCAAAGAAGGGCAAGGAAGCTGGTGAAGGGTCTAGAGAACAAGTCTTATGAGGAGTGGCTGGGGGAACTGGGGTTCTCTGTCAGTGTTGCAGTTTTGCATGGTTGGGTGCTGGGAAAAGAACGAGGGTGCAGAAAATGGCTGCTGCAAGGAGCTGCTGGAATTCTCCGCAGCTCCAAAGTGTAAACAATTCAAGGCCAGAGTCACTGTTGACCAGGGCCAAGCCAATGAGACATAGTCATAGCACCTCTGAGAATCACATATAGGAGAAAACAACCCAGAAGCAGCTGCATTTTGCCACCGGAGAAGGGAGTGAGAAGATGTAACGAGCTGTGCAGACACCAAGGCCGGGGGAGGGTGGGGGAGGAGGTGCCCCAGGTGCCAGAGAGAAAGATGCCCCTGCAGCCCGTGGAGAAACCCCATGGAAAAGGCTGAGACCCCACCTGCAGCCCGTGGAGGGGCTCCACGCTGGATAGAGCAGGTAGAAACATAGAGAAGACGCTGTGACCCTTACGTTGAAGCAAGCCTCTGCCAGCACTTGCAACCTACAGAGATGAGCGAGAGAGAGAGAATTGTGCCGGAACAGGTTTGCTGGGGGGAGGCTTGCCGTGGAAGACTGGAGAGACATTGTGATTTATTGCTGCCTGCCATAGCAGTGACCCACGGCGGAGCAGATGAAGAGATAAAGCCCTGTGGGAAAGGGATTCACGTTGGAGATGTTCATGGAGGACTGTCTCCCGTGGGTGGGACCCCACGGTGCAGCAGGGGAAGGGGGTATGGAATGAATGCCCCCCGCCTCCCGGCCGAGAAGGAAACCAACTTGCAAGGAACTGACCGAAGCCCCCATCTCCCAGTCCTTGCCCCTCCCCCCCCCCCATCCTATGATGTGGGGTGGAAGAAGGGAGTGAAATCATGACTAGAGAGAAGTCTGCTAAGAAGGGAGTGAGGGGAGGGGAGGTAGAGGTGTTTTAAGATCTGGAAAAGGAAAACAGCTCATGAAGAAGTAACCAAGAACCCTATTATTTTTTCCTAGTCCCTGCCCCCCCTGTACTGTGAGCGGGTAGGAAGAAGAGAGTAAAATCATGGCTAAAGGGAAGTCTGCTAAGAATGGAGTTGTGGGGGGGAATGTGTTTTAAGATCTGGTTGCATTTGTTTTAAGATTTAGTCGTGCTCCCGACTCCGGTTTTCACTGTTCTTTTTAGTGTAGTGATTAGATTAACTTTTTCTTTCCTTCACTGTGTTGAGTCTGTTTTGCCCATATCATTGCCGATAGAATGATCTCGCCTTGTCCTTATCTTGATTCCTAAGCCTCTCGATATATATTTTCTCCCCTGTTCAACTAAGAAGGGGAGTAATAGACTGGCTTTGGTGGGCGTCTGGCCTCCAGCCAAGGCTAAACCACCACAGTCAAGTATAGGAGGCTGGGCGAGACAGAGCTATCTGCAACTACCTGAAAGGGATTGTAATGAGATGGGTGATGGTCTCTTTTCCCAAGTAACAAGTGATAGGATGAGAGGGTTATTTTTCTTAAAATTTGTTACTTACACAGAAGTACTTGAGCTGTCTGAATTTTTTCTATACCTACACACAATTCAGTGTACTTGCCATACTGAAAGAATTGTGCAAGTTCTGTTCACAGCACTCCAGGTCACTAGTGCTCTCTAGGCTGCCTTTTATAGGCGTGGGGGTGGGTGCCATTTATCTGGCAATGCCCAGGCCTCATCAGCAGTAGTGTACCCTCAGCAGGTTTGCTGATGATACAAAACTGGGAGGAGTGGCTGGTACACCAGAAGGCTGGGCTGTCATTCAGTGAGACCCAGACATGCTAGACAGTTCGGCAGAGAGGAACCTAATGAGGTTCAAGAAATGTAAGTGTAGGGTACTGTACCTATGGAGGAATAATCCTATTCACCAGTACAGTTTAGGGGTTGATCTGCTGGAAAGCAGTGCTGCGGAGAAAGACCTGGGAGTCCTTGTGGACAAGAAGTTAAGCATGAGCCAGCAATATGCCGTTTTATCCAAGAAGGCCAGTGATATCCTGGGGTGCATTAAGAAGAGTATGGCCAGCAGGTTGAGGGAGGTTATTGTCCCCCTCTACTCAGCCCTAGTGAGGCCACATCTAGAATACAGTGTCCAGTTCTGGGTTCCCCAGTCCAAGAAAAACAAGGAACTACTGGAAAGAGTCCAGCAGAGGGCTACAAAGATGATTAGGGGACTGGAGCATCTCTCTTATGAGGAAAGGCTGACAGAACTGGGGCTGTTTAGCCTGGAAAAGGGAAGACTGAGAGAGGATCTGATCAATGCTTATAAATATCTAAAGGGCAGGTGTCAAGAGGATGGGGCCAGACTCTTTTCAGTGGTGCCCAGCAACAGGACAAGCACCAACCTGCACAATCTGGAACATGGGAAGTTCCATCTGACTATGAGGATAAGCTTATTTACTTTGAGAGTGACAGAACACTGGAACAGGTGGCCCAGAGAGGTCGCAGAGTGTCCTTCTCTGGAGATACTCAAAACCCACCCGTAAGTGATCCTGTGCAACCTGCTCTAGGTAAACCTGTTTTAGCAGGAGGGTTGGACTCCAGTGGTCCCTTTCAACCCCTACCATTCTGTGATTCTGTGTAATCAGTATGCGCTTGCCCCATGCAGGTGGTGTATGGTATATGGTAGATGGCTATGGCTATACACCTTTTTTTTGAAAAGCAAATCTCCTATTGTTTTATTGTCAGTACACGGTGTTCTCAACTGGTAAGAGTCAGTTTAGATTGCGTCTTCAGATCACATTAATGGTAAGTTAAAAAGTTCATAGTCTCAGGTAATGTTCATTCTTCTAAGCAATTCATATTGAATTTAGCACCTTGCCTTTAATTACAACCCTCACAAAACAGCATTAGAATCACTGGACTCTATGTTAGTGTATGATCAAGCAATTGGACGGAGCTGTAGATTATTTTAAACACATGTGTGAAAGAGTAGAGCTGCTGACTCAGTGTGGCTTATCAGAGGGTCTAATACCAAAACAGGTATTTGTCCGTACGCTCTGGACCCCCCTAGCAATATGCCGGTACCACAGGAGGCAGCAGCCCACAGGAACTCGTCAGCAGCTCAAGCTCTATGCTTTGCTGAGTGTTCATTTCTTTTCCCAATTAACAAGTAATAGGACAAGAGGAAAAGACCTCAAGTTGCGATAGGGGACATGAAGACTGGATATTAGGAAAAATTTCCTCCCAGAAAGCACTGTCAAGCATTGGAACGGGCTGCTCAGGGAAATGGTTGAGTCACTATCCCTGATGTATAGACGTGATGCTTAGAGACATGGTTTAGTGGTGGACTTGTTAGTGTTAGGTTTACGGCTGGACTCGATGATCTATAGAATTATATAATCATAGATAGGTTGGGGTTGGAAGGGACCTTAAAGATCATCTAGTTCCAAGCCCCTTGCCATGGTCAGGGATACCTTCCACTAGACCAGGTTGCCCAAAGCCCCATCCAACCTGGCCTTGAACATTTCCAGGGAGGGGGCCTCCACAACCTCTCTAGGCAACCTGTTTCAGTGTCTCACTACTCTCACAGTGAAGATAATCCTAATATCTAATCTAAACTCCTTCAGTTTAAAACCATTACACCTTGTCCTATTACCCCATGCCCTTGTAAACAGACCCTCTCCAGCTCTCAAATTTGTGAATGCTTCTATGCACTCGTCCTCTTAATTTACATTGTTTCGCATGTGTCATGGCCAAGTTAGGAGTCAGCAAGGTAAGACGACCAAGACTGCAGGGGCCACCGTTCAAACGTGATGGAATTCCACTCCAGGCTCGGTCTCCACATATCAAAAAGATGCCAGGAGGAAAAGTGAGTGGTATGGCTGATGATTGTGAAATATTGAGACTCGTATAACCACACCAAGCAGCAGCATTACGATATATACTAAGCATAGCTTTAGCATTCTGACCTCTACGAGTAATGCTATAAGTATAATTAAAAAATACACAAGCATCCATCATCACAGAGCCCCATAGTGTTAACCCTTGAGGTTCCTGTGTCTGCTGCGGAAGATGGAGTAGCCACAGAAAGACACAGTGTGTTTTGACCAGTGATGTTTGCAGGGGTTACCCACAATTGCTTTGGCTGAGCAATTACCCTGCCCTGATTATATGTGGGTCAGCAATAAATCTGGATGGGCCACAAAACCCATTCTCCTCAATTCCCTTTTTTTGTTTATGGACCAGCCAGATTTTTGCAAAAGGTGTTATCCATCCGGCAAGAGAAACATATCTTCTTCTTCTTCTTCTTCTTCTTCTTCTTCTTCTTCGTATTCTTCTTCTTCTTCTTCTTCTTCTTCTTCCTCTTCGTATTCTTCTTCTTCGTATTCTTCTTCTTCTTCTTCTTCTTCTTCTTCGTATTCGTCATATTCTTCTTTGTATTCTTCTTCGTATTCTTCATCGTATTCTTCGTATTCTTCTTATTCTTCGTATTCTTCTTATTCTTCGTATTCTTCTTCGTATTCTTCGTATACTTCGTATTCTTCTTCTACGTATGCTTCTACTTCGTATTCTACTTCTTTGTATTCTTATTCTTCTTCGTATTCTTCTTCGTATTCATCTTCGTATTCTTCGTATTCTTCTGCTTCGTATTATTCGTATTCTTCTTCGTATTCTTTTTCTTCGTATTCTTCTTCTTCTTCTTCTTCGTATTCTTCTTCTTATTCTTCTTCGTATTCTTCTTCTTCGTATTCTTATTCTTGTTCTTCTTCGTATTCTTCTTCTTCTTCGTATTCTTCTTCTTAGCACTCTTCTTCTTCTTCTTCGTATTCTTCTTCTTCTTCGTATACTTCTTCGTATTATTCATCTTCTTCTTCATATTCTTCGTATTGTTCTTCTTCTTCTTCTTCTTCATATTCTTCTTCGTATTCATCTTCTTCTTCGTATTCTTCTTCTTCGTATTCTTGTTCTTCTTCGTATTCTTATTCTTCTTCGTATTCTACTTCTTCGTACTCTTCGTATTCTTCTTCTTCTTCTTCTTCGTATTCTTCTTCTTCTTTGTATTGTTCTTCGTATTCTTCTTCTTCGTATTCTTCTTCTTCTTCGTATTCTTCTTCGTATTCTTCTTCTTCTTCTTCGTATTCTTCTACTTCTTCTTCTACTTCTTCGTACTCTTCGTATTCTTCTTATTCTTCTTCGTATTCTTCTTCTTCGTATTCTTCTTCTTCTTCTTCTTCTACATCTTCGTACTCTTCGTATTCTTCTTCTTATTCTACTTCGTATTCTTCTTCTTCGTATTCTTCTTCTTCTTCGAATTCTTCTTATTCTTCTTCATATTGTTCTTCTTATTCTTCTTCGTATTCTTCTTCTTCTTCGTATTCGTATTCTTCTTCGTATTCTTCTTCTTCTTATTATTATTATTCCTCTTCTTTGTATTCTTCTTCTTCGTATTCTTCTTCTTCTTCGTATTCTTCTTCTTCTTTTTCTTCGTATTCTTCTTCTTCTTTGTATTCGCATTCTTCTTATTCTTCGTATTCTTCTTCGTATTCATCATCTTCTTCTTCTTCGTATTCTTCTTCTTCTTCTTCGTATTCTTCTTCTTCATATTCTTCTTCTTCTTCTTCATATTCTTCTACGTATTCTTCTTCGTATTCTTCTTTTCCTTCTTCGTATTCTTCTTCTACTTCTTCTTCGAATTCTTCTTCTTCGTATTCTTCTTCGTGTTCTTCTTCGTATTCTTCTTCTTCTTCTTCGTATTCTTCTACTTCTTCGTATTCATCTTCGTAATATTCGTCTTCTTCGTATTCTTCTTCTTCATGTTCTTCTACATCATATTCTTCTTCTTCGTATTTTTCATCTTCGTATTCTTCTTCGTATTCTTCTTCTTCGTATTCTTCTTCTTCTTCGAATTCTTCTTCTTCTTCGTATTCTTCTTCGTATTCTTTTTCTTCTTTGTATTCGTATTCTTTGTCGTATTCTTCTTCTTATTATTATTATTATTCCTCTTCTTTGTATTCTTCTTCTTCTTCTTCTTCTTCTTCTTCTTCTTCTTCTTCTTCTTCTTCTTCTTCTTTCTCTTCGTATTCTTCTACTTCGTATTCTTCTTCTTCTCCGTATTCTTCTTCTTCTTATTTGTATTCTTCTTCTTTATATTCTTCGTATTCTTCTTCTTCTTCGTATTCTTCGAATTCTTCTTCTTCTTCTTCATCATATTCTTCTTCGTATTCTTCTCCTTATTCTTCTTCTTCTTCGTATTCTTCTTCTTCTTCTCCGTATTCTTCTTCGTATTCTTCGTATTCTTCTTCTTCTTCTTCTTCTTCTTCTTCATCATATTCTTCTTCGTATTCTTCTCCTTATTCTTCTTCTTCTTCGTATTCTTCTTCTTATTCTTCGTATCCTTCGTATTCTTCTTCTTCGTATTCTTCTCCTTCGTATTCTTCGTATTCTTCTTCGTATTCTTCTTCGTATTCTTCTTCTTCTTCTTCTTCTTCTTAATATTCTTATACTTCTTCATATTCTTCTTCTTCGTATTCTTCTTCTTCTTCGTATTCTTCTTCTTCGTATTCTTCTTCTACTTCGTCTTCTTCGTATTCTTCTTCTTCTTCGTATTCTTCTTCGTATTCTTCTTCGTATTCTTCTTTTTCTCCTTCGTATTCTTCTTCTTCTTCCCATTCTTCTTCTTCTTCTTCGTATTCTTCTTCTACTTCGTATTCTTCGTATTCTTCTTCTTCTTCTTCTTCTTCTTGTTCTTCGTATTCTTCTTCTTCGTATTATTCTTCTTCTTTTTCTTCGTATTCTTCTTCTTCGAATTCGTTTTCGTATTCTTCTTCATATTTGTATTCGTATTCTTCTTCGTATTCTTCTTTTTCTCCTTCGTATTCTTCTTCTTCTTCTTCTTCCCATTCTTCTTCTTCTTCTTCGTATTCTTCTTCTACTTCGTATTCTTCGTATTCTTCTTCTTCTTCTTCTTCTTCTTGTTCTTCGTATTCTTCTTCTTCGTATTATTCTTCTTCTTTTTCTTCGTATTCTTCTTCTTCGAATTCGTTTTCGTATTCTTCTTCATATTTGTATTCGTATTCTTCTTCGTATTCTTCGTATTCTTCTTCGTATTCTACTTATTCTTCTTCGTATTCATATTCTTCTTCTTCGTATTCTTTTTCGTATACAACTTCGTATTCTTCTTCTTCGTATTCTTCTTCTTCTTCGTATTCTTCTTCTTCTTCTTCGTGTTCTTCTTCTTCTTCGTGTTCTTTTTCTTCGTATACTTCTCCGTATGCTTCTTCATATTCTTCTTCTTCATCTTCTTCTTCTTCATCTTCTTCTTCTTCTTCATATTCTTCTTCTTCGCATTCTTCGTATTCTTCGTATTCTTCTTCTTCGTATTCTTCTTCTTCGTATTCCTCTTCTTCGTATTCTTCTTCTTCGTATTCCTCTTCTTTGTATTCTTCTTCAACGTATTCTTCTGCTTAGTATTCTTCTTCGTATTCTTCTTCTTCGTATTCTTCTTCTTCGTATTCTTCTTATCTTCTTCGTATTCTTCTTCTTTGTATTCTTCTTCTTCTTTTTCATATTCTTCTTCGTATTATTCTTCATATTCTTTTTCTTCTTCGTATTCTTCGTATTCTTCGTATTCTTCTTCGTATTCTTCTTCTTCTTCTTAATATTCTTATTTATCTTCGTATTCTTCTTCATCGTATTCTTCTTCGTATTCTTCTTCTTCTTCTTCTTCTTCTTCTTCCCATTCTTCGTCTTCTTCTTCGTATTCTTCTTCTTCTTCTTCTCCTTTGTATTCTTCTTCTTCATATTCTTCTTCTTGTTCTTCGTATTCTTCTTCTTCGTATTCTTCTTCGTATTCTTCTTATTCTTCATCATATTCTTCTTGGTATTCTTCTCCTTATTCTTCTTCTTCTTCGTATTCTTTTTCTTCTTCTTCGTCTTGTTCTTTTTCTAATTCGTATTCTTCTTCTTTTTCTTCGCATTCTTCTTTTTCTTCTTCGTATTCTTCTCCTTCGTATTCTTCGTATTCTTCGTATTCTTTTTCTTCTTCTTCTTCTTCTTCTTCTTCTTCTTCTTCATCTTCTTCGTATTCTTCTTCGTATTCTTCTTCTTCGTATTCTTAGTATTCTTCTTCGTATTCTTCTTCGTATTCTTCTTCATATTCTCCTTCTTCTTCGTATTCTTCTTCTTATTCTTCGTATTCTTCGTATTCTTCTTTTTCGTATTCTTCATATTCTTCTTCTTCGTATTCTTCATATTCTTCTTCTTCGTATTCTTCGTATTCTTCTTCGTATTCTTCTTCGTATTCTTCTTCTTAATATTCTTATTCTTCTTCGTATTCTTCTTCTTCGTATTCTTCTTCTTCTTCGTATTCTTACCTTCGTATTCTTCTTCTTCGTATTCTTCTTCTTCTTCGTATTCTTCTTCGTATTCTTCTTCGTATTCTTCTTCTTCGTATTCTTCTTCTTCTTCGTATTCTTCTTCGTATTCTTCTTCTTCGTATTCTTCTTCTTCTTCGTATTCTTCTTCTTCTTCTGCTTCGTATTCTTCTTCGTATTCTTCTTCTTCGTATTTATCTTCTTCTTCTTCGTATTCTTCTTCTTCTTCATATTCGTATTCGTATTCTTCTTGTTCGTATTCTTCTTCTTCTTCTTCTTCGTATTCTTCTTATTCTTCGTATTCTTCTTATCTTCTTCGTATTCTTCTTCTTCGTATTTATCTTCTTCTTCTTCGTATTCTTCTTCTTCTTCATATTCGTATTCGTATTCTTCTTGTTCGTATTCTTCTTCTTCTTCTTCTTCGTATTCTTCTTCTTCTTCGTATTCTTCTTTTTCTTCGTATTCCTCTTCTTCTTCATATTCGTATTCGTATTCTTCTTGTTCGTATTATTCTTCTTCTTCTTCTTTTTCGTATTCTTCTTCGTATTCTTCTTCTTTTTCTACGTATTCTTCTTCGCATTCGTCTTATTCTTCTTTGTATTCTTCTTCGTATTCTTCTTCTTCGTATTCTTCTTCTTCTTCGTATTCTTCTTCTTCTTCGTATACTTTTTCTTCTTCGTATTCTTCATATTCTTCTTCTACGTATTCTTCGTAATTTTCGTTTTCTTCGTATTCCTCTTCGTATGCTTATTCTTCGTATTCTACTTCTTCTTCTTCGTATTCTTCTTCGTATTCTTCTTCTTCGTATTCTTCGTTTTCTTCTTATTCTTCTTCGTATTCTCCTTCTTCGTGTTCTTCTTCTTCGTATACTTCTCCGTATTCTACTTCTTCTTCGTATTCTTCTTCTTCATCTTCTTCTTCTTCTTCATATTCTTCTTCTTCGTATTCTTCTTCTTCTTCTTCGTATTCTTCTTCTTCTTCGTGTTCTTTTTCTTCGTATTCTTCTCCGTATGCTTCTTCATATTCTTCTTCTTCATCTTCTTCATCTTCTTCTTCTTCTTCAGATTCTTCTTCTTCGTATTCTTCTTCTTCGTATTCTTCTTCTTAGTATTCCTCTTCTTCGTATTCTTCTTCTTCGTATTCCTCTTCTTCGTATTCTTCTTCAACGTATTCTTCTGCTTCGTATTCTTCTTCGTATTCTTCTTCTTCAACGTATTCTTCTTCTTCGTATTCTTCTTCTTCTTCTTCTTCTTCTTTTTCATATTCTTCTTCGTATTATTCTTCGTATTCTTTTTCTTCTTCGTATTCTTCTTCTTCGTATTCTTCTTCGTATACTTTTTCACATTCTTCTTCTTCTTCGTATTCTTCTTCTTCATCTTCTTCTTCTTCATCTTCTTCTTCTTCGTATTATTCTTCTTCGTATTCTTCTTCTTTTTCTTCGTATTCTTCTTCTTCTTCTTCTTCGTATTCTTCTTCTTCTTCATATTCGTATTCGTATTCTTCTTGTTCGTATTCTTCTTCTTCTTCTTCTTCGTATTTTTCTTTGTATTCTTCTTCTTCTTCGCATTCTTCTTCGCATTCGTCTTATTCTTCTTCTTTGTATTCTTCTTCGTATTCTTCTTATTCGTATTCTTCTTCTTCTTCGTATTCTTCTTATTCGTCTTCTACGTATTCTTCGTAATCTTCGTCTTCTTCGTATTCTTCTTCATATTCTCCTTCTTCTTCGCATTCTACTTCTTCTTCTTCGTATTCTTCGTTTTCTTCTTCTTCTTCGTATTCTACTTCTTCGTATTCTTCTTCGTATTCTCCGTATTCTTCTTCTTCTTCGTATTCTTCTTCGTATTCTTCTTCTTCGTATTCATCTTCTTCTTCGTATTCTTCTTCTTCTTCTTCTTCTTCTTCATATTCTTCTTCGTATTCTTCTTCGTATTCTTCTTCGTATTCTTCTTTTTCTTCGTGTTCTTCTTCTTCGTATACTTCTCCGTATTCTTCTTCTTCTTCGTATTCTTCTTCTTTTTCTTTGTATTCTTCTTCATCTTCATATTCTTATTCGTATTCTTCTTGTTCGTATTCTTCTTCTTCTTCGTATTCTTCTTCTTCTTCGTATTCTTCTTCGTATTCTTCTTCTTCGTATTCTTCTTCGTATTCTTCGTTTTCTTCTTATTCTTCTTCGTATTCTCCTTCTTCGTGTTCTTCTTCTTCGTATACTTCTCCGTATTCTTCTTCTTCTTCGTATTCTTCTTCTTCATCTTCTTCTTCTTCTTCATATTCTTCTTCTTCGTATTCTTCTTCTTCTTCGTATTCTTCTTCTTCGTATTCTTGTTCTTCGTATTCCTCTTCTTTGTGTTCTTCTTCTTCGTATTCCTCTTCTTCGTATTCTTCTTCAACGTATTCTTCTGCTTCGTATTCTTCTTCGTATTCTTCTTCTTCGTATTCTTCTTCTTCTTCGTATTCTTCTTCTTCTTCTTCGTATTCTTCTTCTTCGTATTCTTCTTCTTCGAATTCTTCTTCTTCTTCTTCATATTCTTCTTTGTATTCTTCTTTTTCTTCTTCGTATTCTTCTTTTTCTTCTTCGTATTCTTCTTTTTCTTCTTCGTATTCTTCTTCGTATACTTCTTCTTCGTATACTTTTTCGCATTCTTCTTCGTATTCTTCTTCTTCATCTTCTTCTTCTTCATATTCTTCTTCTTCGTATTCTTCTTCTTCGAATTCGTTTTCGTATTCTTCTTCTTCGTATTCTTCGTATTCTTCTTCGTATTATTCGTATTCTTCTTCTTCGTATTCGTATTCGTATTCTTCTTCGTATTCTTCGTATTCTTCTTCGTATACTTCATATTCTTCTTCGTATTCTTCGTATTCTTCTTCGTATTCTTCTTCTTTGTATTCTTCTTCTTCGTATTCTTCTTCTTCGTATTCTTCTTCTTCTTCTTCGTATTCTTCTTCTTCTTCGTGTTCTTTTTCTTCGTATTCTTCTCCGTATGCTTCTTCATATTCTTCTTCTTCATCTTCTTCATCTTCTTCTTCTTCTTCAGATTCTTCTTCTTCGTATTCTTCTTCTTCGTATTCTTCTTCTTCGTATTCTTCTTCTTAGTATTCCTCTTCTTCGTATTCCTCTTCTTCGTATTCCTCTTCTTCGTATTCTTCTTCTTCGTATTCCTCTTCTTCGTATTCTTCTTCAACGTATTCTTCTGCTTCGTATTCTTCTTCGTATTCTTCTTCTTCTACGTATTCTTCTTCTTCGTATTCTTCTTCTTCTTCTTCTTCTTCTTCTTTTTCATATTCTTCTTCGTATTATTCTTCGTATTCTTTTTCACATTCTTCTTCTTCTTCGTATTCTTCTTCTTCATCTTCTTCTTCTTCATCTTCTTCTTCTTCGTATTATTCTTCTTCGTATTCTTCTTCTTTTTCTTCGTATTCTTCTTCTTCTTCTTCGTATTCTTCTTCTTCTTCATATTCGTATTCGTATTCTTCTTGTTCGTATTCTTCTTCTTCTTCTTCGTATTTTTCTTTGTATTCTTCTTCTTCTTCGCATTCTTCTTCGCATTCGTCTTATTCTTCTTCTTTGTATTCTTCTTCGTATTCTTCTTCTTCGTATTCTTCTTATTCGTATTCTTCTTCTTCTTCGTATTCTTCTTATTCGTCTTCTACGTATTCTTCGTAATCTTCGTCTTCTTCGTATTCTTCTTCATATTCTCCTTCTTCTTCGTATTCTACTTCTTCTTCTTCGTATTCTTCGTTTTCTTCTTCTTCTTCGTATTCTACTTCTTCGTGTTCTTCTTCGTATTCTCCGTATTCTTCTTCTTCTTCGTATTCTTCTTCGTATTCTTCTTCTTCGTATTCATCTTCTTCTTCGTATTCTTCTTCTTCTTCTTCTTCTTCATATTCTTCTTCGTATTCTTCTTCGTATTCTTCTTTTTCTTCGTGTTCTTCTTCTTCGTATACTTCTCCGTATTCTTCTTCTTCTTCGTATTCTTCTTCTTTATCTTCTTCTTCTTCTTCGTATTCTTCTTCTTCGTATTCTTATCTTCGTATTCTTCGTATTCCTCTTCTTCGTATTCTTCTTCTTCGTATTCCTCTTCTTCGTATTCCTCTTCTTCGTATTCTCCTTCAACGTATTCTTCTTCTTCGTTTTCTTCTTCGTATTCTTCTTCTTCGTATTCTTCTTCCTCATCTTCTTCTTCTTCATATTCTTCTTCTTCGTATTCTTCTTCTTCTTCGTATTCTTCTTCTTTTTCTTTGTATTCTTCTTCATCTTCATATTCTTATTCGTATTCTTCTTGTTCGTATTCTTCTTCTTCTTCTTCTTCTTATTCTTCTTCTTCTTCGTATTCTTCTTCGTATTCTTCTTCTTCGTATTCTTCTTCTTCGTATTCTTCTTCGTATTCTTCTTCTTCGTATTCTTCTTCGTATTCTTCGTATTCTTCTTCTTCGTATTCTTCTTCTTCATCTTCTTCTTCTTCGTATTCTTCTTCTTCGTATTCTTCTTTTTCTCCTTCTTCTTATTCTTCTTCGTATTCTTCGTATACTTCTTCGTATTCTTCTTATTCTTCTTCTTCTTCGTATTCTACTTCGTATTCTCCGTATTCTTCTTCTTCTTCGTATTCTTCTTCTTCGTATTCTTCTTCATATTCTTCGTAATCTTTTTCTTCGTATTCTTCTTCGTATTCTTCTTCTTATTCTTCTTCGTATTCTTCTTCGTATTCTTATCTTCTTATTACTATTCTTCTTCTTCGTATTCTTCTTCGTATTCTTCTTCTTAGCATTCTTCTTCTTATTCTTCTTCTTCTTTTCTTCTTCTTCGTATTCTTCTTCTTCTTCATAATCTTCTTCGTATTCTTCTTCTTTGTATTCTTCGTATTCTTCGTGTTCTTCTTCGTATTCTTCTTCTTCTTCTTCCTCTTCTTCTTCTTCTTCTTCTTCGTATTCTTCTTTCTCGTATTCTTCTTCCTCATATTCTTCTTCTTCATATTCTTCTTCTTTATATTCTACTTCTTCTTCGTATTCTTCTTCTTCGTTTTCTTTGTATTCTTCGTATTCTTTTTCTTCATTGTATTCTTCTTCTCTTCTTCTTCGTATTCTGCTTCTTCGTATTCTTCTTCGTATTCTTCTTCTTCTTTGTATTCTTCTTCTTCTTCGTATTCTTCTTCTTATTATTATTATTCTTCTTCGTATTCTTCTTCATATTCTTTTATTTCTTCTTCTTCTTCGTATTCTTCTTCTTCTTCGAATTCTTCTTCTTCTTCGTGTTCTTCTTCTTCTTCATATTCTTCTTCTTCTTCGTATTCTTCTTCGTATTCTTCTTCTTCTTCTTCCTCTTCTTCTTCTTCTTCTTCATATTCTTCTTCTTCGTATTCTTCTTCTTCGTATTCTTCTTCTTCTTCGTATTCTTCTTCTTCTTCGTATTCTTCTTCTTCTTTGTTTTCTTCTTCTTCTTCGTATTCTTCTTCTTCGTATTCTTCTTCTTCTTCGTATTCTTCTTTTTCTTCTTCGTATTCTTCTTCTTCGTATTCTTCTTCTTCGTAATCTTCGTATTCTTCATATTCTTCTTCATATTCTTCTTCTTCTTCGTATTCTTCTTCTTCGTATTCTTCTTCTTCGTATTCTCCTTCTTCGTATTCTTCTTATTCTTTGTATTCTTTTTCTTCTTCGTATTCTTCTTCTTCTTCGCTTTCTTCGTATTTTTCTTCGTATTCTTCATATTCTTCTTCTTCTTCGTATTCTTTTTCTTCGTATTCTTCTTCTTCATATTCTTCTTCGTATTCTTCTTCTTCGTATACTTTTTCACATTCTTCTTCTTCTTTGTATTCTTCTTCTTCATCTTCTTCTTCATCTTCTTCTTCTTCGTATTATTCTTCTTCGTATTCTTCTTCTTTTTCTTCGTATTCTTCTTCTTCTTCATATTCCTATTCGTATTCTTCTTGTTCGTATTCTTCTTCTTCTTCTTCTTCGTATTCTTCTTCGTATTCTTCTTCTTCTTCGTATTCTTCTTCGCATTCGTCTTATTCTTCTTCTTTGTATTCTTCTTCGTATTCTTCTTCTTCGTATTCTTCTTCTTCGTATTCTTCTTCTTATTATTCTTCGTATTCATCTTCTACGTATTCTCCGTAATCTTCGTCTTCTTCGTATTATTCTTCGTATGCTTGTTCTTCGTATTCTACCTCTTCTTCTTCGTATTCTTCTTCGTATACTCCGTATTCTTCTTCTTCTTCGTATTCTTCTTCGTATTCTTCTTCTTCGTATTCATCTTCTTCTTCGAATTCTTCTGATTCTTCTTCTTCTTCTGACTCTTCTTCTTCTTCTGACTCTTCTTCTTATTCTGATTCTTCTTCTTCTTCTGATTCTTCTTCTTCTGATTCTACTTCTTCTTCTGATTCTTATTCTTCTTCTGATTCTTATTCTTCTTCTTCTGATTCTTCTTCTTCTGATTCTTCTTCTGATTCTTCTGATTCCTCTTCTGATTCTTCTGATTCTTCTTCTTCTTCTGATTCTTCTTCTTCTGATTCTTCTGATTCTTCTGATTCTTCTGATTCTGATTCTTCTTCTGATTCTTCTTCTTCTTCTGATTCTTCTTCTTCTTCTGATTCTGATTCTTCTTCTGATTCTTCTTCTTCTTCTTCTGATTCTTCTTATTCTTCTTCTTCTTATTCTTCTTCTGATTCTTCTTCTGATTCTTCTGATTCTTCTTCTTCTTCTTCTTCTTCTTCTTCTGATTCTTCTTCTTCTTCTTCTTCTTCTTCTGATTCTTCTTCTTCTTCTGATTCTTCTTCTTCTGACTCTTCTTCTTCTGATTCTTCTTCTTCTTCTGATTCTTCTTCTTCTGATTCTTCTGATTCTTCTGATTCTTCTTCTTCTTCTTCTTCTTCTTCTTCTTCTGATTCTTCTTCTTCTGATTCTTCTTCTTCGAATTCTTCGAATTCTTCTTCTTTGAATTATTCTTCATCTTTGAATAATTCTTCTTCGAATTCTTCTTCTTCTTTGAATTATTTTTCTTCTTCGAATTGTTCTTCTAATTCATCTGCGAATTCTTTTCCTTCTTTGAATACTTCTTCTTCTTCGAATTCTTCTTCTTCTTCGAATTATTCTTCTTCTTTGAATTATTTTTCTTCTTCGAATTCTTCTTCTTCTTTGAATTATTTTCCTTCTTCGAATTCTTCTTCTTCTTCGAATTCTTCTTCTTTTTCTTATTCTTCTTCGAATTCTTCTTATTCTTCTTCTTCGAATTCTTCTTTGAATTCTTGGAATTCTTCGAATTTTTCTTCTTCGAATTCTTCTTCTTCTTTTTCTTCTTCTTCTGATTCTTCTTCTGAATCTTCTTCTTCTGATTCTTCTTCTTCTTCTGATTCTTCTTCTTCTGATTCTTCTGATTCTTCTGATTCTTCTTCTTCTGATTCTGATTCTTCTTCTGATTCTTCTTCTTCTGATTCTTCTTCTTCTTCTGATTCTGATTCTTCTTCTTCTGATTCTTCTTCTTCTGATTCTTCTTCTGATTCTTCTTCTTCTTCTGATTCTTCTTCTTCTTCTTCTGATTCTTCTTATTCTTCTTCTGATTCTACTTATTCTTATTCTTCTTCTTCTTCTGATTGTTCTTCTTCTTCTTCTTCTTCTGATTCTTCTTCTTCTTCTTCTTCTTCTTCTTCTTCTCCTTCTCCTTCTGATTCTTCTTCTTTTTCTGATTCTTCTTCTTCTGATTCTTCTGATTCTTCTGATTCTTCTTCTGATTCTTCTGATTCTTCTTCTTTTTCTGATTCTTCTTCTTCTTCTTCTGATTCTTCCTCTGATTCTTCTTCTTCTTTTTCTTCTGATTCTTCTTCTTCTTCTTCTGATTCTTCTTCTTCTTCTGATTCTGATTCTTCTTCTTATTCTGATTCCTCTTCTTCTTCTTCTGATTCTTCTTCTTCTGATTCTTCTTCTGATTCTTCTGATTCTTCTGATTCTTCTGATTCTTCTGATTCTTCTTCTTCTGATTCTTCTTCTTCGAATTCTTCGAATTCTTCGAATTCTTCGAATTCTTCTTTTTCTTTGAATTATTCTTCTTCGAATTCTTCTTCTTTTTTGAATTATTTTTCCTCTTCGAATTCTTCTAATTCATCTTCGAATTCTTTCTCTTCTTCGAATACTTTTTCTTCTTCTTCGAATCCTTCTTCTTCTTCTTCTTCTTCTTCCTCTTCTGATTCTTCTTCTTCTTCTTGTTCTGATTCTTCTTCTTCTTCTGATTCTTTTTCTGATTCTTCTGATTCTTCTTCTTCTTCTTCTTCTTATCCTGATTCTTCTTCTTCTGATTCTTCTTCTTCTTCTGATTCTTCTTCTTCTGATTCTTTTGATTCTTCTGATTCTTCTGATTCTTCTTCTTCTGATTCTTCTGATTCTGCTTCTTCTTCTGATTCTTCTTCTTCTTCTGATTCGTCTTCTTCTTCTGATTCCGATTCTTCTTCTGATTCTGATTCTTCTTCTTCTGATTCTTCTTCTTCTGATTCTTCTTCTGATTCTTCTTCTTCTTCTGATTCTTCTTCTTCTGATTCTTCTTCTTGTTCTTCTTCGAATTCTTCGAATTCTTATTCTTCTTTGAATTATTTTTCATCTTCGAATTCTTCTTCTAATTCATCTTCGAATCCTTTTTCTTCTTCGAATACTTCTTCTTCTTCGAATTCTTCTTTGAATTCTTGGAATTCTTCGAATTTTTCTTCTTCGAATTTTTCTTATTCGAATTCTTCTTAGAATACTTCTTCTTCGAATTCCTCTTCTTCGAATTAT
This sequence comes from Porphyrio hochstetteri, assembly GCA_020800305.1. NCBI lineage: Eukaryota > Metazoa > Chordata > Aves > Gruiformes > Rallidae > Porphyrio > Porphyrio hochstetteri. The sequence goes on along the minus strand of JAJHSY010000011.1, from coordinate 113,840 downwards.
TCTTCTTCTTTGAATTATTTTCCTTCTTCAAATTCTTCTTCTTCTTCTTCGAATTATTCTTCTTATTCTTATTCTTCTTCTTCTTCGAATTCTTCTTCTTCTTCGAATTCTTCTTTAAATACTTGGAATTTTTCGAATATTACTTCTTCTTCTTCTTCTTCTTCTTCTTATTCTTCAAATTCTTCTTCTTCTTCTTATTCGAATTCTTCTTCGATCTCTTCTTCTTCTTCGAATTCTTCTTCGATTACTTCTTCTTCTTCTTATTCGAATTCTTCTTATAATTCTCTGTCTTCTTCTTCGAATTCTTCTTTTTCTTTGAATTCTTCTTCTTCTTCTTCTTCTTCGAATTCTTCTTCGACTTCTTCAAATACTACTTCGAATTCTTCTTCGACTTCTTCAAATACTACTTCGAATTCTTCTTCGAATTCTTCGAATTTTTATTCTTCGCATTTTTCTTCGAATTCTTCTATTTCCAATTCTTCTTCTTCTTCTTCTTCTTCTTCTTCTTCTTCTTCTTCTTCTTCTTCTTCTTCTTCTTCTTCTTCTTCTTCTTCTTCTACTTCTTCTGATTCTTCTTCTTCTGATTCTTCTTCTGATTGTTCTTCTTCTTCTGACTCTTCTTCTTCTTCTGACTCTTCTTCTTCTGATTCTTCTTCTTCTTCTGATTCTTCTTCTTCTTCTGATTCTTCTTCTTCTGATTCTTCTGATTCTTCTGATTCTGTTTCTTTCATCTGATTCTTCTTCTGATTCTTCTTCTTCTTCTGATTCTGATTCTTCTTCTGATTCTGATTCTTCTTCTTCTGATTCTTCTTCTTCTGATTCTTCTTCTGATTCTTCTTCTTCTTCTTCTTATTCTTCTTCAAATTCTTCAAATTCTTCTTCTTCTTCGCATTCTTATTCAAATTCTTCTTCTCCGAATTCTTTTTCTTCTTCGAATTCTTCTTCTTCTTCTTCACATTCTTCTTCTTCTTCGAATTCTTCTTCAAATTCTTCTTCTTCGAATTCTTCTTCGAATTCTTCGAATTCTTCTTCGAATTCTTCTTCTTCGAATTCTTCTTTGAATTCTTCTTCGAATTCTTCTTCTTCTTCGAATACTCCTTCTTCGAATTCTTCCTCTTCTTCGAATTCTTCTTCTTCTTCTTCGAATTCTTCTTCGAAATCTTCTTCTTCTTCAAATTCTTCTTCTTCTTCGAATTCTTCTTCTTCGAATTCTTCTTCGAATTCTTCTTCTTCGAATTCTTCTTCGAATTCTTCTTCTTCGAATTCTTCTTTTTCTTCTTCGAATTCTTCTTCTTGTTTTTCGAATTCTTCTTCGAATTTTTCTTCTTCTTCGAATTCTTCTTCATCTTCTTCTTCTTCGAACTCTTCTTCTTCTTCTTCGAATTCTTCTTCTTCTTCTTCTTCGAATTCTTCTTCTTCTTCTTCTTCGAATTCTTATTCTTTTTCTTCTTCGAATTCTTATTCTTCTTCTTCGAATTCTTCTTTGAATTCTTCTTCGAATTCTTCTTCGAATATTTCTTCTTTTTCGAATTCTTCTTCTTCTTCTTCTTCGAATTCTCCTTCTTAGAATTCTTCTTCTTCTTCGAATTCTTCTTCTTCTTCTTCCAAATCATTTTCGAATCCTTCTTCTTCTTCGATTTCGACTTCTTCTTCGAATTCTTTTACTTCGAATTCTTCTTCGAATTCTTCTTCTTCTTCGAATTCTTCTTCAAATTCTTCTTCTTCTTCTTCTTCGAATTCTTCTTCTTCTTTTTCGAATTCTTCTTCTTCTTCTTTTTCGAATTCTTCTTCTTCTTCGAATTCTTTATCTTTATCGAATTCTTCTTCTTCGAATTCTTCTTCTTCTTCTCCTTCTTCTTCTTCTTCTCCTTGTTCTTCTTCAAATTCTTCAAATTCTTCTTCTTCTTTGAATTCTTATTCAAATTCTTCTTCTCCGAATTATTCTTCTTTTCGACTTCTTCTTCTTTTTCGAATTCGTCTACTTCAAATTCTTCTTCGAATTGTTCTTCGAATTCTTCTTCGAATTCTTCTTCTTCGAATTCTTCTTCTTCTTCTTCTACGAATTCTTCTTCGAATTCTTCGAATTCTTCTTCTTCTTCGAATTCTTCTTCGAATTCTTCTTCTTCTTCAAATTCTTCACATTCTTCTTCTTCTTCTTCTTCTTCTTCGAATACTTCTTCGAATTCTTCTTCGAATTCTTCTTCTTTGAATTCGTCTTAATATTCTTCTTCTTCTTCGAATTCTTCTTCTTCGAATTCTTCTTATTCTTCTTCTTCGAATTCTTCTTCTTCTTCTTCTTCTTCGAATTCTTCTTCGAATTCTTTTTCGAATTCTTCTTCTTCTTCTTCTTCTTCTTCTTCTACTTCTTCTTCTTCTTCGAATTCTTCGAATTCTTCGAATTCTTCTTCTTCGAATTCTTCTTCTTCTTCTTCTTCTTGTTTTATCGAATTCTTCTTCTTCTTCTTCTTCTTCATCTTCTTCTTCTTCTTCGAATTCTTCTTCGAATTCTTCTTCTTCTTCTTCGAAAACTTCTTCTTCGAATTCTTCTTCTTCTTTGAATTCTCCTTATTCGAATTCTTCTTCTTCTTCGAATTCTTCTTCTTCTTCATCTTCTTCTTCTTCGAATTCTTCTTCTTCTTCTTCGAGTTATTCTTCTTTGAATTCTTCTTCTTCTTCTTCTTCTTCTTCTTCTTCTTCTTCTTCGAACACTTTATCTTCTTCTTCTTCGAATTCTTCTTCTTTTTCGTCTTCTTCTTCTTCGAATTCTTCTTCTTCTTCTTCGAGTTATTCTTCTTTGAATTCTTCTTCTTCTTCTTCTTCTTCTTCTTCGTATCCTTCTTCTTCTTCTTCGAATTCTTCTTTATTGAATTCTTCTTCGAATTCTTCTTCTTCTTCGAATTCTTCTTCAAATTCTTCTTCTTCTTCTTCTTCGAATTCTTCTTCTTCTTTTTCGAATTCTCTTTCTTCTTCTTCCTCGAATTCTTCTTCTTCTTCGAATTCTTCTTCTACGAATTCTTCTTCTTCTTCTTCTTCTTCTTCTTCTTCTTCTTCTTCTTCTTCTTCTTTGAGTTATTCTTCTTCAAATTCTTCTTCTTCTTCGAATTCTTTTTCGAATTCTTCTTCTTCTTCGAATTCTTCTTCTTCGAATTCTTCTTCTTCGAATTCTTCTTTTTCTTCTTCGAATTCTTCTTCAAATTCTTATTCGAATTCTTATTCGAATTCTTCTTCTTCGAATTCTTCTTTGAATACTTCTTCCAATTCTTCTTTGAATACTTCTTCTTCTTCGAATTCTTCTTCAAATACTTCTTCTTCTTCGAATTCTTCTTCTTCTTCGAATTCTCCTTCTTCGAATTCTTCTTCTTCTTCAAATTCTTCTTCTTCTTCTTCGAATTCTTCTTCGAATCCTTCTTCTTCTTCGAATTCTTCTTCTTCTTCGAATTCTTCTTCGACTTCTTCTTCGAATTCGACTTCTTCTTCGAATTCTTCTACTTCGAATTCTTATTCGAATTCTTCTTCTTCTTCTAATTCTTCTTCAAATTCTTCTTCTTCTTCTTCTTCGAATTCTTCTTCTTCTTTTTCGAATTCTTCTTCTTCTTTTTCGAATACTACTTCTTCTTCGAATTCTTCTTCTTTTTCGAATTCTTCTTCTTCAAATTTTTCTTCTTCAAATTCTTCTTCTTCTTCGAATTCTTATTCAAATTCTTCTTCTCCGAATTCTTCTTCTTCTTCGAATTCTTCTTCTTCTTCTTCGAATTCTTCTACTTCAAATTCTTCTTCGAATTGTTCTTCAAATTCTTCTTCTTCTTCTTCGAATACTTCTACTTCAAATTCTTCTTCGAATTGTTCTTCGAATTTTTCTTCTTCGAATCCTTCTTCTTCTTCGAATTCTTCTTCTTCTTCGAATTCTTCTTCGAATTCTTCTTCGAATTCGACTTCTTCTTCGAATTATTCTATTTCGAATTCTTCTTCGAATTCTTCTTCTTCTTCTAATTCTTCTTCAAATTCTTCTTCTTCTTTTTCTTCGAATTCGTCTTCTTCTTTTTCGAATTCTTCTTCTTCTTTTTCGAATTATACTTCTTCTTCGAATTCTTCTTCTTTTTCGAATTCTTCTTCTTCAAATTTTTCTTATTCAAATTCTTCTTCTTCTTCGAATTCTTCTTCTTCTTCGAATTCTTCTACTTCAAATTCTTATATGAATTGTTCTTCGAATTCTTCTTCTTCTTCTTCGAATACGTCTTCTTCGAATTCTTCTTCTTCTTTGAATTCTCCTTCTTCGAATTCTTCGTCTTCTTCGAATTCTTCTTCTTCTTCTTCGAATTCTTCTTCGAAATCTTCTTCTTCTTCGAATTCTTCTTCGAATTCTTATTCGAATTCTTCTTCTTCTTCTAATTCTTCTTGAAATTCTTCTTCTTCTTCTTCTTCGAATTCTTCTTCTTCTTTTTCGAATTCTTCTTCTTCTTTTTCGAATACTACTTCTTCTTCGAATTCTTCTTCTTTTTCGAATTCTTCTTCTTCAAATTTTTCTTCTTCAAATTCTTCTTCTTCTTCGAATTCTTATTCAAATTCTTCTTCTCCGAATTCTTCTTCTTCTTCGAATTCTTCTTCTTCTTCTTCGAATTCTTCTACTTCAAATTCTTCTTCGAATTGTTCTTCAAATTCTTCTTCTTCTTCTTCGAATACTTCTACTTCAAATTCTTCTTCGAATTGTTCTTCGAATTTTTCTTCTTCGAATCCTTCTTCTTCTTCGAATTCTTCTTCTTCTTCGAATTCTTCTTCGAATTCTTCTTCGAATTCGACTTCTTCTTCGAATTATTCTATTTCGAATTCTTCTTCGAATTCTTCTTCTTCTTCTAATTCTTCTTCAAATTCTTCTTCTTTTTCTTCGAATTCGTCTTCTTCTTTTTCGAATTCTTCTTCTTCTTCTTTTTCGAATTATACTTCTTCTTCGAATTCTTCTTCTTTTTCGAATTCTTCTTCTTCAAATTTTTCTTCTTCAAATTCTTCTTCTTCTTCGAATTCTTCTTCTTCTTCGAATTCTTCTACTTCAAATTCTTATATGAATTGTTCTTCGAATTCTTCTTCTTCTTCTTCGAATACGTCTTCTTCGAATTCTTCTTCTTCTTTGAATTCTCCTTCTTCGAATTCTTCGTCTTCTTCGAATTCTTCTTCTTCTTCTTCGAATTCTTCTTCGAAATCTTCTTCTTCTTCGAATTCTTCTTCGTATTCCTCTTCTTTTTCGTCTTCTTCTTCTTCGACTTCTTCTTCTTCGAATGCTTCTTCGAATTCTTCTTCTTCGAATTCTTCTTCTTCGAATACTTCTTCTTATTCTTATTCTTCTTCGAATTCTTCTTCGAATTCTTCTTTGAATACTTCTTCTTCTTCTTCTTCTGCTTCGAATTCTTCTTCGAATTCTTCTTCGAATTCTTCTTCTTCTTCTTCGAATTCTTCTTCGAATCCTTCTTCTTCTTCGAATTGTTCTTCTTCTTTTTCGAATTCTTATTCGAATTCTTCTTCTTCTTCGAATTCTTCTTCTTCTTCTTCTTCTTCTTCCAACTCTTCTTCTTCTTCTTCTTCGTATTCTTCTTTTTCGTCTTATTCTTCTTCGAATTCTTCTTCTTCGAATGCTTCTTCGAGTTCTTCTTCGAATTCTTCTTCTTCTTCTTCTTCTTCTTCTTCGAATACTTCTTATTCTTATTCTTCTTCGAATTCTTCTTTGAATACTTCTTCTTCTTCTTCTTCTGCTTCGAATTCTTCTTCGAATTCTTCTTCTTCTTCGAAATCTTCTTCATCTTTGTCTTCTTCTAATTCGAATTCTTCGAATTCTTCGAATTCTTCTTCTTCGAATTCTTCTTCTTCTTCTTCGAATTCTTCTACGAATTCTTCTTCTACGAATTCTTCTTACAATTCTTCTTCTTCTTCGAATTCTTCTACTTCAAATTCTTCTTCGAATTGTTCTTCGAATTCTTCTTCTTCTTCGAATTCTTCTTCTTCGAATTATTCTTCGAATTCTTCTTCTTCTTCTTCGAATTCTTCTTTTTCGAATTCTTCTTCTTCGAATTCTTCTTCTACGAATTCTTCTTCTTCTTCTTCTTCTTATTCAAATTCTTCAAATTCTTCAAATTCTTCTTCTTCTTCAAATTCTTTTACTTCAAATTCTTCTTCGAATTGTTCTTCGAATTCTTCTTCTTCGAATTGTTCTTCGAATTCTTCTTCTTCGAATTCTTCTTCTTCTTCGAATTCTTCTTCTTCGAATTGTTCTTCGAATTCTTCTTCGAATTCTTCTTCTTCTTCGAATTCTTCTTCGAATTATTCTTCTTCGAATACTTTTTCTTCAAATTCTTCTTCTTTGAATTTTTCTTCTTCTTCTTCGAATTCTTATTCTTCTTCTTCTTCGAATTCTTCTTCATCTTCTTCGAATTCTTCATCGAATACTTATTCGAATTCTTCTCCGAATTCTTCTCCTTCGAATTCTTCTTTGAATTCTTCTTCGAATACTTCTTCTTCGAATTCTTCTTCTTCTTCGAATTCTCTTTCTTTGAATTCTTCTTCTTCTTCGAATTCTTCTTCTTCTTCTTCGAATTCTTCTTGGAAATCTTCTTTTTCTTCGAATTCTGCTTCATCTTCTTCTTCTTCGAACTCTTCTTCTTCTTCTTCTTCGAATTCTTCTTCTTTTTCGTCTTCTTCTTCTTCGAATTCTTCTTCTTCGAATTCTTCTTCGAATTCTTCTTCTTCTTCTTCGCGTGATTCTTCATTGAATTCTTCTTCCTCTTAAAATTCTTCTTTGAATTCTTCTTCTTCGAATTCTTCTTCTTCTTCTTCGAATTCTTCGAATTCTTCTTCTTCGAATTCTTCTTCTTCTTTTTCTTCTTCTTCTTCTTCTCCTTTGAATTCTCCTTCTTCGAATTCTTCTTCTTCTTCGAATTCTTCTTCTTCTTCATCTTCTTCTTCTTCGAATTCTTCTTCTTCTTTTTCGAATTCTTGTTCTTCTTCTTTTTCGAATTCTTCTTCTTCTTCGAATTCTTCTTCTACGAATTCTTCTTCTACGCATTCTTCTTCCAATTCTTCTTCTTCTTCGAATTCTTCTTCTTCGAATTCTTCCTCTTTTTCGAATTCTTCGTCTTCGAATTCTTCTTCTTCTTCGAATTCTTCTTCTACGAATTCTTCTTCGATTTCTTCTTCTTCTTCTTCTTCTTCAAATTCTTCAAATTCTTCAAATTCTTCAAATTCTTCAAATTCTTCTTCTTCGAATTGTTCTTCGAATTCTTCTTCTTTGAATTCTTCTTCGAATTCTTCTTCTTCTTCGAATTCTTCTTGTCCTGGTTTCAGCTATGATGGAGTTAATTATTTTTAGCAGTGGATGGAATGCCATGTTTGGGTGTTAGGATGAGAACAGTGCTGATAGCACCCTGATGTTTATGGTTGTTGCCGGGCAATCAAGGACCTTTCTCAGTTCTTCATACTTCCTTACTAACGAGAAAGGAGGGGACGCAGCCAGGACAGGTGACCCGAATTGGCCAAAGAGGATATTCCATGCCAGTTACGTCATGCTCAGTATAAAGGGGGACTGGGGGGAAGAGGAGGAGACAACGCCAGGACGGGCAGTTTCTGGGTTCGGGGACAGCTCTAAGCTGTGCGGCCTGGGTTCTGTGGTTTGGTGAGAAACTGCATTGTGTATCACCAGTTTCATCTATTTTGTACTTTAAACTTCTGTTATTGTTATATCTAGTTTTCTGTTATTGTTTAGTAAACTATCCTTATCCCAACCTGCGTGGTTCTGGTTTCTAGGTTGTGGTTTCTTTCCCTCCTTTCTTCCTTCCCTTTTCCCCCTCCCCCAACTTTCCCTCCCCCTTCCTTTTAAAAGTACAAGCGACTGTGTGGGGTGCGGCCCTCGGCCGGGGCAAAACCACGACAGTCATTTTGGCGCCCAACGTGGGGCACGAACGGTTGGGATAACGGTAGATCTGACCCTAACTATCGCAATTAAGATAAGCACTGTTGTTTAAGCAATCTCTGGTCACGATGATGTGGTATTTATTCACAAGGCTGTGTCCATGGCTGTGGCAGCAAAACCACCGCATGCTGTATACAACCCTGGCAGGATTCTTTACTCTCTCAGGTCTGCGGCTCCCATATTTGTTCCCATACTTCATTATAGTGTATTTTATGATATCGGTCTATGATACAATAATATCGATGACCATGAGCTTAATCTGGTACTTGTATGAGGTTTTGCTGTCCTGTCCATTCTTTGGACAGGGAGGGGTTAATAACAGCACTGCTTTCTTTTCCTTTGGGCTAAATACAACAGCTCTTAGGGCAGTTTTTGAAAATCTTCAATATCTCTGGGATATTCAAACTAGCATTTTGCTATTGGTAGGTTTGGTGCAGATGGTTCAGTTTTTGTTATATATCAAGCATAGGTTTATGAATACCACTGAACAGCTTTCTCCGAGACAGAATAATCACGAGTGGCAGGGCATGTGGCAAAGTATGGGCAAGTACCTAGGTACTTTCTCACGCCCGATGGTTTGGAACTTCACTCCTGAACAGCTACAAGACCCCGATCAAGTGACTGCATACCTAAAGAAAAATTGCTGTAGGTTTCCCAGAGACGGACACCTTACTGCACTGTGCTGGGCTCTGGCCACTATTTATCAAACACTGCTTGATAGCAGGCAGCACTGTCAGCACTGTCAGCACTGTCAGGGAGAAGGGAAAGGAAACAGACTGGCAGATACTATAGCTGCTGCAACCACTGGGGCTGACACTGCAGCTACTGCAACCCCTGTGACCGACACTGCAGCTACTGTAATCTCTACAGCAGACACTGCAGATGATCAGAAAAACCAACCCACACCAGTGTCTGTTGCTCCCGTACAAAAGAGGAAATGCACAAAGAAATCAGTTCGCATAGTGACGGATGATGATGATGATCAACCGGGACCATCCCGAGGATATCAGGATGAGGCAGAACCAGAGATTGTTACCCGATCCCTGACTCTGAGTGAGCTGCGTGAGGTTCGAAAAGATTTCACCCGCCACCCAAGTGAGCACATTATCACTTGGTTGCTCCGATGTTGGGATCACGGGGCCAATAGTTTGGAGTTAGAAGGCAGAGAGGCCAAGCAGTTGGGATCCCTAGCTAGAGAAGGAGGAATTGACAAAGCAATTGGGAGGAGGCCGGAAATCCTCAGCCTCTGGAGGCGACTACTGTCAAGTGTGCAGGAAAGATATCCCATAAAGGAATATATTACATGTCAGACACCCAAGTGTAACAGCATAGAGACAGCTATCCAGCACCTGAGAGAATTAGCTGTACGGGAGATAGTTTATTATGATCTGGACAATTCACGGCTTCCCGCTGATCCTGATGAAGTCCTATGCACTCCAGATATGTGGCGTAATGTTGTACGAAGTGCACCGTCAGGGTACACCAATTCACTGGCAGCAATTGACTGGAATGATATGGATCCACCAACCGTAAATGAGGTGGCCTGCCGACTCCGGAAATACCAAGACAATGTTTCCCTCTCCGTCATTGCAGCAGTAGAGAAACTGGTTCAACGACTTGACAACAATGTGTCCAACTCCCAACCCGTATGGAGCAATGTTGCAGCTACTGGGAGAAAGCGTCCATCGTTCCAAGAGGGAGAATACACACCACGACGTACATTGTGGTTTTACCTGCTTGATCATGGAGAGGACATGAGGAAATGGGATATGCAGCCCACCTCAGCCCTTCGAGCACGAGTAAATGAGCTGCGGGGTAAAACATTCGCACAACGAGATTCTGCCAGGAAGAAGGCTGCACCAGTTTCTACTGGGCAGTTCCCTAGACCAACTGGAAGGCCTACCTATATGTCTGATGTGTCTGATCCTCTTGAAGGGACCTCTAAGTCCTTTATGCAACCAGTGGAAAACAAATATGATCAGCAGCAATAGAGGGGCCCTGCCTCCAGCCAGGTGGAGGAGAGGGATAATCGGGTTTATTGGACTGTGTGGATCCGATGGCCTGGCACGTCAGACCCACAAGAGTACAAAGCTCTGGTGGATACTGGTGCCCAGTGTACTCTAATGCCATCGAATCATGAAGGGGTAGAACCCGTTTGTATTTCTGGAGTGACAGGGGGATCCCAACAACTAACTGTGCTAGAGGCTGAGGTGAGCCTATCTGGGAAGGACTGGGAAAAACACCCCATTGTGACTGGTCCAGAAGCTCCATGCATTTTAGGTATAGATTATCTACGTAGAGGGTATTTTAAAGACCCAAAAGGGTACCGATGGGCTTTTGGAATAGCTGCTTTGGAAACAGAAGAAATTGAACAACTGTGTGCCTTGCCTGGACTCTCGGAGGATTCTGCTGTTGTGGGGTTGTTGAAGGGTGAAGAACAGCAAGTGCCAGTTGCTACGACGACGGTGCACAGACGACAATACCGTACTAACCGAGATTCCCTGATTCCCATCCATAAGCTGATTCGTCAACTGGAGGATCAGGGAGTGATCAGCCGAACCCACTCACCCTTTAATAGTCCCATATGGCCAGTGAGGAAGTCCAATGGAGAGTGGAGGCTGACAGTAGATTATCGTGGCCTAAATGAAGTCACTCCAGGTATGAGTGCTGCTGTGCCAGACATGTTAGAGCTCCAGTATGAATTGGAATCGAAGGCAGCCAAGTGGTACGCCACAATTGACATTGCGAATGCTTTCTTCTCGATCCCACTGGCGCCAGAGTGCAGGCCACAGTTTGCTTTCACCTGGAGAGGCATCCAATACACGTGGAATCGTCTGCCCCAGGGGTGGAAACATAGCCCCACCATCTGCCATGGACTAATCCAGAATACACTGGAAAAGGGTGAAGCACCAGAGCACCTGCAGTATATTGATGACATCATTGTATGGGGCAACACAGCAGAGGAAGTTTTTGAAAAAGGAAACAGGGTAATTAAAATCCTTTTAGAAGCCGGTTTTGCTATAAAACGAAGTAAAGTCAAGGGGCCTACGCGAGAAATCCAGTTTTTAGGAATAAAATGGCAGGATGGGCGTCGTCAGATCCCAATGGACATTATTAATAAAATAGCAGCTATGTCTCCACCAAGCAACAAAAAGGAAACACAAGCTTTCTTAGGTGTTATAGGTTTTTGGCGAATGCATGTCCCAAACTACAGTCTCATTGTGAGCCCACTTTACCATGTAACTCGAAAGAAGAATGATTTCCAATGGGGCCCTGAGCAACAGCAAGCCTTTGAGCAGATCAAACGCGAGATAGTCCATGCAGTGGCCCTTGGGCCTGTCCGAACAGGGACAGATATTAAAAATGTGCTCTACACTGCAGCTGGGGAGAACGGCCCGACCTGGAGTCTCTGGCAGAAAGCACAAGGGGAGACTCGAGGTCGACCGCTGGGGTTTTGGAGTCGGGCCTACAAAGGATCTGAGGCCAATTATACTCCAACAGAAAAGGAAGTACTGGCCGCCTATGAAGGGGTTCGAGCCGCCTCAGAAGTGATTGGAACTGAAGCCCAGCTCCTCCTGGCACCCCGACTGCCGGTGCTGGGCTGGATGTTCAAAGGGAAGGTTCCTTCTACACACCATGCCACTGATGCTACGTGGAGCAAGTGGGTTGCACTAATTACACAGCGGGCTCGAATAGGAAACCCCAATCACCCAGGAATCGTGGAGGTGATCACAGACTGGCCAGAAGGCAAAGATTTTGGGATGTCACCAGAGGATGAGGAGGTAACACGCGCTGAAGAAGCCCCACCCTACAACGAACTGCCAGAGAATGAGAAGCGATATGCCCTGTTCACTGATGGGTCTTGTCGCATTGTGGGTAAGCATCGGAGATGGAAAGCTGCTGTATGGAGCCCTATAAGAAGAGTAGCAGAAGCCACTGAAGGAAAAGGTGAATCAAGCCAGTTCGCTGAGGTGAAGGCCATCCAGTTAGCCCTGGACATTGCTGAGAGAGAAAAGTGGCCAAGGCTCTACCTTTATACTGATTCATGGATGGTGGCGAATGCCCTGTGGGGGTGGTTGCAGCAGTGGAAAAAGAACAACTGGCAGCGTAGAGGCAAACCTATATGGGCTGGTGACTTATGGCAAGATATCTCTGCTCGGTTAGAGAAACTTGTTGTAAAGGTACGTCATGTCGACGCCCATGTACCTAAGAGTCGGGCCATGGAGGAACATGAAAACAACCATCAGGTAGATAAGGCTGCTAGGATTAAAGTGGCTCAGGTAGATCTAGACTGGCAACATAAGGGTGAATTATTCATGGCTCGATGGGCTCATGATACCTCGGGTCATCAAGGGAGAGATGCAACATATAGATGGGCTCGGGATCGAGGGGTGGACTTGACCATGGACGCCATCGCACAAGTTGTCCACGAATGTGAGACGTGCTGCAATCAAGCAAGCTAAGCGGTTAAAGCCCCTTTGGTATGGAGGACGGTGGATGAAATACAAATATGGGGAGGCTTGGCAGATTGATTACATCACCCTCCCACAAACCCGCCATGGCAAACGTTATGTGCTTACAATGGTGGAGGCAACTACCGGCTGGCTAGAAACATATCCCGTACCCCATGCCACTGCTCGAAATACAATTCTGGGCCTTGAAAGGCAAGTTCTCTGGCGACATGGTACTCCAGAAAGGATCGAGTCAGACAATGGGACTCACTTCCGAAACACTCTTATAGACACCTGGGCCAAAGAGCATGGCATTGAGTGGGTGTACCACATTCCTTATCATGCACCGGCCTCTGGGAAAATTGAACGATATAATGGACTTTTAAAAACTACACTGAAAGCAATGTGTGGTGGGACATTCAAGCACTGGGATACACATTTGGCCAAAGCCACGTGGTTAGTTAACTCTAGGGGATCTACCAATCGGGCTGGCCCTGCCCAGTCAAAATTTCCACGTACTGTAGAAGGAGACAGAGTCCCAGTAGTGCATATGAAGAGTGTATTGGGAAAGAGAGTTTGGGTCATCCCTGCTTCAGGCAAAGGTAAACCCATGTCTGGAATTGTTTTTGCTCAAGGACCTGGCTGTACTTGGTGGGTAATGCAGAGGGATGGAGAAGTTCGATGCGTACCTCAAGGGGATTTGATTTTGGGTGAGAATAGCCAATATAATTAATAAAGTAGAAATTATAATAATTGCCAAATAACCCATTATTGTATATTCATTATTGTTATGATTGCTGTATGTTGTACCATAGCATTATAGCCGGAGTCATACAAGTTAATGAAGAATGAGTGCCATGATGATGGAACTAAAGCCTGGCCTCTCAAGAACTTTTTTTCTTTTTTCCCTTTGAAAATAAACTCTGACCCACAGACTATGAGCATGGACCATGCCAGGTGTATCAGTCAAGAGCCTGAGATGCAGCATGCAACGAGCCAATGGAACATACAATTATCCAGAGAAACTGTTACGACAAATGGAGCCTGAAAATCATGGACTAAATGAACTCAACAACTTCAGAGGGATGATTCACAGACTGAGGGAATAAGATCTGTATGCACGTATGTGTGCATACATGTGTACATACATATATGGGTGTGTGAAACACGAAACTGGTTGTACCCAAAGAAAATTGTTGGATCTGGTCATGACGTAAATGGTATGGAATAAGGGGTGGATAATGTCCTGGTTTCAGCTATGATGGAGTTAATTATTTTTAGCAGTGGATGGAATGCCATGTTTGGGTGTTAGGATGAGAACAGTGCTGATAGCACCCTGATGTTTATGGTTGTTGCCGGGCAATCAAGGACCTTTCTCAGTTCTTCATACTTCCTTACTAACGAGAAAGGAGGGGACGCAGCCAGGACAGGTGACCCGAATTGGCCAAAGAGGATATTCCATGCCAGTTACGTCATGCTCAGTATAAAGGGGGACTGGGGGGAAGAGGGGGAGACAACGCCAGGACGGGCAGTTTCTGGGTTCGGGGACGGCTCTAAGCTGTGCGGCCTGGGTTCTGTAGTTTGGTGAGAAACTGCATTGTGTATCACCAGTTTCATCTATTTTGTACTTTAAACTTCTGTTATTGTTATATCTAGTTTTCTGTTATTGTTTAGTAAACTATCCTTATCCCAACCTGCGTGGTTCTGGTTTCTAGGTTGTGGTTTCTTTCCCTCCTTTCTTCCTTCCCTTTTCCCCCTCCCCCAACTTTCCCTCCCCCTTCCTTTTAAAAGTACAAGCGACTGTGTGGGGTACGGCCCTCGGCCGGGACAAAACCATGACACTTCTTCTTCGAATTCTTTTTCGAATTCTTCTTCGAATTCTTCTTCTTCTTCGAATTCTTCTTCTTCGAATTCTTCTTCGAATTCTTCTTCGAATTCTTCTTCTTCGAATTTTTTATCTTTTTCGATTTCTTCTTCTTCTTCTTCTTCTTCTTAAAATTCTTCTTCTTCGAATTCTTATTCAAATTCTTCTTCTCCGAATTCTTCTTCTTCTTCGAATTCTTCTTCGAATTCTTCTTCTTCGAATTCTTCTTATTCTTCTTCTTCTACGAATTCTTCTTCGAATTCTTCTTCTTCTTCTTCTTCTTCTTCTTCTTCTTCTTCAAATTCTCCACATTCTTCTTCTTCTTCGAATTCTTCTTCTGCTTCTTCGAATTCTTCTTCTTCAAATTCTTCTTCTTCGAATTCTTCTTCTTTTTCGTCTTCTTCTTCTTCGAATTCTTCTTCTTCTTCGAATTCTTCTTCGAATTCTTCTTCTTCTTCTTCGAGTTATTCTTCTTTGAATTCTTCTTCTTCTTAAAATTCTTCTTCGAATTCTTCTTCTTCGAATTCTTCTTCTTCTTCTTCGAATTCTTCGAATTCTTCTTCTTCGAATTCTTCTTCTTCTTCTTCTTCTTCTTCTTCTTCTTCGAATTCTTCTTCGAATTCTTCTTCGAATTCTTCTTTGAATTCTTCTTCTTCTTCTTCTTCGAATTCTCCTTCTTCGAATTCTTCTTCTTCTTCGAATTCTTCTTCTTCTTCTCCGAATTCTTCTTCGAATACTTATTTGAATTCTTCTTCGAATTCTTCTTCTTCGAATTCTTCTTTGAATTCTTCTTTGAATTCTTCTTCGAATTCTTCTTCTTCGAATTCTTCTTCTTCTTCGAATTCTCCGTCTTCGAATTCTTCTATATCGAATTCTTCTTCTTCTTCTTCGAATTCTTCTTCGAAATGTTCTTCTTCTTCGAATTCTTCTTCTTCTTCGAATTCTTCTTTTTTGAATTCTTCTTCGAATTCTTCTTCTACTTCGAATTCTTCTTCGAATTCTTCTTCTTCTTCTTCGAATTCTTCGTCTTCTTTTTCGAATTCTTCTTCTTCGAATTTTTCTTCTTTGAATTCTTCTTCATCTTTTTCTTCTTCGAACTCTTCTTCTTCTTCTTCTTCGAATTCTTCTTCTTTTTCGAATTCTTCTTCGAATTCTTCTTCTTCGAATGCTTCTTTGAATTCGTCTTCTTCGAATTCTTCTTCTTCTTCCTCGAATTTTTCTTCTTCAAATTCTTCTTCTTCGAATTCTTTTTCTTCTTCTTCTTCGAATTTTTCTTCTTCTTCTTCTTCGAATTCTTCTTCTTCTTCTTCTTCTTCTTCGAATTCTTCTTCGAATACTTATTCGAATTCATCTTCGAATTCTTCTTCTTCGAATTCGTCTTTGAATTCTTCTTTGAATTCTTCTTCGAATACTTCTTCGAATTCTTCTTCGAATACTTCTTCGAATTCTTCTTCGAATACTTATTCGAATTCATCTTCGAATTCTTCTTCTTCGAATTCGTCTTTGAATTCTTCTTTGAATTCTTCTTCGAATTCTTCTTCGAATACTTCTTCTTCGAATTCTTCTTCTTCGAATTCTTCTTCTTCTAATTTTTCTTCTTCTTCTTCGAATTCCTCTTCTTTTTCGTCTTCTTCTTCTTCTTCTTCTTCTTGTTTTCTTCGAATTCTTCTTCTTCTTCTTCTTCGAATTCTTCTTCTTCTTCTTCTTCTTCTTCTTCTTCTTCTTTGAATTCTCCTTCTTCGAATTCATCTTCTCCTTCGAATTCTTCTTCTTCTTCATCTTCTTCTTCTTCGAATTCTTCTTCGAATTCTTTTTCGAATTCTCTTCTTCTTCTTCGACTTATTCTTCATTGAATGCTTCTTCTTAAAATTCTTCTTCGAATTCTTCTTCTTCGAATATTTCTTCGAATTCTTCTTCTTCGAATGCTTCTTGGAATTCTTCTTCGAATTCTTATTCTTCTTTGTCCTGGTTTCAGCTATGATGGAGTTAAACTTTTTTTTTTTTTTTTAGCAGTGGATGGAATGCCATGTTTGGGTGTTAGCATGAGAATAGTGCTGATAGCACCCTGATGTTTTCCGATTTGTTGCCGGGCAATCAAGGACCTTTCTCAGCTCTGCATACTTCCTTACTAGTGAGAAAGGAGGGGACGCAGCCAGGACAGGTGATCCGAATTGGCCAAAGAGGATATTCCATACCAGTTACGTCATGTTCGGTATAAGGGGGGACTGGGGGGAAGAGGGGGAGACAACGCCAGGACGTGCAGTTTCTGGGGCGGTCGGGTTGTCCGGGACGGGCTCTAAGCTGTGCGGCCTGAGTTGTGTGGTCTGGTGAGAAATTGCATTGTGTATCACCAGTTTCATCTATTTTCTGCTTTAAACTTATGTTATTGTTATATCTAGTTTTCTGTTATTGTTTAGTAAACTATCCTTATCCCAACCTGCGTGGTTCTGGTTTCTAGGTTGTGGTTTCTTTTCCTCCTTTCTTCCTTCCCTTTTCCCCTTCCCCCAACTTTCCCTCCCCCTTCCTTTTAAAAGTACAAGCGACTGTGTGGGGTGCGGCCCTTGGCTGGGGCAAAACCACGACATTCTTCTTCAAATTCTTCTTCTTCTTCTTCTTCGAATTCTTCTTATTCTTCTTCTTCTTCTTCTTCGAATTCTTCTTCTTCTTCTTCTTCTTCTTCTTCTTTGAATTCTCCTTCTTCGAATTCATGTTCTTCTTTGAATTCTTCTTCATCTTCATCTTCTTCTTCTTCGAATTCTTCTTCGAATTCTTCTTCGAATTCTTTTTCGAATTCTCTTCTTCTTCTTCGACTTATTCTTCTTTGAATCCTTCTTCTTAAAATTCTTCTTCGAATTCTTCTTCTTCGAATTCTTCTTCGAATTCTTCTTCTTCGAATGCTTCTTCGAATTCTTCTTCGAATTCTTATTCTTCTTCTTCGAATTCTCCTTCTTCGAATTCTTCTTCTTCTTCGAATTCTTCTTCTTCTTCTTCCAAATATTCTTCGAATCCTTCTTCTTCTTCGAATTCTTCTTCTTCTTCGAATTCTTCTTTATCGAATTCTTCTTAGAATTCGACTTATTCTTCGAATTCTTCTACTTCGAATTCTTCTTCGAATTCTTCTTCTTCTTCGAATTCTTCTTCGAATTCTTCTTCAAATTCTTCTTCTTCTTCTTCTTCTTCGAATTCTTCTTCTTCTTTTTCGAATTCTTCTTCGAATTCTTTATCTTTTTCGAATTCTTCTTCTTTGAATTCTTCTTCTTCTTCGAATTCTTCTTCAACGAATTCTTCTTCTACGCATTCTTCTTCCAATTCTTCTTCTTCTTCGAATTCTTCTACTTCAAATTCTTCTTCGAATTGTTCTTCGAATTCTTCTTCTTCTTCTTCGAATTCTTCTTCTTCGAATTCTTCTTCGAATTCTTCTTCTTCTTCTTCGAATTCTTCTTCTTTTTCGAATTCTTCTTCTTCGAATTCTTCTTCTACGAATTCTTCTTCGATTTCTTCTTCTTCTACTTCTTCTTCTTCAAATTCTTCAAATTCTTCAAATTCTTCAAATTCTTCTTCTTCGAATTCGTATTCAAATTCTTCTTCTCCGAATTCTTCTTCTTCTTCGAATTCTTCTACTTCAAATTCTTCTTCGAATTGTTCTTCGAATTCTTCTTCTTCGAATTCTTCTTCTTCTTCGAATTCTTCTTCTTCGAATTCTTCTTCGAATTCTTCTTCGAATTCTTCTTCTTCTTCTTCGAATTCTTCTTCTTCTAATTCTCTTCGAATTCTACTTCTTATTATTTTTCTAATTCTTCTTCTTCTTCTTCTTCTTCTTCGAATTCTTCTTCTTTTTCTTCTTCTTCTTCTTCGAATTCTTCTTCGAATTCTTCTTCGAATTCTTATTCGAATTCTTCTTCTTCGAATTCTTCTTTGAATTCTACTTCGAATTCTTCTTCGAATACTTCTTCTTCTTCGAATTCTTCTTCGAATTCTTCTTTGAATTCTTCGAGTTATTCTTCTCCGAATTCTTCTTTGAATTCTTCTTCGAATTCTTTTTCTTCTTCGAATTATTCTTCTTCGAATTTTTCTTCTTCGATTTCTTCTTTGAATTCTTCTTCTTCGAATGCTTCTTCTTCTTCTTCTTCGAATTCTTCTTCTTCTTCTTCGAATTCTTCTTCTTTTTCGAATTCTTCTTCTTCGAATTCTTCTTCTTCTTCGAATTCTTCTTCTTCGAATTCTTCTTCTTCTTCGAATTCTTCTTCTTCGAATTCTTCTTTGAATTCTACTTCGAATTCTTCTTCGAATACTTCTTCTTCTTCGAATTCTTCTTCGAATTCTTCTTCGAATCCTTCTTCTTTTTCGAATTCTTCTTCTTCGAATTCTTCTTCTTCTTCGAATTCTTCTTCGAATTCTTCTTCTTCTTCAAATTCTTCTTCTTCGAATTTTTCTTCGAATTCTTCTTCGAATTCTTCTTCTTCGAATTCTTCTTTGAATTCTACTTCGAATTCTTCTTCGAATACTTCTTCTTCTTCGAATTCTTCTTCGAATTCTTCTTTGAATTCTTCGAGTTATTCTTCTCCGAATTCTTCTTTGAATTCTTCTTCGAATTCTTTTTCTTCTTCGAATTATTCTTCTTCGAATTTTTCTTCTTCGATTTCTTCTTTGAATTCTTCTTCTTCGAATGCTTCTTCTTCTTCTTCTTCGAATTCTTCTTCTTCTTCTTCGAATTCTTCTTCTTTTTCGAATTCTTCTTCTTCGAATTCTTCTTCTTCTTCGAATTCTTCTTCTTCGAATTCTTCTTCTTCTTCGAATTCTTCTTCTTCGAATTCTTCTTTGAATTCTACTTCGAATTCTTCTTCGAATACTTCTTCTTCTTCGAATTCTTCTTCGAATTCTTCTTCGAATCCTTCTTCTTTTTCGAATTCTTCTTCTTCGAATTCTTCTTCTTCTTCGAATTCTTCTTCGAATTCTTCTTCTTCTTCAAATTCTTCTTCTTCGAATTTTTCTTCTTCAAATTCTTCTTCTTCGAATTCTTCTTCTTCTTCCTCTTCGAATTCTTCTTCGAATTCTTATTCGAATTCTTCTTCTTCGAATTCTTCTTTAAATTCTTCTTCGAATTCTTCTTCGAATACTTCTTCTTCTTCGAATTCTTCTTCTTCGAATTCTTCTTCTTCTTCGAATCCTTCTTCTTCTTCGAATCCTTCTTCTTTTTCGAATTCTTCTTCTTCGAATTCTACTTCTTCTTCTTCTTCTTCTTCTTCTTCTTCGAATTCTTATTCGAGTTCTTATGCATATTCTTCTTCGAATTCTTCTTTGAATTATTCTTCGAATTCTTCTTCGAATACTACTTCTTCTTCGAATTCTTCTTCTTCTTCGAATTCTCCTTCTTCGAATTCTTCTTCTTCTTCGAATTATTCTTCTTCTTCGAATTCTTCTTCGAATCCTTCTTCTTTTTCGAATTCTTCTTCTTCGAATTCTTCTTCGAATTCTTCTTCGAATTATTCTTCTTCTTTGAATTCTTCTTCGAATTTTTCGTCTTCGAATTCTTCTTCTTCAAATTCTTCTTCTTCGAATTTTTCTTCTTCAAATTCTTCTTCTTCGAATTCTTCTTCTTCTTCTTCGAATTCTTCTTCTTCTTTTTCTTCTTCGAATTATTCTTCGAATACTTCTTCGAATTCTTCTTCTTCTTCTTCTTCTTCGAATTCTTCTTTGAATTCTTCTTTGAATTCTTCTTCGACTACTCCTTCTTCGAATTCTTCTTCTTCTTCGAATTCTCCTTCTTCGAATTCTTCTTCTTCTTCGAATTCTTCATCTTCTTCTTCGAATTCTTCTTCGAATTCTTCTTCTTCTTCGAATTCTTCTCCGAATTCTTCTTCTTCTTCTTCGAATTCTTCTTCTTCTTTTTCGAATTCTTCTTCTTCGAATTCTTCTTCTTCTTCGAATTCTTCTTCATCTTATTCTTCTTCTAACTCTTCTTCTTCTTCTTCTTCGAATTCTTTTTCTTCTTCGAATCCTTCTTCTTCGAATTTTTCTTCTTCGATTTCTTCTTTGAATTCTTCTTCTTCGAATGCTTCTTCTTCTTCTTCTTCTTCGAATTCTTCTTCTTCGAATTCTTCTTCAAATTATTCTTCTTCGAATTCTTATGATCTTCTTCTTCTTCGAATTCTTCTTCTTCTTCTTATCGAATTCTTATGATCTTCTTCTTCGAATTCTTCTTTTTCTTCTTCTTCGAATTCTTCTTCGAATTCTTATTCTTGTTCTTATTCGAATTCTTCTTCGAATTCTTCTTTGAATTCTTCTTCGACTACTCCTTCTTCGAATTCTTCTTCTTCTTCGAATTCTCCTTCGAATTCTTCTTCTTCTTCGAATTCTTCATCTTCTTCTTTGAATTCTTCTTCGAATACTTCTTCTTCTTCGAATTCTTCTTCTTCTTCGAATTCTCCTTCTTCCAATTTTTCTTCTTCTTCGAATTCTTCTACTTCTTCGAATTCTTCTTCGAATCCTTCTTCTTTTTCGAATTCTTCTTCTTCGAATTCTTCTTCTTCTTCCTCTTCGAATTCTTCTTCGAATTCTTATTCGAATTCTTCTTCTTCGAATTCTTCTTCGAATTCTTATTCTTGTTCTTATTCGAATTCTTCTTCGAATTCTTCTTTGAATTCTTCTTCGACTACTCCTTCTTCGAATTCTTCTTCTTCTTCGAATTCTCCTTCTTCGAATTCTTCTTCTTCTTCGAATTCTTCATCTTCTTCTTTGAATTCTTCTTCGAATACTTCTTCTTCTTCGAATTCTTCTTCTTCGAATTCTCCTTCTTCCAATTTTTCTTGTTCTTCGAATTCTTCTACTTCTTCGAATTCTTCTTCGAATCCTTCTTCTTTTTCGAATTCTTCTTCTTCGAATTCTTCTTCTTCTTCCTCTTCGAATTCTTCTTCGAATTCTTATTCGAATTCTTCTTCTTCGAATTCTTCTTTGAATTCTTCTTCGAATTCTTCTTCGAATACTTCTTCTTCTTCGAATTCTTCTTCTTCGAATTCTTCTTCGAATTATTCTTCTTCTTTGAATTCTTCTTCGAATTATTCATCTTCGAATTCTTCTTCTTCAAATTCTTCTTCTTCGAATTTTTCTTCTTCAAATTCTTCTTTTTCGAATTCTTCTTCTTCTTCTTCTTCGAATTCTTCTTCGAATACTTATTCGAATTCTTCTTCGAATTCTTCTTCTTCGAATTCTTCTTTGAATTCTTCTTTGAATTCTTCTTCGACTACTTCTTCTTCGAATTCTTCTTCTTCTTCGAATTCTCCTTCTTCGAATTCTTCTTCTTCTTCGAATTCTTCTTCTTCTTCGAATTCTTCTTCTTCTTCGAATTCTTCTTCGAATCCTTCTTCTTTTTCGAATTCTTCTTCTTCGAATTCTTCTTCTTCGAATTCTTCTTCGAATTATTCTTCTTCTTTGAATTCTTCTTCGAATTATTCGTCTTCGAATTCTTCTTCTTCAAATTCTTCTTCTTCGAATTTTTCTTCTTCAAATTCTTCTTCTTCGAATTCTTCATCTTCTTCTTCGAATTCTTCTTCGAATTCTTCTTCGAATACTTATTCGAATTCTTCTTCGAATTCTTCTTTGAATTCTTCTTCTTCTTCTTCTTTGAATTCTTCTTCGAATACTTCTTCTTCGAATTCTTCTTTTTCTTCGAGTTCTTCTTCGAATTCTTCTTTATCGAATTCTTCTTCTTCTTCTTCGAATTCTTCTTCGAAATCTTCTTCTTCGAATTCTTCTTCTTCTTCGAATTCTTCTTCTTTTTCTTCTTCGAATTCTTCTTCTTCTTCTTCGAATTCTTCTTCTTCTTCTTCGAATTCTTCTTCGAATACTTATTCGAATTCTTCTTCGAATTCTTCTTCGAATTCTTCTTTGAATTCTTCTTTGAATTCTTCTTCGACTACTCCTTCTTCGAATTCTTTTCCTTCTTCGAATTCTCCTTCTTCGATTTCTTCTTCTTCTTCGAATTCTTCATCTTCTTCTTCGAATTCTTCTTCGAATTCTTCTTCTTCTTCAAATTCTTCTCCGAATTCTTCTTCTTCTTCTTCGAATTCTTCTTCTTCTTTTTCGAATTCTTCTTCTTCGAATCCTTTTTCTTCTTCGAATTCTTCTTCTTCGAATTTTTCTTCTTCGATTTCTTCTTTTAATTCTTCTTCTTCGAATGCTTCTTCTTCTTCTTCTTCTTCGAATTCTTCTTCTTCGAATTCTTCTTCAAATTCTTCTTCTTCGAATTCTTATGATCTTCTTCTTCTTCGAATTCTTCTTCTTCTTCTTATCGAATTCTTATGATCTTCTTCTTCGAATTCTTCTTTTTATTCTTCTTCGAATTCTTCTTCGAATTCTTATTCTTGTTCTTATTCGAATTCTTCTTCGAATTCTTCTTTGAATTCTTCTTCGACTACTCCTTCTTCGAATTCTTCTTCTTCTTCGAATTCTCCTTCTTCGAATTCTTCTTCTTCTTCGAATTCTTCATCTTCTTCTTCGAATTCTTCTTCTTCTTCGAATTCTCCTTCTTCGAATTCTTCTTCTTCTTCGAATTCTTCTACTTCTTCGAATTCTTCTTCGAATCCTTCTTCTTTTTCGAATTCTTCTTCTTCGAATTCTTCTTCTTCTTCCTCTTCGAATTCTTCTTCATATTCTTATTCGAATTCTTCTTCTTCGAATTCTTCTTTGAATTCTTCTTCGAATTCTTCTTCGAATACTTCTTCTTCTTCGAATTCTTCTTCTTCGAATTCTCCTTCTTCGAATTCTTCTTCTTCTTCGAATTCTTCTTCTTCTTCGAATTCTACTTCTTCTTCTTCTTCTTCTTCTTCTTCTTCTTCTTCGAATTCTTATTCGAGTTCTTATGCGAATTCTTCTTCGAATTCTTCTTTGAATTATTCTTCGAATTCTTCTTCGAATACTACTTCTTCTTCGAATTCTTCTTCTTCTTCGAATTCTCCTTCTTCGAATCCTTCTTCTTCTTCGAATTCTTCTTCTTCGAATTCTTCTTCTTCGAATTCTTCTTCGAATTATTCTTCTTCTTTGAATTCTTCTTCGAATTATTCGTCTTCGAATTCTTCTTCTTCAAATTCTTCTTCTTCGAATTTTTCTTCTTCAAATTCTTCTTCTTCGAATTCTTCTTCTTCTTCTTCTTCGAATTCTTCTTCGAATACTTATTCGAATTCTTCTTCGAATTCTTCTTCTTCGAATTCTTCTTTGAATTCTTCTTTGAATTCTTCTTCGACTACTTCTTCTTCGAATTCTTCTTCTTCTTCGAATTCTCCTTCTTCGAATTCTTCTTCTTCTTCGAATTCTTCTTCTTCTTCGAATTCTTCTTCGAATCCTTCTTCTTTTTCGAATTCTTCTTCTTCGAATTCTTCTTCTTCTTCCTCTTCGAATTCTTCTTCGAATTCTTATTCGAATTCTTCTTCTTCGAATTCTTCTTTGAATTCTTCTTCGAATTCTTCTTCGAATACTTCTTCTTCTTCGAATTCTTCTTCTTCGAATTCTCCTTCTTCGAATTCTTCTTCTTCTTCGAATTCTTCTTCTTCTTCGAATTCTACTTCTTCTTCTTCTTCTTCTTCTTCTTCTTCTTCTTCGAATTCTTATTCGAGTTCTTATGCGAATTCTTCTTCGAATTCTTCTTTGAATTATTCTTCGAATTCTTCTTCGAATACTACTTCTTCTTCGAATTCTTCTTCTTCTTCGAATTCTCCTTCTTCGAATCCTTCTTCTTCTTCGAATTCTTCTTCTTCGAATTCTTCTTCTTCGAATTCTTCTTCGAATTATTCTTCTTCTTTGAATTCTTCTTCGAATTATTCGTCTTCGAATTCTTCTTCTTCAAATTCTTCTTCTTCGAATTTTTCTTCTTCAAATTCTTCTTCTTCGAATTCTTCTTCTTCTTCTTCTTCGAATTCTTCTTCGAATACTTATTCGAATTCTTCTTCGAATTCTTCTTCTTCGAATTCTTCTTTGAATTCTTCTTTGAATTCTTCTTCGACTACTTCTTCTTCGAATTCTTCTTCTTCTTCGAATTCTCCTTCTTCGAATTCTTCTTCTTCTTCGAATTCTTCTTCTTCTTCGAATTCTTCTTCGAATCCTTCTTCTTTTTCGAATTCTTCTTCTTCGAATTCTTCTTCTTCGAATTCTTCTTCAAATTCTTCTTCTTCGAATTCTTATGATCTTCTTCTTCTTCGAATTCTTCTTCTTCTTCTTATCGAATTCTTATGATCTTCTTCTTCGAATTCTTCTTTTTATTCTTCTTCGAATTCTTCTTCGAATTCTTATTCTTGTTCTTATTCGAATTCTTCTTCGAATTCTTCTTTGAATTCTTCTTCGACTACTCCTTCTTCGAATTCTTCTTCTTCTTCGAATTCTCCTTCTTCGAATTCTTCTTCTTCTTCGAATTCTTCATCTTCTTCTTTGAATTCTTCTTCGAATACTTCTTCTTCTTCGAATTCTTCTTCTTCTTCGAATTCTCCTTCTTCCAATTTTTCTTCTTCTTCGAATTCTTCTACTTCTTCGAATT
Organism: Porphyrio hochstetteri; assembly: GCA_020800305.1. Taxonomy (NCBI): domain Eukaryota; kingdom Metazoa; phylum Chordata; class Aves; order Gruiformes; family Rallidae; genus Porphyrio; species Porphyrio hochstetteri. The sequence goes on along the minus strand of JAJHSY010000011.1, from coordinate 89,052 downwards.
CTTCTTCGAATCCTTCTTCTTTTTCGAATTCTTCTTCTTCGAATTCTTCTTCTTCTTCCTCTTCGAATTCTTCTTCGAATTCTTATTCGAATTCTTCTTCTTCGAATTCTTCTTCTTCGAATTCTTCTTCGAATTATTCTTCTTCTTTGAATTCTTCTTCGAATTATTCGTCTTCGAATTCTTCTTCAAATTCTTCTTCTTCGAATTTTTCTTCTTCAAATTCTTCTTTTTCGAATTCTTCTTCTTCTTCTTCTTCGAATTCTTCTTCGAATACTTATTCGAATTCTTCTTCGAATTCTTCTTCTTCGAATTCTTCTTTGAATTCTTCTTTGAATTCTTCTTCGACTACTTCTTCTTCGAATTCTTCTTCTTCTTCGAATTCTCCTTCTTCGAATTCTTCTTCTTCTTCGAATTCTTCTTCGAATTCTTCTTCTTCGAATTCTTCTTCGAATCCTTCTTCTTTTTCGAATTCTTCTTCTTCGAATTCTTCTTCTTCGAATTCTTCTTCGAATTATTCTTCTTCTTTGAATTTTTCTTCGAATTATTCGTCTTCGAATTCTTCTTCTTCAAATTCTTCTTCTTCGAATTTTTCTTCTTCAAATTCTTCTTCTTCGAATTCTTATTCTTCTTCTTCTTCGAATTCTTCTTCTTCTTCTTCTTCGAATTCTTCTTCTTCTTCTTCTTCTTCGAATTCTTCTTCGAATACTTACTCGAATTCTTCTTCGAATTCTTCTTCTTCGAATTCTTCTTTGAATTCTTCTTTGAATTCTTCTTCGACTACTCCTTCTTCGAATTCTTCTTCTTCTTCGAATTCTTCTCCGAATTCTTCTTCTTCTTCTTCGAATTCTTCTTCTTCTTTTTCGCATTCTTCTTCTTCGAATTCTTCTTCTTCTTCGAATTCTTCTTCATCTTATTCTTCTTCTAACTCTTCTTCTTCTTCTTCTTCGAATTCTTCTTCGAATTCTTTTTCTTCTTCGAATTCTTCTTCTTCGAATTTTTCTTCTTCGATTTCTTCTTTGAATTCTTCTTCTTCGAATGCTTCTTCTTCTTCTTCTTCTTCGAATTCTTCTTCAAATTCTTCTTCTTCGAATTCTTATGATCTTCTTCTTCTTCGAATTCTTCTTCTTCTTCTTATCGAATTCTTATGATCTTCTTCAAATTCTTCTTTTTATTCTTCTTCGAATTCTTCTTCGAATTCTTATTCTTGTTCTTATTCGAATTCTTCTTCGAATTCTTCTTTGAATTCTTATTCGACTACTCCTTCTTCGAATTCTTCTTCTTCTTCGAATTCTCCTTCTTCGAATTCTTATTCTTCTTCGAATTCTTCATCTTCTTCTTCGAATTCTTCTTCGAATACTTCTTCTTCTTCGAATTCTTCTTCTTCTTCGAATTCTCCTTCTTCGAATTCTTCTTCTTCTTCGAATTCTTCTTCTTCTTCGAATTCTTCTTCGAATCCTTCTTCTTTTTCGACTTCTTCTTCTTCGAATTCTTCTTCTTCTTCCTCTTCGAATTCTTCTTCGAATTCTTCTTCGAATTCTTCTTCGAATTCTTCTTCGAATACTTCTTCTTCTTCGAATTCTTCTTCTTCTTCTTCTTCGAATTCTTCTTCTTCTTCTTCGAATTCTTCTTCAAATTTTCTTCTTCGAATTCTTATGATCTTCTACTTCTTCGAATTCTTCTTCTTCTTCTTATCGAATTCTTATGATCTTCTTCTTCTTCGAATTCTTCTTCTTCTTCTTCTTCGAATTCTTCTTCGAATTATTATTCGAGTTCTTATTCGAATTCTTCTTCGAATTCTTCTTTGAATTATTCTTCGAATTCTTCTTCGAATACTTCTTCTTCGAATTCTTATGATCTTCTACTTCTTCGAATTCTTCTTCTTCTTCTTATCGAATTCTTATGATCTTCTTCTTCTTCGAATTCTTCTTCTTCTTCTTCTTCTTCGAATTCTTCTTCGAATTCTTATTCGAGTTCTTATTCGAATTCTTCTTCGAATTCTTCTTTGAATTATTCTTCGAATTCTTCTTCGAATACTTCTTCTTCGAATTCTTCTTCTTCTTCGAATTCTCCTTCTTCGAATTCTTCTTCTTCTTCGAATTCTTCTTCTTCTTCTTCGAATTCTTCTTCTTCTTCGTATTCTTCTTCGAATCCTTCTTCTTTTTCGAATTCTTCTTCTTCGAATTCTTCTTCTTCTTCGAATTCTTCTTCGAATTCTTCTTCTTCTTCAAATTCTTCTTCTTCGAATTTTTCTTCTTCAAATTCTTCTTCTTCGAATTCTTCTTTGAATTCTTCTTCGACTACTCCTTCTTCGAATTCTTCTTCTTCTTCGAATTCTCCTTCTTCGAATTCTTCTTCTTCTTCGAATTCTTCATCTTCTTCTTCGAATTCTTCTTCTTCTTCGAATTCTCCTTCTTCGAATTCTTCTTCTTCTTCGAATTCTTCTACTTCTTCGAATTCTTCTTCGAATCCTTCTTCTTTTTCGAATTCTTCTTCTTCGAATTCTTCTTCTTCTTCCTCTTCGAATTCTTCTTCGAATTCTTATTCGAATTCTTCTTCTTCGAATTCTTCTTTGAATTCTTCTTCGAATTCTTCTTCGAATACTTCTTCTTCTTCGAATTCTTCTTCTTCGAATTCTCCTTCTTCGAATTCTTCTTCTTCTTCCTCTTCGAATTCTTCTTCGAATTCTTATTCGAATTCTTCTTCTTCGAATTCTTCTTTGAATTCTTCTTCGAATTCTTCTTCGAATACTTCTTCTTCTTCGAATTCTTCTTCTTCGAATTCTCCTTCTTCGAATTCTTCTTCTTCTTCGAATTCTTATTCGAGTTCTTATGCGAATTCTTCTTCGAATTCTTCTTTGAATTATTCTTCGAATTCTTCTTCGAATACTACTTCTTCTTCGAATTCTTCTTCTTCTTCGAATTCTCCTTCTTCGAATCCTTCTTCTTCTTCGAATTCTTCTTCTTCGAATTCTTCTTCTTCGAATTCTTCTTCGAATTATTCTTCTTCTTTGAATTCTTCTTCGAATTATTCGTCTTCGAATTCTTCTTCTTCAAATTCTTCTTCTTCGAATTTTTCTTCTTCAAATTCTTCTTCTTCGAATTCTTCTTCTTCTTCTTCTTCGAATTCTTCTTCGAATACTTATTCGAATTCTTCTTCGAATTCTTCTTCTTCGAATTCTTCTTTGAATTCTTCTTTGAATTCTTCTTCGACTACTTCTTCTTCGAATTCTTCTTCTTCTTCGAATTCTCCTTCTTCGAATTCTTCTTCTTCTTCGAATTCTTCTTCTTCTTCGAATTCTTCTTCGAATCCTTCTTCTTTTTCGAATTCTTCTTCTTCGAATTCTTCTTCTTCGAATTCTTCTTCAAATTCTTCTTCTTCGAATTCTTATGATCTTCTTCTTCTTCGAATTCTTCTTCTTCTTCTTATCGAATTCTTATGATCTTCTTATTCGAATTCTTCTTCGAATTCTTCTTTGAATTCTTCTTCGACTACTCCTTCTTCGAATTCTTCTTCTTCTTCGAATTCTCCTTCTTCGAATTCTTCTTCTTCTTCGAATTCTTCATCTTCTTCTTTGAATTCTTCTTCGAATACTTCTTCTTCTTCGAATTCTTCTTCTTCTTCGAATTCTCCTTCTTCCAATTTTTCTTCTTCTTCGAATTCTTCTACTTCTTCGAATTCTTCTTCGAATCCTTCTTCTTTTTCGAATTCTTCTTCTTCGAATTCTTCTTCTTCTTCCTCTTCGAATTCTTCTTCGAATTCTTATTCGAATTCTTCTTCTTCGAATTCTTCTTTGAATTCTTCTTCGAATTCTTCTTCGAATACTTCTTCTTCTTCGAATTCTTCTTCTTCGAATTCTTCTTCGAATTATTCTTCTTCTTTGAATTCTTCTTCGAATTATTCGTCTTCGAATTCTTCTTCTTCAAATTCTTCTTCTTCGAATTTTTCTTCTTCAAATTCTTCTTTTTCGAATTCTTCTTCTTCTTCTTCTTCGAATTCTTCTTCGAATACTTATTCGAATTCTTCTTCGAATTCTTCTTTGAATTCTTCTTCGACTACTTCTTCTTCGAATTCTTCTTCTTCTTCGAATTCTCCTTCTTCGAATTCTTCTTCTTCTTCGAATTCTTCTTCTTCTTCGAATTCTTCTTCTTCGAATTCTTCTTCGAATCCTTCTTCTTTTTCGAATTCTTCTTCTTCGAATTCTTCTTCTTCGAATTCTTCTTCGAATTATTCTTCTTCTTTGAATTCTTCTTCGAATTATTCGTCTTCGAATTCTTCTTCTTCAAATTCTTCTTCTTCGAATTTTTCTTCTTCAAATTCTTCTTCTTCGAATTCTTCTTCTTCGAATTCTTCTTCGAATACTTATTCGAATTCTTCTTCGAATTCTTCTTCTTCGAATTCTTCTTTGAATTCTTCTTTGAATTCTTCTTCGACTACTTCTTCTTCGAATTCTTCTTCTTCTTCGAATTCTCCTTCTTCGAATTCTTCTTCTTCTTCGAATTCTTCTTCTTCTTCGAATTCTTCTTCGAATCCTTCTTCTTTTTCGAATTCTTCTTCTTCGAATTCTTCTTCTTCGAATTCTTCTTCAAATTCTTCTTCTTCGAATTCTTATGATCTTCTTCTTCTTCGAATTCTTCTTCTTCTTCTTATCGAATTCTTATGATCTTCTTCTTCGAATTCTTCTTTTTATTCTTCTTCGAATTCTTCTTCGAATTCTTATTCTTGTTCTTATTCGAATTCTTCTTCGAATTCTTCTTTGAATTCTTCTTCGACTACTCCTTCTTCGAATTCTTCTTCTTCTTCGAATTCTCCTTCTTCGAATTCTTCTTCTTCTTCGAATTCTTCATCTTCTTCTTTGAATTCTTCTTCGAATACTTCTTCTTCTTCGAATTCTTCTTCTTCTTCGAATTCTCCTTCTTCCAATTTTTCTTCTTCTTCGAATTCTTCTACTTCTTCGAATTCTTCTTCGAATCCTTCTTCTTTTTCGAATTCTTCTTCTTCGAATTCTTCTTCTTCTTCCTCTTCGAATTCTTCTTCGAATTCTTATTCGAATTCTTCTTCTTCGAATTCTTCTTTGAATTCTTCTTCGAATTCTTCTTCGAATACTTCTTCTTCTTCGAATTCTTCTTCTTCGAATTCTTCTTCGAATTATTCTTCTTCTTTGAATTCTTCTTCGAATTATTCGTCTTCGAATTCTTCTTCTTCAAATTCTTCTTCTTCGAATTTTTCTTCTTCAAATTCTTCTTTTTCGAATTCTTCTTCTTCTTCTTCTTCGAATTCTTCTTCGAATACTTATTCGAATTCTTCTTCGAATTCTTCTTCTTCGAATTCTTCTTTGAATTCTTCTTTGAATTCTTCTTCGACTACTTCTTCTTCGAATTCTTCTTCTTCTTCGAATTCTCCTTCTTCGAATTCTTCTTCTTCTTCGAATTCTTCTTCGAATTCTTCTTCTTCGAATTCTTCTTCGAATCCTTCTTCTTTTTCGAATTCTTCTTCTTCGAATTCTTCTTCTTCGAATTTTTCTTCGAATTATTCTTCTTCTTTGAATTCTTCTTCGAATTATTCGTCTTCGAATTCTTCTTCTTCAAATTCTTCTTCTTCGAATTTTTCTTCTTCAAATTCTTCTTCTTCGAATTCTTCTTCTTCTTCTTCTTCTTCTTCTTCTTCGAATTCTTCTTCGAATACTTATTCGAATTCTTCTTCGAATTCTTCTTCTTCGAATTCTTCTTTGAATTCTTCTTTGAATTCTTCTTCGACTACTTCTTCTTCGAATTCTTCTTCTTCTTCGAATTCTCCTTCTTCGAATTCTTCTTCTTCTTCGAATTCTTCTTCTTCTTCGAATTCTTCTTCGAATCCTTCTTCTTTTTCTTCTTCTTCTTCTTCGAATTCTTCTTCTTCGAATTCTTCTTCGAATTATTCTTCTTCTTTGAATTCTTCTTCGAATTATTCGTCTTCGAATTCTTCTTCTTCAAATTCTTCTTCTTCGAATTTTTCTTCTTCAAATTCTTCTTCTTCGAATTCTTATTCTTCTTCTTCTTCGAATTCTTCTTCTTCTTCTTCTTCGAATTCTTCTTCTTCTTCTTCTTCTTCGAATTCTTCTTCGAATACTTACTCGAATTCTTCTTCGAATTCTTCTTCTTCGAATTCTTCTTTGAATTCTTCTTTGAATTCTTCTTCGACTACTCCTTCTTCGAATTCTTCTTCTTCTTCGAATTCTTCTCCGAATTCTTCTTCTTCTTCTTCGAATTCTTCTTCTTCTTTTTCGAATTCTTCTTCTTCGAATTCTTCTTCTTCTTCGAATTCTTCTTCATCTTATTCTTCTTCTAACTCTTCTTCTTCTTCTTCTTCGAATTCTTCTTCGAATTCTTTTTCTTCTTCGAATTCTTCTTCTTCGAATTTTTCTTCTTCGATTTCTTCTTTGAATTCTTCTTCTTCGAATGCTTCTTCTTCTTCTTCTTCTTCGAATTCTTCTTCAAATTCTTCTTCTTCGAATTCTTATGATCTTCTTCTTCTTCGAATTCTTCTTCTTCTTCTTATCGAATTCTTATGATCTTCTTCTTCAAATTCTTCTTTTTATTCTTCTTCGAATTCTTCTTCGAATTCTTATTCTTGTTCTTATTCGAATTCTTCTTCGAATTCTTCTTTGAATTCTTATTCGACTACTCCTTCTTCGAATTCTTCTTCTTCTTCGAATTCTCCTTCTTCGAATTCTTATTCTTCTTCGAATTCTTCATCTTCTTCTTCGAATTCTCCTTCTTCGAATTCTTCTTCTTCTTCGAATTCTTCTTCTTCTTCGAATTCTTCTTCGAATCCTTCTTCTTTTTCGACTTCTTCTTCTTCGAATTCTTCTTCTTCTTCCTCTTCGAATTCTTCTTCGAATTCTTCTTCGAATTCTTCTTCGAATACTTCTTCTTCTTCGAATTCTTCTTCTTCTTCTTCTTCGAATTCTTCTTCTTCTTCTTCGAATTCTTCTTCAAATTTTCTTCTTCGAATTCTTATGATCTTCTACTTCTTCGAATTCTTCTTCTTCTTCTTATCGAATTCTTATGATCTTCTTCTTCTTCGAATTCTTCTTCTTCTTCTTCTTCGAATTCTTCTTCGAATTCTTATTCGAGTTCTTATTCGAATTCTTCTTCGAATTCTTCTTTGAATTATTCTTCGAATTCTTCTTCGAATACTTCTTCTTCGAATTCTTATGATCTTCTACTTCTTCGAATTCTTCTTCTTCTTCTTATCGAATTCTTATGATCTTCTTCTTCTTCGAATTCTTCTTCTTCTTCTTCTTCTTCGAATTCTTCTTCGAATTCTTATTCGAGTTCTTATTCGAATTCTTCTTCGAATTCTTCTTTGAATTATTCTTCGAATTCTTCTTCGAATACTTCTTCTTCGAATTCTTCTTCTTCTTCGAATTCTCCTTCTTCGAATTCTTCTTCTTCTTCGAATTCTTCTTCTTCTTCTTCGAATTCTTCTTCTTCTTCGAATTCTTCTTCGAATCCTTCTTCTTTTTCGAATTCTTCTTCTTCGAATTCTTCTTCTTCTTCGAATTCTTCTTCGAATTCTTCTTCTTCTTCAAATTCTTCTTCTTCGAATTTTTCTTCTTCAAATTCTTCTTCTTCGAATTCTTCTTTGAATTCTTCTTCGACTACTCCTTCTTCGAATTCTTCTTCTTCTTCGAATTCTCCTTCTTCGAATTCTTCTTCTTCTTCGAATTCTTCATCTTCTTCTTCGAATTCTTCTTCTTCTTCGAATTCTCCTTCTTCGAATTCTTCTTCTTCTTCGAATTCTTCTACTTCTTCGAATTCTTCTTCGAATCCTTCTTCTTTTTCGAATTCTTCTTCTTCGAATTCTTCTTCTTCTTCCTCTTCGAATTCTTCTTCGAATTCTTATTCGAATTCTTCTTCTTCGAATTCTTCTTTGAATTCTTCTTCGAATTCTTCTTAGAATACTTCTTCTTCTTCGAATTCTTCTTCTTCGAATTCTCCTTCTTCGAATTCTTCTTCTTCTTCGAATTCTTCTTCTTCTTCGAATTCTACTTCTTCTTCTTCTTCTTCTTCTTCTTCTTCTTCTTCGAATTCTTATTCGAGTTCTTATGCGAATTCTTCTTCGAATTCTTCTTTGAATTATTCTTCGAATTCTTCTTCGAATACTACTTCTTCTTCGAATTCTTCTTCTTCTTCGAATTCTCCTTCTTCGAATCCTTCTTCTTCTTCGAATTCTTCTTCTTCGAATTCTTCTTCTTCGAATTCTTCTTCAAATTATTCTTCTTTGAATTCTTCTTCGAATTATTCGTCTTCGAATTCTTCTTCTTCAAATTCTTCTTCTTCGAATTTTTCTTCTTCAAATTCTTCTTCTTCGAATTCTTCTTCTTCGAATTCTTCTTCGAATACTTATTCGAATTCTTCTTCGAATTCTTCTTCTTCGAATTCTTCTTTGAATTCTTCTTTGAATTCTTCTTCGACTACTTCTTCTTCGAATTCTTCTTCTTCTTCGAATTCTCCTTCTTCGAATTCTTCTTCTTCTTCGAATTCTTCTTCTTCTTCGAATTCTTCTTCGAATCCTTCTTCTTTTTCGAATTCTTCTTCTTCGAATTCTTCTTCTTCGAATTCTTCTTCAAATTCTTCTTCTTCGAATTCTTATGATCTTCTTCTTCTTCGAATTCTTCTTCTTCTTCTTATCGAATTCTTATGATCTTCTTCTTCGAATTCTTCTTTTTATTCTTCTTCGAATTCTTCTTCGAATTCTTATTCTTGTTCTTATTCGAATTCTTCTTTGAATTCTTCTTCGACTACTCCTTCTTCGAATTCTTCTTCTTCTTCGAATTCTCCTTCTTCGAATTCTTCTTCTTCTTCGAATTCTTCATCTTCTTCTTTGAATTCTTCTTCGAATACTTCTTCTTCTTCGAATTCTTCTTCTTCTTCGAATTCTCCTTCTTCCAATTTTTCTTCTTCTTCGAATTCTTCTACTTCTTCGAATTCTTCTTCGTATCCTTCTTCTTTTTCGAATTCTTCTTCTTCGAATTCTTCTTCTTCTTCCTCTTCGAATTCTTCTTCGAATTCTTATTCGAATTCTTCTTCTTCGAATTCTTCTTTGAATTCTTCTTCGAATTCTTCTTCGAATACTTCTTCTTCTTCGAATTCTTCTTCTTCGAATTCTTCTTCGAATTATTCTTCTTCTTTGAATTCTTCTTCGAATTATTCGTCTTCGAATTCTTCTTCTTCAAATTCTTCTTCTTCGAATTTTTCTTCTTCAAATTCTTCTTTTTCGAATTCTTCTTCTTCTTCTTCTTCGAATTCTTCTTCGAATACTTATTCGAATTCTTCTTCGAATTCTTCTTTGAATTCTTCTTTGAATTCTTCTTCGACTACTTCTTCTTCGAATTCTTCTTCTTCTTTGAATTCTCCTTCTTCGAATTCTTCTTCTTCTTCGAATTCTTCTTCTTCTTCGAATTCTCCTTCTTCGAATCCTTCTTCTTTTTCGAATTCTTCTTCTTCGAATTCTTCTTCAAATTCTTCTTCGAATTATTCTTCTTCTTTGAATTCTTCTTCGAATTATTCGTCTTCGAATTCTTCTTCTTCAAATTCTTCTTCTTCGAATTTTTCTTCTTCAAATTCTTCTTCTTCGAATTCTTCTTCTTCTTCTTCTTCGAATTCTTCTTCGAATTCTTCTTCGAATACTTATTCGAATTCTTCTTCGAATTCTTCTTCTTCGAATTCTTCTTTGAATTCTTCTTTGAATTCTTCTTCGACTACTTCTTCTTCGAATTCTTCTTCTTCTTCGAATTCTCCTTCTTCGAATTCTTCTTCTTCTTCGAATTCTTCTTCTTCTTCGAATTCTTCTTCGAATCCTTCTTCTTTTTCTTCTTCTTCTTCTTCGAATTCTTCTTCTTCGAATTCTTCTTCGAATTATTCTTCTTCTTTGAATTCTTCTTCGAATTATTCGTCTTCGAATTCTTCTTCTTCAAATTCTTCTTCTTCGAATTTTTCTTCTTCAAATTCTTCTTCTTCGAATTCTTATTCTTCTTCTTCTTCGAATTCTTCTTCTTCTTCTTCTTCGAATTCTTCTTCTTCTTCTTCTTCTTCGAATTCTTCTTCGAATACTTACTCGAATTCTTCTTCGAATTCTTCTTCTTCGAATTCTTCTTTGAATTCTTCTTTGAATTCTTCTTCGACTACTCCTTCTTCGAATTCTTCTTCTTCTTCGAATTCTTCTCCGAATTCTTCTTCTTCTTCTTCGAATTCTTCTTCTTCTTTTTCGAATTCTTCTTCTTCGAATTCTTCTTCTTCTTCGAATTCTTCTTCATCTTATTCTTCTTCTAACTCTTCTTCTTCTTCTTCTTCGAATTCTTCTTCGAATTCTTTTTCTTCTTCGAATTCTTCTTCTTCGAATTTTTCTTCTTCGATTTCTTCTTTGAATTCTTCTTCTTCGAATGCTTCTTCTTCTTCTTCTTCTTCGAATTCTTCTTCAAATTCTTCTTCTTCAAATTCTTCTTCTTCTTCTTATCGAATTCTTATGATCTTCTTCTTCAAATTCTTCTTTTTATTCTTCTTCGAATTCTTCTTCGAATTCTTATTCTTGTTCTTATTCGAATTCTTCTTCGAATTCTTCTTTGAATTCTTATTCGACTACTCCTTCTTCGAATTCTTCTTCTTCTTCGAATTCTCCTTCTTTGAATTCTTATTCTTCTTCGAATTCTTCATCTTCTTCTTCGAATTCTTCTTCGAATACTTCTTCTTCTTCGAATTCTTCTTCTTCTTCGAATTCTCCTTCTTCGAATTCTTCTTCTTCTTCGAATTCTTCTTCTTCTTCGAATTCTTCTTCGAATCCTTCTTCTTTTTCGACTTCTTCTTCTTCGAATTCTTCTTCTTCTTCTTCGAATTCTTCTTCAAATTTTCTTCTTCGAATTCTTATGATCTTCTACTTCTTCGAATTCTTCTTCTTCTTCTTATCGAATTCTTATGATCTTCTTCTTCTTCGAATTCTTCTTCTTCTTCTTCTTCTTCGAATTCTTCTTCGAATTCTTATTCGAGTTCTTATTCGAATTCTTCTTCGAATTCTTCTTTGAATTATTCTTCGAATTCTTCTTCGAATACTTCTTCTTCGAATTCTTATGATCTTCTACTTCTTCGAATTCTTCTTCTTCTTCTTATCGAATTCTTATGATCTTCTTCTTCGAATTCTTCTTCTTCTTCTTCTTCTTCGAATTCTTCTTCGAATTCTTATTCGAGTTCTTATTCGAATTCTTCTTCGAATTCTTCTTTGAATTATTCTTCGAATTCTTCTTCGAATACTTCTTCTTCGAATTCTTCTTCTTCTTCGAATTCTCCTTCTTCGAATTCTTCTTCTTCTTCGAATTCTTCTTCTTCTTCTTCGAATTCTTCTTCTTCTTCGAATTCTTCTTCGAATCCTTCTTCTTTTTCGAATTCTTCTTCTTCGAATTCTTCTTCTTCTTCGAATTCTTCTTCGAATTCTTCTTCTTCTTCAAATTCTTCTTCTTCGAATTTTTCTTCTTCAAATTCTTCTTCTTCGAATTCTTCTTCTTCTTCCTCTTCGAATTCTTCTTCGAATTCTTATTCGAATTCTTCTTCTTCGAATTCTTCTTTAAATTCTTCTTCGAATTCTTCTTCGAATACTTCTTCTTCTTCGAATTCTTCTTCTTCGAATTCTTCTTCTTCTTCGAATCCTTCTTCTTCTTCGAATCCTTCTTCTTTTTCGAATTCTTCTTCTTCGAATTCTACTTCTTCTTCTTCTTCTTCTTCTTCTTCTTCTTCTTCGAATTCTTATTCGAGTTATTATGCATATTCTTCTTCGAATTCTTCTTTGAATTATTCTTCGAATTCTTCTTCGAATACTTCTTCGAATTCTTATGATCTTCTACTTCTTCGAATTCTTCTTCTTCTTCTTATCGAATTCTTATGATCTTCTTCTTCTTCGAATTCTTCTTCTTCTTCTTCTTCTTCGAATTCTTCTTCGAATTCTTATTCGAGTTCTTATTCGAATTCTTCTTCGAATTCTTCTTTGAATTATTCTTCGAATTCTTCTTCGAATACTTCTTCTTCGAATTCTTCTTCTTCTTCGAATTCTCTTTCTTCGAATTCTTCTTCTTCTTCGAATTCTTCTTCTTCTTCTTCGAATACTTCTTCTTCTTCGAATTCTTCTTCGAATCCTTCTTCTTCTTCGAATTCTTCTTCGAATTCTTATTCTTGTTCTTATTCGAATTCTTCTTCGAATTCTTCTTTGAATTCTTCTTCGACTACTCCTTCTTCGAATTCTTCTTCTTCTTCGAATTCTCCTTCTTCGAATTCTTCTTCTTCTTCGAATTCTTCATCTTCTTCTTCGAATTCTTCTTCTTCTTCGAATTCTCCTTCTTCGAATTCTTCTTCTTCTTCGAATTCTTCTACTTCTTCGAATTCTTCTTCGAATCCTTCTTCTTTTTCGAATTCTTCTTCTTCGAATTCTTCTTCTTCTTCCTCTTCGAATTCTTCTTCGAATTCTTATTCGAATTCTTCTTCTTCGAATTCTTCTTTGAATTCTTCTTCGAATTCTTCTTCGAATACTTCTTCTTCTTCGAATTCTTCTTCTTCTTCGAATTCTCCTTCTTCGAATTCTTCTTCTTCTTCGAATTCTTCTTCTTCTTCGAATTCTACTTCTTCTTCTTCTTCTTCTTCTTCTTCTTCTTCTTCGAATTCTTATTCGAGTTCTTATGCGAATTCTTCTTCGAATTCTTCTTTGAATTATTCTTCGAATTCTTCTTCGAATACTACTTCTTCTTCGAATTCTTCTTCTTCTTCGAATTCTCCTTCTTCGAATCCTTCTTCTTCTTTGAATTCTTCTTCTTCGAATTCTTCTTCTTCGAATTCTTCTTCGAATTATTCTTCTTCTTTGAATTCTTCTTCGAATTATTCGTCTTCGAATTCTTCTTCTTCAAATTCTTCTTCTTCGAATTTTTCTTCTTCAAATTCTTCTTCTTCGAATTCTTCTTCTTCTTCTTCTTCGAATTCTTCTTCGAATACTTATTCGAATTCTTCTTCGAATTCTTCTTCTTCGAATTCTTCTTTGAATTCTTCTTTGAATTCTTCTTCGACTACTTCTTCTTCGAATTCTTCTTCTTCTTCGAATTCTCCTTCTTCGAATTCTTCTTCTTCTTCGAATTCTTCTTCTTCTTCGAATTCTTCTTCTTCTTCGAATTCTTCTTCGAATCCTTCTTCTTTTTCGAATTCTTCTTCTTCGAATTCTTCTTCTTCGAATTCTTCTTCAAATTCTTCTTCTTCGAATTCTTATGATCTTCTTCTTCTTCGAATTCTTCTTCTTCTTCTTATCGAATTCTTATGATCTTCTTCTTCGAATTCTTCTTTTTATTCTTCTTCGAATTCTTCTTCGAATTCTTATTCTTGTTCTTATTCGAATTCTTCTTCGAATTCTTCTTTGAATTCTTCTTCGACTACTCCTTCTTCGAATTCTTCTTCTTCTTCGAATTCTCCTTCTTCGAATTCTTCTTCTTCTTCGAATTCTTCATCTTCTTCTTTGAATTCTTCTTCGAATACTTCTTCTTCTTCGAATACTTCTTCTTCTTCGAATTCTTCTACTTCTTCGAATTCTTCTTCGAATCCTTCTTCTTTTTCGAATTCTTCTTCTTCGAATTCTTCTTCTTCTTCCTCTTCGAATTCTTCTTCGAATTCTTATTCGAATTCTTCTTCTTCGAATTCTTCTTTGAATTCTTCTTCGAATTCTTCTTCGAATACTTCTTCTTCTTCGAATTCTTCTTCTTCGAATTCTTCTTCGAATTATTCTTCTTCTTTGAATTCTTCTTCGAATTATTCGTCTTCGAATTCTTCTTCTTCAAATTCTTCTTCTTCGAATTTTTCTTCTTCAAATTCTTCTTTTTCGAATTCTTCTTCTTCTTCTTCTTCGAATTCTTCTTCGAATACTTATTCGAATTCTTCTTCGAATTCTTCTTCTTCGAATTCTTCTTTGAATTCTTCTTTGAATTCTTCTTCGACTACTTCTTCTTCGAATTCTTCTTCTTCTTCGAATTCTCCTTCTTCGAATTCTTCTTCTTCTTCGAATTCTTCTTCGAATTCTTCTTCTTCGAATTCTTCTTCGAATCCTTCTTCTTTTTCGAATTCTTCTTCTTCTTCTTCTTCTTCGAATTCTTCTTCGAATACTTACTCGAATTCTTCTTCGAATTCTTCTTCTTCGAATTCTTCTTTGAATTCTTCTTTGAATTCTTCTTCGACTACTCCTTCTTCGAATTCTTCTTCTTCTTCGAATTCTTCTCCGAATTCTTCTTCTTCTTCTTCGAATTCTTCTTCTTCTTTTTCGAATTCTTCTTCTTCGAATTCTTCTTCTTCTTCTTCGAATTCTTCTTCTTCTTTTTCGAATTCTTCTTCTTCTTCGAATTCTTCTTCATCTTATTCTTCTTCTAACTCTTCTTCTTCTTCTTCTTCGAATTCTTCTTCGAATTCTTTTTCTTCTTCGAATTCTTCTTCTTCGAATTTTTCTTCTTCGATTTCTTCTTTGAATTCTTCTTCTTCGAATGCTTCTTCTTCTTCTTCTTCTTCGAATTCTTCTTCAAATTCTTCTTCTTCGAATTCTTATGATCTTCTTCTTCTTCGAATTCTTCTTCTTCTTCTTATCGAATTCTTATGATCTTCTTCTTCAAATTCTTCTTTTTATTCTTCTTCCAATTCTTCTTCGAATTCTTATTCTTGTTCTTATTCGAATTCTTCTTCGAATTCTTCTTTGAATTCTTATTCGACTACTCCTTCTTCGAATTCTTCTTCTTCTTCGAATTCTCCTTCTTCGAATTCTTATTCTTCTTCGAATTCTTCATCTTCTTCTTCGAATTCTTCTTCGAATACTTCTTCTTCTTCGAATTCTTCTTCTTCTTCGAATTCTCCTTCTTCGAATTCTTCTTCTTCTTCGAATTCTTCTTCTTCTTCGAATTCTTCTTCGAATCCTTCTTCTTTTTCGACTTCTTCTTCTTCGAATTCTTCTTCTTCTTCCTCTTCGAATTCTTCTTCGAATTCTTCTTCGAATTCTTCTTCGAATACTTCTTCTTCTTCGAATTCTTCTTCTTCTTCTTCTTCGAATTCTTCTTCTTCTTCTTCGAATTCTTCTTCAAATTTTCTTCTTCGAATTCTTATGATCTTCTACTTCTTCGAATTCTTCTTCTTCTTCTTATCGAATTCTTATGATCTTCTTCTTCTTCGAATTCTTCTTCTTCTTCTTCTTCGAATTCTTCTTCGAATTCTTATTCGAGTTCTTATTCGAATTCTTCTTCGAATTCTTCTTTGAATTATTCTTCGAATTCTTCTTCGAATACTTCTTCTTCGAATTCTTATGATCTTCTACTTCTTCGAATTCTTCTTCTTCTTCTTATCGAATTCTTATGATCTTCTTCTTCTTCGAATTCTTCTTCTTCTTCTTCTTCTTCGAATTCTTCTTCGAATTCTTATTCGAGTTCTTATTCGAATTCTTCTTCGAATTCTTCTTTGAATTATTCTTCGAATTCTTCTTCGAATACTTCTTCTTCGAATTCTTCTTCTTCTTTTTCGAATTCTTCTTCTTCGAATTCTTCTTCTTCTTCGAATTCTTCTTCATCTTATTCTTCTTCTAACTCTTCTTCTTCTTCTTCTTCGAATTCTTCTTCGAATTCTTTTTCTTCTTCGAATTCTTCTTCTTCGAATTTTTCTTCTTCGATTTCTTCTTTGAATTCTTCTTCTTCGAATGCTTCTTCTTCTTCTTCTTCTTCGAATTCTTCTTCAAATTCTTCTTCTTCGAATTCTTATGATCTTCTTCTTCTTCGAATTCTTCTTCTTCTTCTTATCGAATTCTTATGATCTTCTTCTTCAAATTCTTCTTTTTATTCTTCTTCGAATTCTTCTTCGAATTCTTATTCTTGTTCTTATTCGAATTCTTCTTCGAATTCTTCTTTGAATTCTTATTCGACTACTCCTTCTTCGAATTCTTCTTCTTCTTCGAATTCTCCTTCTTCGAATTCTTATTCTTCTTCGAATTCTTCATCTTCTTCTTCGAATTCTTCTTCGAATCCTTCTTCTTTTTCGAATTCTTCTTCTTCGAATTCTTCTTCTTCGAATTCTTCTTCAAATTCTTCTTCTTCGAATTCTTATGATCTTCTTCTTCTTCGAATTCTTCTTCTTCTTCTTATCGAATTCTTATGATCTTCTTCTTCGAATTCTTCTTTTTATTCTTCTTCGAATTCTTCTTCGAATTCTTATTCTTGTTCTTATTCGAATTCTTCTTCGAATTCTTCTTTGAATTCTTCTTCGACTACTCCTTCTTCGAATTCTTCTTCTTCTTCGAATTCTCCTTCTTCGAATTCTTCTTCTTCTTCGAATTCTTCATCTTCTTCTTTGAATTCTTCTTCGAATACTTCTTCTTCTTCGAATTCTTCTTCTTCTTCGAATTCTCCTTCTTCCAATTTTTCTTCTTCGAATTCTTCTACTTCTTCGAATTCTTCTTCGAATCCTTCTTCTTTTTCGAATTCTTCTTCTTCGAATTCTTCTTCTTCTTCCTCTTCGAATTCTTCTTCGAATTCTTATTCGAATTCTTCTTCTTCGAATTCTTCTTTGAATTCTTCTTCGAATTCTTCTTCGAATACTTCTTCTTCTTCGAATTCTTCTTCTTCGAATTCTTCTTCGAATTATTCTTCTTCTTTGAATTCTTCTTCGAATTATTCGTCTTCGAATTCTTCTTCTTCAAATTCTTCTTCTTCGAATTTTTCTTCTTCAAATTCTTCTTTTTCGAATTCTTCTTCTTCTTCTTCTTCGAATTCTTCTTCGAATACTTATTCGAATTCTTCTTCGAATTATTCTTCTTCGAATTCTTCTTTGAATTCTTCTTTGAATTCTTCTTCGACTACTTCTTCTTCGAATTCTTCTTCTTCTTCGAATTCTCCTTCTTCGAATTCTTCTTCTTCTTCGAATTCTTCTTCGAATTCTTCTTCTTCGAATTCTTCTTCGAATCCTTCTTCTTTTTCGAATTCTTCTTCTTCGAATTCTTCTTCTTCGAATTTTTCTTCGAATTATTCTTCTTCTTTGAATTCTTCTTCGAATTATTCGTCTTCGAATTCTTCTTCTTCAAATTCTTCTTCTTCGAATTTTTCTTCTTCAAATTCTTCTTCTTCGAATTCTTCTTCTTCTTCTTCTTCGAATTCTTCTTCGAATTCTTCTTCGAATACTTATTCGAATTCTTCTTCGAATTCTTCTTCTTCGAATTCTTCTTTGAATTCTTCTTTGAATTCTTCTTCGACTACTTCTTCTTCGAATTCTTCTTCTTCTTCGAATTCTCCTTCTTCGAATTCTTCTTCTTCTTCGAATTCTTCTTCTTCTTCGAATTCTTCTTCGAATCCTTCTTCTTTTTCTTCTTCTTCTTCTTCGAATTCTTCTTCTTCGAATTCTTCTTCGAATTATTCTTCTTCTTTGAATTCTTCTTCGAATTATTCGTCTTCGAATTCTTCTTCTTCAAATTCTTCTTCTTCGAATTCTTATGATCTTCTTCTTCTTCGAATTCTTCTTCTTCTTCTTCTTCGAATTCTTCTTCGAATACTTATTCGAATTCTTCTTCGAATTCTTCTTCTTCGAATTCTTCTTTGAATTCTTCTTTGAATCCTTCTTCGACTACTTCTTCTTCGAATTCTTCTTCTTCTTCGAATTCTCCTTCTTCGAATTCTTCTTCTTCTTCGAATTCTTCTTCTTCTTCGAATTCTTCTTCGAATCCTTCTTCTTTTTCGAATTCTTCTTCTTCGAATTCTTCTTCTTCGAATTCTTCTTCGAATTATTCTTCTTCTTTGAATTCTTCTTCGAATTATTCGTCTTCGAATTCTTCTTCTTCAAATTCTTCTTCTTCGAATTCTTATGATCTTCTTCTTCTTCGAATTCTTCTTCTTCTTCTTCTTCTTCGAATTCTTCTTCGAATACTTATTCGAATTCTTCTTCGAATTCTTCTTCTTCGAATTCTTCTTTGAATTCTTCTTTGAATTCTTCTTCGACTACTTCTTCTTCGAATTCTTCTTCTTCTTCGAATTCTCCTTCTTCGAATTCTTCTTCTTCTTCGAATTCTTCTTCTTCTTCGAATTCTTCTTCTTCTTCGAATTCTTCTTCGAATCCTTCTTCTTTTTCGAATTCTTCTTCTTCGAATTCTTCTTCTTCGAATTCTTCTTCGAATTATTCTTCTTCTTTGAATTCTTCTTCGAATTATTCGTCTTCGAATTCTTCTTCTTCAAATTCTTCTTCTTCGAATTTTTCTTCTTCAAATTCTTCTTCTTCGAATTCTTCATCTTCTTCTTCGAATTCTTCTTCGAATTCTTCTTCGAATACTTATTCGAATTCTTCTTCGAATTCTTCTTCTTTGAATTCTTCTTCTTCTACTTCTTTGAATTCTTCTTCGAATACTTCTTCTTCGAATTCTTCTTTTTCTTCGAGTTCTTCTTCGAATTCTTCTTTATCGAATTCTTCTTCTTCTTCTTCGAATTCTTCTTCGAAATCTTCTTCTTCGAATTCTTCTTCTTCTTCGAATTCTTCTTCTTTTTCTTCTTCGAATTCTTCTTCTTCTTCTTCGAATTCTTCTTCTTGATCTTCGAATTCTTCTTCGAATACTTATTCGAATTCTTCTTCGAATTCTTCTTCGAATTCTTCTTTGAATTCTTCTTTGAATTCTTCTTCGACTACTCCTTCTTCGAATTCTTTTCCTTCTTCGAATTCTCCTTCTTCGATTTCTTCTTCTTCTTCGAATTCTTCATCTTCTTCTTCGAATTCTTCTTCGAATTCTTCTTCTTCTTCGAATTCTTCTCCGAATTCTTCTTCTTCTTCTTCGAATTCTTCTTCTTCTTTTTCGAATTCTTCTTCTTCGAATCCTTTTTCTTCTTCGAATTCTTCTTCTTCGAATTTTTCTTCTTCGATTTCTTCTTTTAATTCTTCTTCTTCGAATGCTTCTTCTTCTTCTTCTTCTTCGAATTCTTCTTCTTCGAATTCTTCTTCAAATTCTTCTTCTTCGAATTCTTATGATCTTCTTCTTCTTCGAATTCTTCTTCTTCTTCTTATCGAATTCTTATGATCTTCTTCTTCGAATTCTTCTTTTTATTCTTCTTCGAATTCTTCTTCGAATTCTTATTCTTGTTCTTATTCGAATTCTTCTTCGAATTCTTCTTTGAATTCTTCTTCGACTACTCCTTCTTCGAATTCTTCTTCTTCTTCGAATTCTCCTTCTTCGAATTCTTCTTCTTCTTCGAATTCTTCATCTTCTTCTTCGAATTCTTCTTCTTCTTCGAATTCTCCTTCTTCGAATTCTTCTTCTTCTTCGAATTCTTCTACTTCTTCGAATTCTTCTTCGAATCCTTCTTCTTTTTCGAATTCTTCTTCTTCGAATTCTTCTTCTTCTTCCTCTTCGAATTCTTCTTCGAATTCTTATTCGAATTCTTCTTCTTCGAATTCTTCTTTGAATTCTTCTTCGAATTCTTCTTCGAATACTTCTTCTTCTTCGAATTCTTCTTCTTCGAATTCTCCTTCTTCGAATTCTTCTTCTTCTTCGAATTCTTCTTCTTCTTCGAATTCTACTTCTTCTTCTTCTTCTTCTTCTTCTTCTTCTTCGAATTCTTATTCGAGTTCTTATGCGAATTCTTCTTCGAATTCTTCTTTGAATTATTCTTCGAATTCTTCTTCGAATACTACTTCTTCTTCGAATTCTTCTTCTTCTTCGAATTCTCCTTCTTCGAATCCTTCTTCTTCTTCGAATTCTTCTTCTTCGAATTCTTCTTCTTCGAATTCTTCTTCGAATTATTCTTCTTCTTTGAATTCTTCTTCGAATTATTCGTCTTCGAATTCTTCTTCTTCAAATTCTTCTTCTTCGAATTTTTCTTCTTCAAATTCTTCTTCTTCGAATTCTTCTTCTTCTTCTTCTTCGAATTCTTCTTCGAATACTTATTCGAATTCTTCTTCGAATTCTTCTTCTTCGAATTCTTCTTTGAATTCTTCTTTGAATTCTTCTTCGACTACTTCTTCTTCGAATTCTTCTTCTTCTTCGAATTCTCCTTCTTCGAATTCTTCTTCTTCTTCGAATTCTTCTTCTTCTTCGAATTCTTCTTCGAATCCTTCTTCTTTTTCGAATTCTTCTTCTTCGAATTCTTCTTCTTCGAATTCTTCTTCAAATTCTTCTTCTTCGAATTCTTATGATCTTCTTCTTCTTCGAATTCTTCTTCTTCTTATCGAATTCTTATGATCTTCTTCTTCGAATTCTTCTTTTTATTCTTCTTCGAATTCTTCTTCGAATTCTTATTCTTGTTCTTATTCGAATTCTTCTTCGAATTCTTCTTTGAATTCTTCTTCGACTACTCCTTCTTCGAATTCTTCTTCTTCTTCGAATTCTCCTTCTTCGAATTCTTCTTCTTCTTCGAATTCTTCATCTTCTTCTTTGAATTCTTCTTCGAATACTTCTTCTTCTTCGAATTCTTCTTCTTCTTCGAATTCTCCTTCTTCCAATTTTTCTTCTTCTTCGAATTCTTCTACTTCTTCGAATTCTTCTTCGAATCCTTCTTCTTTTTCGAATTCTTCTTCTTCGAATTCTTCTTCTTCTTCCTCTTCGAATTCTTCTTCGAATTCTTATTCGAATTCTTCTTCTTCGAATTCTTCTTTGAATTCTTCTTCGAATTCTTCTTCGAATACTTCTTCTTCTTCGAATTCTTCTTCTTCGAATTCTTCTTCGAATTATTCTTCTTCTTTGAATTCTTCTTCGAATTATTCGTCTTCGAATTCTTCTTCTTCAAATTCTTCTTCTTCGAATTTTTCTTCTTCAAATTCTTCTTTTTCGAATTCTTCTTCGAATTCTTCTTCGAATTCTTCTTCGAATACTTATTCGAATTCTTCTTCGAATTCTTCTTCTTCGAATTCTTCTTTGTATTCTTCTTTGAATTCTTCTTCGACTACTTCTTCTTCGAATTCTTCTTCTTCTTCGAATTCTCCTTCTTCGAATTCTTCTTCTTCTTCGAATTCTTCTTCGAATTCTTCTTCTTCGAATTCTTCTTCGAATCCTTCTTCTTTTTCGAATTCTTCTTCTTCGAATTCTTCTTCTTCGAATTCTTCTTCGAATTATTCTTCTTCTTTGAATTCTTCTTCGAATTATTCGTCTTCGAATTCTTCTTCTTCAAATTCTTCTTCTTCGAATTTTTCTTCTTCAAATTCTTCTTCTTCGAATTCTTCTTCTTCTTCTTCTTCGAATTCTTCTTCGAATTCTTCTTCGAATTCTTCTTCTTCGAATTCTTCTTTGAATTCTTCTTTGAATTCTTCTTCGACTACTTCTTCTTCGAATTCTTCTTCTTCTTCGAATTCTCCTTCTTCGAATTCTTCTTCTTCTTCGAATTCTTCTTCTTCTTCGAATTCTTCTTCGAATCCTTCTTCTTTTTCTTCTTCTTCTTCTTCGAATTCTTCTTCTTCGAATTCTTCTTCGAATTATTCTTCTTCTTTGAATTCTTCTTCGAATTATTCGTCTTCGAATTCTTCTTCTTCAAGTTCTTCTTCTTCGAATTTTTCTTCTTCAAATTCTTCTTCTTCGAATTCTTATTCTTCTTCTTCTTCGAATTCTTCTTCTTCTTCTTCTTCGAATTCTTCTTCTTCTTCTTCTTCTTCGAATTCTTCTTCGAATACTTACTCGAATTCTTCTTCGAATTCTTCTTCTTCGAATTCTTCTTTGAATTCTTTGAATTCTTCTTCGACTACTCCTTCTTCGAATTCTTCTTCTTCTTCGAATTCTTCTCCGAATTCTTCTTCTTCTTCTTCGAATTCTTCTTCTTCTTTTTCGAATTCTTCTTCTTCGAATTCTTCTTCTTCTTCGAATTCTTCTTCATCTTATTCTTCTTCTAACTCTTCTTCTTCTTCTTCTTCGAATTCTTCTTCGAATTCTTTTTCTTCTTCGAATTCTTCTTCTTCGAATTTTTCTTCTTCGATTTCTTCTTTGAATTCTTCTTCTTCGAATGCTTCTTCTTCTTCTTCTTCTTCGAATTCTTCTTCAAATTCTTCTTCTTCGAATTCTTATGATCTTCTTCTTCTTCGAATTCTTCTTCTTCTTCTTATCGAATTCTTATGATCTTCTTCAAATTCTTCTTTTTATTCTTCTTCGAATTCTTCTTCGAATTCTTATTCTTGTTCTTATTCGAATTCTTCTTCGAATTCTTCTTTGAATTCTTATTCGACTACTCCTTCTTCGAATTCTTCTTCTTCTTCGAATTCTCCTTCTTCGAATTCTTATTCTTCTTCGAATTCTTCATCTTCTTCTTCGAATTCTTCTTCGAATACTTCTTCTTCTTCGAATTCTTCTTCTTCTTCGAATTCTCCTTCTTCGAATTCTTCTTCTTCTTCGAATTCTTCTTCTTCTTCGAATTCTTCTTCGAATCCTTCTTCTTTTTCGACTTCTTCTTCTTCGAATTCTTCTTCTTCTTCCTCTTCGAATTCTTCTTCGAATTCTTCTTCGAATTCTTCTTCGAATACTTCTTCTTCTTCGAATTCTTCTTCTTCTTCTTCTTCGAATTCTTCTTCTTCTTCTTCGAATTCTTCTTCAAATTTTGTTCTTCGAATTCTTATGATCTTCTACTTCTTCGAATTCTTCTTCTTCTTCTTATCGAATTCTTATGATCTTCTTCTTCTTCGAATTCTTCTTCTTCTTCTTCTTCGAATTCTTCTTCGAATTCTTATTCGAGTTCTTATTCGAATTCTTCTTCGAATTCTTCTTTGAATTATTCTTCGAATTCTTCTTCGAATACTTCTTCTTCGAATTCTTATGATCTTCTACTTCTTCGAATTCTTCTTCTTCTTCTTATCGAATTCTTATGATCTTCTTCTTCTTCGAATTCTTCTTCTTCTTCTTCTTCTTCGAATTCTTCTTCGAATTCTTATTCGAGTTCTTATTCGAATTCTTCTTCGAATTCTTCTTTGAATTATTCTTCGAATTCTTCTTCGAATACTTCTTCTTCGAATTCTTCTTCTTCTTCGAATTCTCCTTCTTCGAATTCTTCTTCTTCTTCGAATTCTTCTTCTTCTTCTTCGAATTCTTCTTCTTCTTCGAATTCTTCTTCGAATCCTTCTTCTTTTTCGAATTCTTCTTCTTCGAATTCTTCTTCTTCTTCGAATTCTTCTTCGAATTCTTCTTCTTCTTCAAATTCTTCTTCTTCGAATTTTTCTTCTTCAAATTCTTCTTCTTCGAATTCTTCTTTGAATTCTTCTTCGACTACTCCTTCTTCGAATTCTTCTTCTTCTTCGAATTCTCCTTCTTCGAATTCTTCTTCTTCTTCGAATTCTTCATCTTCTTCTTCGAATTCTTCTTCTTCTTCGAATTCTCCTTCTTCGAATTCTTCTTCTTCTTCGAATTCTTCTACTTCTTCGAATTCTTCTTCGAATCCTTCTTCTTTTTCGAATTCTTCTTCTTCGAATTCTTCTTCTTCTTCCTCTTCGAATTCTTCTTCGAATTCTTATTCGAATTCTTCTTCTTCGAATTCTTCTTTGAATTCTTCTTCGAATTCTTCTTCGAATATTTCTTCTTCTTCGAATTCTTCTTCTTCGAATTCTCCTTCTTCGAATTCTTCTTCTTCTTCGAATTCTTCTTCTTCTTCGAATTCTACTTCTTCTTCTTCTTCTTCTTCTTCTTCTTCTTCGAATTCTTATTCGAGTTCTTATGCGAATTCTTCTTCGAATTCTTCTTTGAATTCTTCTTCGAATTCTTCTTCGAATACTTCTTCTTCTTCGAATTCTTCTTCTTCGAATTCTTCTTCGAATTATTCTTCTTCTTTGAATTCTTCTTCGAATTATTCGTCTTCGAATTCTTCTTCTTCAAATTCTTCTTCTTCGAATTTTTCTTCTTCAAATTCTTCTTTTTCGAATTCTTCTTCTTCTTCTTCTTCGAATTCTTCTTCGAATACTTACTCGAATTCTTCTTCGAATTCTTCTTCTTCGAATTCTTCTTTGAATTCTTCTTTGAATTCTTCTTCGACTACTTCTTCTTCGAATTCTTCTTCTTCTTCGAATTCTCCTTCTTCGAATTCTTCTTCTTCTTCGAATTCTTCTTCGAATTCTTCTTCTTCGAATTCTTCTTCGAATCCTTCTTCTTTTTCGAATTCTTCTTCTTCGAATTCTTCTTCTTCGAATTCTTCTTCGAATTATTCTTCTTCTTTGAATTCTTCTTCGAATTATTCGTCTTCGAATTCTTCTTCTTCAAATTCTTCTTCTTCGAATTTTTCTTCTTCAAATTCTTCTTCTTCGAATTCTTCTTCTTCTTCTTCTTCGAATTCTTCTTCGAATTCTTATTCGAATTCTTCTTCGAATTCTTCTTCTTCGAATTCTTCTTTGAATTCTTCTTTGAATTCTTATTCGACTACTCCTTCTTCGAATTCTTCTTCTTCTTCGAATTCTCCTTCTTCGAATTCTTATTCTTCTTCGAATTCTTCATCTTCTTCTTCGAATTCTTCTTCGAATACTTCTTCTTCTTCGAATTCTTCTTCTTCTTCGAATTCTCCTTCTTCGAATTCTTCTTCTTCTTCGAATTCTTCTTCTTCTTCGAATTCTTCTTCGAATCCTTCTTCTTTTTCGACTTCTTCTTCTTCGAATTCTTCTTCTTCTTCCTCTTCGAATTCTTCTTCGAATTCTTCTTCGAATTCTTCTTCGAATACTTCTTCTTCTTCGAATTCTTCTTCTTCTTCTTCTTCGAATTCTTCTTCAAATTTTCTTCTTCGAATTCTTATGATCTTCTACTTCTTCGAATTCTTCTTCTTCTTCTTATCGAATTCTTATGATCTTCTTCTTCTTCGAATTCTTCTTCTTCTTCTTCGAATTCTTCTTCGAATTCTTATTCGAGTTCTTATTCGAATTCTTCTTCGAATTCTTCTTTGAATTATTCTTCGAATTCTTCTTCGAATACTTCTTCTTCGAATTCTTATGATCTTCTACTTCTTCGAATTCTTCTTCTTCTTCTTATCGAATTCTTATGATCTTCTTCTTCTTCGAATTCTTCTTCTTCTTCTTCTTCGAATTCTTCTTCGAATTCTTATTCGAGTTCTTATTCGAATTCTTCTTCGAATTCTTCTTTGAATTATTCTTCGAATTCTTCTTCGAATACTTCTTCTTCGAATTCTTCTTCTTCTTCGAATTCTCCTTCTTCGAATTCTTCTTCTTCTTCGAATTCTTCTTCTTCTTCTTCGAATTCTTCTTCTTCTTCGAATTCTTCTTCGAATCCTTCTTCTTTTTCGAATTCTTCTTCTTCGAATTCTTCTTCTTCTTCGAATTCTTCTTCGAATTCTTCTTCTTCTTCAAATTCTTCTTCTTCGAATTTTTCTTCTTCAAATTCTTCTTCTTCGAATTCTTCTTTGAATTCTTCTTCGACTACTCCTTCTTCGAATTCTTCTTCTTCTTCGAATTCTCCTTCTTCGAATTCTTCTTCTTCTTCGAATTCTTCATCTTCTTCTTCGAATTCTTCTTCTTCTTCGAATTCTCCTTCTTCGAATTCTTCTTCTTCTTCGAATTCTTCTACTTCTTCGAATTCTTCTTCGAATCCTTCTTCTTTTTCGAATTCTTCTTCTTCGAATTCTTCTTCTTCTTCCTCTTCGAATTCTTCTTCGAATTCTTATTCGAATTCTTCTTCTTCGAATTCTTCTTTGAATTCTTCTTCGAATTCTTCTTCGAATACTTCTTCTTCTTCGAATTCTTCTTCTTCGAATTCTCCTTCTTCGAATTCTTCTTCTTCTTCGAATTCTTCTTCTTCTTCGAATTCTACTTCTTCTTCTTCTTCTTCTTCTTCTTCTTCTTCTTCGAATTCTTATTCGAGTTCTTATGCGAATTCTTCTTCGAATTCTTCTTTGAATTATTCTTCGAATTCTTCTTCGAATACTACTTCTTCTTCGAATTCTTCTTCTTCTTCGAATTCTCCTTCTTCGAATCCTTCTTCTTCTTCGAATTCTTCTTCTTCGAATTCTTCTTCTTCGAATTCTTCTTCGAATTATTCTTCTTCTTTGAATTCTTCTTCGAATTATTCGTCTTCGAATTCTTCTTCTTCAAATTCTTCTTCTTCGAATTTTTCTTCTTCAAATTCTTCTTCTTCGAATTCTTCTTCTTCTTCTTCTTCGAATTCTTCTTCGAATACTTATTCGAATTCTTCTTCGAATTCTTCTTCTTCGAATTCTTCTTTGAATTCTTCTTTGAATTCTTCTTCGACTACTTCTTCTTCGAATTCTTCTTCTTCTTCGAATTCTCCTTCTTCGAATTCTTCTTCTTCTTCGAATTCTTCTTCTTCTTCGAATTCTTCTTCGAATCCTTCTTCTTTTTCGAATTCTTCTTCTTCGAATTCTTCTTCTTCGAATTCTTCTTCAAATTATTCTTCTTCGAATTCTTATGATCTTCTTCTTCTTCGAATTCTCCTTCTTCTTCTTATCGAATTCTTATGATCTTCTTCTTCGAATTTTTCTTTTTATTCTTCTTCGAATTCTTCTTCGAATTCTTATTCTTGTTCTTATTCGAATTCTTCTTCGAATTCTTCTTTGAATTCTTCTTCGACTACTCCTTCTTCGAATTCTTCTTCTTCTTCGAATTCTCCTTCTTCGAATTCTTCTTCTTCTTCGAATTCTTCATCTTCTTCTTTGAATTCTTCTTCGAATACTTCTTCTTCTTCGAATTCTTCTTCTTCTTCGAATTCTCCTTCTTCCAATTTTTCTTCTTCTTCGAATTCTTCTACTTCTTCGAATTCTTCTTCGAATCCTTCTTCTTTTTCGAATTCTTCTTCTTCGAATTCTTCTTCTTCTTCCTCTTCGAATTCTTCTTCGAATTCTTATTCGAATTCTTCTTCTTCGAATTCTTCTTTGAATTCTTCTTCGAATTCTTCTTCGAATACTTCTTCTTCTTCGAATTCTTCTTCTTCGAATTCTTCTTCGAATTATTCTTCTTCTTTGAATTCTTCTTCGAATTATTCGTCTTCGAATTCTTCTTCTTCAAATTCTTCTTCTTCGAATTTTTCTTCTTCAAATTCTTCTTTTTCGAATTCTTCTTCGAATTCTTCTTCGAATTCTTCTTCGAATACTTATTCGAATTCTTCTTCGAATTCTTCTTCTTCGAATTCTTCTTTGTATTCTTCTTTGAATTCTTCTTCGACTACTTCTTCTTCGAATTCTTCTTCTTCTTCGAATTCTCCTTCTTCGAATTCTTCTTCTTCTTCGAATTCTTCTTCGAATTCTTCTTCTTCGAATTCTTCTTCGAATCCTTCTTCTTTTTCGAATTCTTCTTCTTCGAATTCTTCTTCTTCGAATTCTTCTTCGAATTATTCTTCTTCTTTGAATTCTTCTTCGAATTATTCGTCTTCGAATTCTTCTTCTTCAAATTCTTCTTCTTCGAATTTTTCTTCTTCAAATTCTTCTTCTTCGAATTCTTCTTCTTCTTCTTCTTCGAATTCTTCTTCGAATTCTTCTTCGAATTCTTCTTCTTCGAATTCTTCTTTGAATTCTTCTTTGAATTCTTCTTCGACTACTTCTTCTTCGAATTCTTCTTCTTCTTCGAATTCTCCTTCTTCGAATTCTTCTTCTTCTTCGAATTCTTCTTCTTCTTCGAATTCTTCTTCGAATCCTTCTTCTTTTTCTTCTTCTTCTTCTTCGAATTCTTCTTCTTCGAATTCTTCTTCGAATTATTCTTCTTCTTTGAATTCTTCTTCGAATTATTCGTCTTCGAATTCTTCTTCTTCAAGTTCTTCTTCTTCGAATTTTTCTTCTTCAAATTCTTCTTCTTCGAATTCTTATTCTTCTTCTTCTTCGAATTCTTCTTCTTCTTCTTCTTCGAATTCTTCTTCTTCTTCTTCTTCGAATTCTTCTTCGAATACTTACTCGAATTCTTCTTCGAATTCTTCTTCTTCGAATTCTTCTTTGAATTCTTTGAATTCTTCTTCGACTACTCCTTCTTCGAATTCTTCTTCTTCTTCGAATTCTTCTCCGAATTCTTCTTCTTCTTCTTCGAATTCTTCTTCTTCTTTTTCGAATTCTTCTTCTTCGAATTCTTCTTCTTCTTCGAATTCTTCTTCATCTTATTCTTCTTCTAACTCTTCTTCTTCTTCTTCTTCGAATTCTTCTTCGAATTCTTTTTCTTCTTCGAATTCTTCTTCTTCGAATTTTTCTTCTTCGATTTCTTCTTTGAATTCTTCTTCTTCGAATGCTTCTTCTTCTTCTTCTTCTTCGAATTCTTCTTCAAATTCTTCTTCTTCGAATTCTTATGATCTTCTTCTTCTTCGAATTCTTCTTCTTCTTCTTATCGAATTCTTATGATCTTCTTCAAATTCTTCTTTTTATTCTTCTTCGAATTCTTCTTCGAATTCTTATTCTTGTTCTTATTCGAATTCTTCTTCGAATTCTTCTTTGAATTCTTATTCGACTACTCCTTCTTCGAATTCTTCTTCTTCTTCGAATTCTCCTTCTTCGAATTCTTATTCTTCTTCGAATTCTTCATCTTCTTCTTCGAATTCTTCTTCGAATACTTCTTCTTCTTCGAATTCTTCTTCTTCTTCGAATTCTCCTTCTTCGAATTCTTCTTCTTCTTCGAATTCTTCTTCTTCTTCGAATTCTTCTTCGAATCCTTCTTCTTTTTCGACTTCTTCTTCTTCGAATTCTTCTTCTTCTTCCTCTTCGAATTCTTCTTCGAATTCTTCTTCGAATTCTTCTTCGAATACTTCTTCTTCTTCGAATTCTTCTTCTTCTTCTTCTTCGAATTCTTCTTCTTCTTCTTCGAATTCTTCTTCAAATTTTGTTCTTCGAATTCTTATGATCTTCTACTTCTTCGAATTCTTCTTCTTCTTCTTATCGAATTCTTATGATCTTCTTCTTCTTCGAATTCTTCTTCTTCTTCTTCTTCGAATTCTTCTTCGAATTCTTATTCGAGTTCTTATTCGAATTCTTCTTCGAATTCTTCTTTGAATTATTCTTCGAATTCTTCTTCGAATACTTCTTCTTCGAATTCTTATGATCTTCTACTTCTTCGAATTCTTCTTCTTCTTCTTATCGAATTCTTATGATCTTCTTCTTCTTCGAATTCTTCTTCTTCTTCTTCTTCTTCGAATTCTTCTTCGAATTCTTATTCGAGTTCTTATTCGAATTCTTCTTCGAATTCTTCTTTGAATTATTCTTCGAATTCTTCTTCGAATACTTCTTCTTCGAATTCTTCTTCTTCTTCGAATTCTCCTTCTTCGAATTCTTCTTCTTCTTCGAATTCTTCTTCTTCTTCTTCGAATTCTTCTTCTTCTTCGAATTCTTCTTCGAATCCTTCTTCTTTTTCGAATTCTTCTTCTTCGAATTCTTCTTCTTCTTCGAATTCTTCTTCGAATTCTTCTTCTTCTTCAAATTCTTCTTCTTCGAATTTTTCTTCTTCAAATTCTTCTTCTTCGAATTCTTCTTTGAATTCTTCTTCGACTACTCCTTCTTCGAATTCTTCTTCTTCTTCGAATTCTCCTTCTTCGAATTCTTCTTCTTCTTCGAATTCTTCATCTTCTTCTTCGAATTCTTCTTCTTCTTCGAATTCTCCTTCTTCGAATTCTTCTTCTTCTTCGAATTCTTCTACTTCTTCGAATTCTTCTTCGAATCCTTCTTCTTTTTCGAATTCTTCTTCTTCGAATTCTTCTTCTTCTTCCTCTTCGAATTCTTCTTCGAATTCTTATTCGAATTCTTCTTCTTCGAATTCTTCTTTGAATTCTTCTTCGAATTCTTCTTCGAATATTTCTTCTTCTTCGAATTCTTCTTCTTCGAATTCTCCTTCTTCGAATTCTTCTTCTTCTTCGAATTCTTCTTCTTCTTCGAATTCTACTTCTTCTTCTTCTTCTTCTTCTTCTTCTTCTTCGAATTCTTATTCGAGTTCTTATGCGAATTCTTCTTCGAATTCTTCTTTGAATTCTTCTTCGAATTCTTCTTCGAATACTTCTTCTTCTTCGAATTCTTCTTCTTCGAATTCTTCTTCGAATTATTCTTCTTCTTTGAATTCTTCTTCGAATTATTCGTCTTCGAATTCTTCTTCTTCAAATTCTTCTTCTTCGAATTTTTCTTCTTCAAATTCTTCTTTTTCGAATTCTTCTTCTTCTTCTTCTTCGAATTCTTCTTCGAATACTTACTCGAATTCTTCTTCGAATTCTTCTTCTTCGAATTCTTCTTTGAATTCTTCTTTGAATTCTTCTTCGACTACTTCTTCTTCGAATTCTTCTTCTTCTTCGAATTCTCCTTCTTCGAATTCTTCTTCTTCTTCGAATTCTTCTTCGAATTCTTCTTCTTCGAATTCTTCTTCGAATCCTTCTTCTTTTTCGAATTCTTCTTCTTCGAATTCTTCTTCTTCGAATTATTCTTCGAATTATTCTTCTTCTTTGAATTCTTCTTCGAATTATTCGTCTTCGAATTCTTCTTCTTCAAATTCTTCTTCTTCGAATTTTTCTTCTTCAAATTCTTCTTCTTCGAATTCTTCTTCTTCTTCTTCTTCGAATTCTTCTTCGAATTCTTATTCGAATTCTTCTTCGAATTCTTCTTCTTCGAATTCTTCTTTGAATTCTTCTTTGAATTCTTATTCGACTACTCCTTCTTCGAATTCTTCTTCTTCTTCGAATTCTCCTTCTTCGAATTCTTATTCTTCTTCGAATTCTTCATCTTCTTCTTCGAATTCTTCTTCGAATACTTCTTCTTCTTCGAATTCTTCTTCTTCTTCGAATTCTCCTTCTTCGAATTCTTCTTCTTCTTCGAATTCTTCTTCTTCTTCGAATTCTTCTTCGAATCCTTCTTCTTTTTCGACTTCTTCTTCTTCGAATTCTTCTTCTTCTTCCTCTTCGAATTCTTCTTCGAATTCTTCTTCGAATTCTTCTTCGAATACTTCTTCTTCTTCGAATTCTTCTTCTTCTTCTTCTTCGAATTCTTCTTCAAATTTTCTTCTTCGAATTCTTATGATCTTCTACTTCTTCGAATTCTTCTTCTTCTTCTTATCGAATTCTTATGATCTTCTTCTTCTTCGAATTCTTCTTCTTCTTCTTCGAATTCTTCTTCGAATTCTTATTCGAGTTCTTATTCGAATTCTTCTTCGAATTCTTCTTTGAATTATTCTTCGAATTCTTCTTCGAATACTTCTTCTTCGAATTCTTATGATCTTCTACTTCTTCGAATTCTTCTTCTTCTTCTTATCGAATTCTTATGATCTTCTTCTTCTTCGAATTCTTCTTCTTCTTCTTCTTCGAATTCTTCTTCGAATTCTTATTCGAGTTCTTATTCGAATTCTTCTTCGAATTCTTCTTTGAATTATTCTTCGAATTCTTCTTCGAATACTTCTTCTTCGAATTCTTCTTCTTCTTCGAATTCTCCTTCTTCGAATTCTTCTTCTTCTTCGAATTCTTCTTCTTCTTCTTCGAATTCTTCTTCTTCTTCGAATTCTTCTTCGAATCCTTCTTCTTTTTCGAATTCTTCTTCTTCGAATTCTTCTTCTTCTTCGAATTCTTCTTCGAATTCTTCTTCTTCTTCAAATTCTTCTTCTTCGAATTTTTCTTCTTCAAATTCTTCTTCTTCGAATTCTTCTTTGAATTCTTCTTCGACTACTCCTTCTTCGAATTCTTCTTCTTCTTCGAATTCTCCTTCTTCGAATTCTTCTTCTTCTTCGAATTCTTCATCTTCTTCTTCGAATTCTTCTTCTTCTTCGAATTCTCCTTCTTCGAATTCTTCTTCTTCTTCGAATTCTTCTACTTCTTCGAATTCTTCTTCGAATCCTTCTTCTTTTTCGAATTCTTCTTCTTCGAATTCTTCTTCTTCTTCCTCTTCGAATTCTTCTTCGAATTCTTATTCGAATTCTTCTTCTTCGAATTCTTCTTTGAATTCTTCTTCGAATTCTTCTTCGAATACTTCTTCTTCTTCGAATTCTTCTTCTTCGAATTCTCCTTCTTCGAATTCTTCTTCTTCTTCGAATTCTTCTTCTTCTTCGAATTCTACTTCTTCTTCTTCTTCTTCTTCTTCTTCTTCTTCTTCGAATTCTTATTCGAGTTCTTATGCGAATTCTTCTTCGAATTCTTCTTTGAATTATTCTTCGAATTCTTCTTCGAATACTACTTCTTCTTCGAATTCTTCTTCTTCTTCGAATTCTCCTTCTTCGAATCCTTCTTCTTCTTCGAATTCTTCTTCTTCGAATTCTTCTTCTTCGAATTCTTCTTCGAATTATTCTTCTTCTTTGAATTCTTCTTCGAATTATTCGTCTTCGAATTCTTCTTCTTCAAATTCTTCTTCTTCGAATTTTTCTTCTTCAAATTCTTCTTCTTCGAATTCTTCTTCTTCTTCTTCTTCGAATTCTTCTTCGAATACTTATTCGAATTCTTCTTCGAATTCTTCTTCTTCGAATTCTTCTTTGAATTCTTCTTTGAATTCTTCTTCGACTACTTCTTCTTCGAATTCTTCTTCTTCTTCGAATTCTCCTTCTTCGAATTCTTCTTCTTCTTCGAATTCTTCTTCTTCTTCGAATTCTTCTTCGAATCCTTCTTCTTTTTCGAATTCTTCTTCTTCGAATTCTTCTTCTTCGAATTCTTCTTCAAATTATTCTTCTTCGAATTCTTATGATCTTCTTCTTCTTCGAATTCTCCTTCTTCTTCTTATCGAATTCTTATGATCTTCTTCTTCGAATTTTTCTTTTTATTCTTCTTCGAATTCTTCTTCGAATTCTTATTCTTGTTCTTATTCGAATTCTTCTTCGAATTCTTCTTTGAATTCTTCTTCGACTACTCCTTCTTCGAATTCTTCTTCTTCTTCGAATTCTCCTTCTTCGAATTCTTCTTCTTCTTCGAATTCTTCATCTTCTTCTTTGAATTCTTCTTCGAATACTTCTTCTTCTTCGAATTCTTCTTCTTCTTCGAATTCTCCTTCCAATTTTTCTTCTTCTTCGAATTCTTCTACTTCTTCGAATTCTTCTTCGAATCCTTCTTCTTTTTCGAATTCTTCTTCTTCGAATTCTTCTTCTTCTTCCTCTTCGAATTCTTCTTCGAATTCTTATTCGAATTCTTCTTCTTCGAATTCTTCTTTGAATTCTTCTTCGAATTCTTCTTCGAATTCTTCTTCTTCGAATTCTTCTTCGAATTATTCTTCTTCTTTGAATTCTTCTTCGAATTATTCGTCTTCGAATTCTTCTTCTTCAAATTCTTCTTCTTCGAATTTTTCTTCTTCAAATTCTTCTTTTTCGAATTCTTCTTCTTCTTTTTCTTCGAATTCTTCTTCGAATACTTATTCGAATTCTTCTTCGAATTCTTCTTCTTCGAATTCTTCTTTGAATTCTTCTTTGAATTCTTCTTCGACTACTTCTTCTTCGAATTCTTCTTCTTCTTCGAATTCTCCTTCTTCGAATTCTTCTTCTTCTTCGAATTCTTCTTCTTCTTCGAATTCTTCTTCTTCGAATTCTTCTTCGAATTATTCTTCTTCTTTGAATTCTTCTTCGAATTATTCGTCTTCGAATTCTTCTTCTTCAAATTCTTCTTCTTCGAATTTTTCTTCTTCAAATTCTTCTTCTTCGAATTCTTCTTCTTCTTCTTCTTCGAATTCTTCTTCGAATTCTTCTTCGAATACTTATTCGAATTCTTCTTCGAATTCTTCTTCTTCGAATTCTTCTTTGAATTCTTCTTTGAATTCTTCTTCGACTACTTCTTCTTCGAATTCTTCTTCTTTTTGAATTCTCCTTCTTCGAATTCTTCTTCTTCTTCGAATTCTTCTTCTTCTTCGAATTCTTCTTCGAATCCTTCTTCTTTTTCTTCTTCTTCTTCTTCGAATTCTTCTTCTTCGAATTCTTCTTCGAATTATTCTTCTTCTTTGAATTCTTCTTCGAATTATTCGTCTTCGAATTCTTCTTCTTCAAATTCTTCTTCTTCGAATTTTTCTTCTTCAAATTCTTCTTCTTCGAATTCTTATTCTTCTTCTTCTTCGAATTCTTCTTCTTCTTCTTCTTCGAATTCTTCTTCTTCTTCTTCTTCTTCGAATTCTTCTTCGAATACTTACTCGAATTCTTCTTCGAATTCTTCTTCTTCGAATTCTTCTTCGAATTCTTCTTCTTTGAATTCTTCTTTGAATTCTTCTTCGACTACTCCTTCTTCGAATTCTTCTTCTTCTTCGAATTCTTCTCCGAATTCTTCTTCTTCTTCTTCGAATTCTTCTTCTTCTTTTTCGAATTCTTCTTCTTCGAATTCTTCTTCTTCTTCGAATTCTTCTTCATCTTATTCTTCTTCTAACTCTTCTTCTTCTTCTTCTTCGAATTCTTCTTCGAATTCTTTTTCTTCTTCGAATTCTTCTTCTTCGAATTTTTCTTCTTCGATTTCTTCTTTGAATTCTTCTTCTTCGAATGCTTCTTCTTCTTCTTCTTCTTCGAATTCTTCTTCAAATTCTTCTTCTTCGAATTCTTATGATCTTCTTCTTCTTCGAATTCTTCTTCTTCTTCTTATCGAATTCTTATGATCTTCTTCAAATTCTTCTTTTTATTCTTCTTCGAATTCTTCTTCGAATTCTTATTCTTGTTCTTATTCGAATTCTTCTTCGAATTCTTCTTTGAATTCTTATTCGACTACTCCTTCTTCGAATTCTTCTTCTTCTTCGAATTCTCCTTCTTCGAATTCTTATTCTTCTTCGAATTCTTCATCTTCTTCTTCGAATTCTTCTTCGAATACTTCTTCTTCTTCGAATTCTTCTTCTTCTTCGAATTCTCCTTCTTCGAATTCTTCTTCTTCTTCGAATTCTTCTTCTTCTTCGAATTCTTCTTCGAATCCTTCTTCTTTTTCGACTTCTTCTTCTTCGAATTCTTCTTCTTCTTCCTCTTCGAATTCTTCTTCGAATTCTTCTTCGAATTCTTCTTCGAATACTTCTTCTTCTTCGAATTCTTCTTCTTCTTCTTCTTCGAATTCTTCTTCAAATTTTCTTCTTCGAATTCTTATGATCTTCTACTTCTTCGAATTCTTCTTCTTCTTCTTATCGAATTCTTATGATCTTCTTCTTCTTCGAATTCTTCTTCTTCTTCTTCGAATTCTTCTTCGAATTCTTATTCGAGTTCTTATTCGAATTCTTCTTCGAATTCTTCTTTGAATTATTCTTCGAATTCTTCTTCGAATACTTCTTCTTCGAATTCTTATGATCTTCTACTTCTTCGAATTCTTCTTCTTCTTCTTATCGAATTCTTATGATCTTCTTCTTCTTCGAATTCTTCTTCTTCTTCTTCTTCGAATTCTTCTTCGAATTCTTATTCGAGTTCTTATTCGAATTCTTCTTCGAATTCTTCTTTGAATTATTCTTCGAATTCTTCTTCGAATACTTCTTCTTCGAATTCTTCTTCTTCTTCGAATTCTCCTTCTTCGAATTCTTCTTCTTCTTCGAATTCTTCTTCTTCTTCTTCGAATTCTTCTTCTTCTTCGAATTCTTCTTCGAATCCTTCTTCTTTTTCGAATTCTTCTTCTTCGAATTCTTCTTCTTCTTCGAATTCTTCTTCGAATTCTTCTTCTTCTTCAAATTCTTCTTCTTCGAATTTTTCTTCTTCAAATTCTTCTTCTTCGAATTCTTCTTTGAATTCTTCTTCGACTACTCCTTCTTCGAATTCTTCTTCTTCTTCGAATTCTCCTTCTTCGAATTCTTCTTCTTCTTCGAATTCTTCATCTTCTTCTTCGAATTCTTCTTCTTCTTCGAATTCTCCTTCTTCGAATTCTTCTTCTTCTTCGAATTCTTCTACTTCTTCGAATTCTTCTTCGAATCCTTCTTCTTTTTCGAATTCTTCTTCTTCGAATTCTTCTTCTTCTTCCTCTTCGAATTCTTCTTCGAATTCTTATTCGAATTCTTCTTCTTCGAATTCTTCTTTGAATTCTTCTTCGAATTCTTCTTCGAATACTTCTTCTTCTTCGAATTCTTCTTCTTCGAATTCTCCTTCTTCGAATTCTTCTTCTTCTTCGAATTCTTCTTCTTCTTCGAATTCTACTTCTTCTTCTTCTTCTTCTTCTTCTTCTTCTTCTTCGAATTCTTATTCGAGTTCTTATGCGAATTCTTCTTCGAATTCTTCTTTGAATTATTCTTCGAATTCTTCTTCGAATACTACTTCTTCTTCGAATTCTTCTTCTTCTTCGAATTCTCCTTCTTCGAATCCTTCTTCTTCTTCGAATTCTTCTTCTTCGAATTCTTCTTCTTCGAATTCTTCTTCGAATTATTCTTCTTCTTTGAATTCTTCTTCGAATTATTCGTCTTCGAATTCTTCTTCTTCAAATTCTTCTTCTTCGAATTTTTCTTCTTCAAATTCTTCTTCTTCGAATTCTTCTTCTTCTTCTTCTTCGAATTCTTCTTCGAATACTTATTCGAATTCTTCTTCGAATTCTTCTTCTTCGAATTCTTCTTTGAATTCTTCTTTGAATTCTTCTTCGACTACTTCTTCTTCGAATTCTTCTTCTTCTTCGAATTCTCCTTCTTCGAATTCTTCTTCTTCTTCGAATTCTTCTTCTTCTTCGAATTCTTCTTCGAATCCTTCTTCTTTTTCGAATTCTTCTTCTTCGAATTCTTCTTCTTCGAATTCTTCTTCAAATTCTTCTTCTTCGAATTCTTATGATCTTCTTCTTCTTCGAATTCTTCTTCTTCTTCTTATCGAATTCTTATGATCTTCTTCTTCGAATTTTTCTTTTTATTCTTCTTCGAATTCTTCTTCGAATTCTTATTCTTGTTCTTATTCGAATTCTTCTTCGAATTCTTCTTTGAATTCTTCTTCGACTACTCCTTCTTCGAATTCTTCTTCTTCTTCGAATTCTCCTTCTTCGAATTCTTCTTCTTCTTCGAATTCTTCATCTTCTTCTTTGAATTCTTCTTCGAATACTTCTTCTTCTTCGAATTCTTCTTCTTCTTCGAATTCTCCTTCTTCCAATTTTTCTTCTTCTTCGAATTCTTCTACTTCTTCGAATTCTTCTTCGAATCCTTCTTCTTTTTCGAATTCTTCTTCTTCGAATTCTTCTTCTTCTTCCTCTTCGAATTCTTCTTCGAATTCTTATTCGAATTCTTCTTCTTCGAATTCTTCTTTGAATTCTTCTTCGAATTCTTCTTCGAATTCTTCTTCTTCGAATTCTTCTTCGAATTATTCTTCTTCTTTGAATTCTTCTTCGAATTATTCGTCTTCGAATTCTTCTTCTTCAAATTCTTCTTCTTCGAATTTTTCTTCTTCAAATTCTTCTTTTTCGAATTCTTCTTCTTCTTTTTCTTCGAATTCTTCTTCGAATACTTATTCGAATTCTTCTTCGAATTCTTCTTCTTCGAATTCTTCTTTGAATTCTTCTTCGACTACTTCTGCTTCGAATTCTTCTTCTTCTTCGAATTCTCCTTCTTCGAATTCTTCTTCTTCTTCGAATTCTTCTTCTTCTTCGAATTCTTCTTCTTCGAATTCTTCTTCGAATTATTCTTCTTCTTTGAATTCTTCTTCGAATTATTCGTCTTCGAATTCTTCTTCTTCAAATTCTTCTTCTTCGAATTTTTCTTCTTCAAATTCTTCTTCTTCGAATTCTTCTTCTTCTTCTTCTTCGAATTCTTCTTCGAATTCTTCTTCGAATACTTATTCGAATTCTTCTTCGAATTCTTCTTCTTCGAATTCTTCTTTGAATTCTTCTTTGAATTCTTCTTCGACTACTTCTTCTTCGAATTCTTCTTCTTCTTCGAATTCTCCTTCTTCGAATTCTTCTTCTTCTTCGAATTC
Source organism: Porphyrio hochstetteri (assembly GCA_020800305.1). NCBI lineage: Eukaryota > Metazoa > Chordata > Aves > Gruiformes > Rallidae > Porphyrio > Porphyrio hochstetteri. The sequence continues at coordinate 51,352 of JAJHSY010000011.1, read as the reverse complement.
TTCTTCTTCTTCGAATTCTTCTTCTTCGAATTCTTCTTCGAATTATTCTTCTTCTTTGAATTCTTCTTCGAATTATTCGTCTTCGAATTCTTCTTCTTCAAATTCTTCTTCTTCGAATTTTTCTTCTTCAAATTCTTCTTCTTCGAATTCTTCTTCTTCTTCTTCTTCGAATTCTTCTTCGAATTCTTCTTCGAATACTTATTCGAATTCTTCTTCGAATTCTTCTTCTTCGAATTCTTCTTTGAATTCTTCTTTGAATTCTTCTTCGACTACTTCTTCTTCGAATTCTTCTTCTTTTTGAATTCTCCTTCTTCGAATTCTTCTTCTTCTTCGAATTCTTCTTCTTCTTCGAATTCTTCTTCGAATCCTTCTTCTTTTTCTTCTTCTTCTTCTTCGAATTCTTCTTCTTCGAATTCTTCTTCGAATTATTCTTCTTCTTTGAATTCTTCTTCGAATTATTCGTCTTCGAATTCTTCTTCTTCAAATTCTTCTTCTTCGAATTTTTCTTCTTCAAATTCTTCTTCTTCGAATTCTTATTCTTCTTCTTCTTCGAATTCTTCTTCTTCTTCTTCTTCGAATTCTTCTTCTTCTTCTTCTTCTTCGAATTCTTCTTCGAATACTTACTCGAATTCTTCTTCGAATTCTTCTTCTTCGAATTCTTCTTTGAATTCTTCTTTGAATTCTTCTTCGACTACTCCTTCTTCGAATTCTTCTTCTTCTTCGAATTCTTCTCCGAATTCTTCTTCTTCTTCTTCGAATTCTTCTTCTTCTTTTTCGAATTCTTCTTCTTCGAATTCTTCTTCTTCTTCGAATTCTTCTTCATCTTATTCTTCTTCTAACTCTTCTTCTTCTTCTTCTTCGAATTCTTCTTCGAATTCTTTTTCTTCTTCGAATTCTTCTTCTTCGAATTTTTCTTCTTCGATTTCTTCTTTGAATTCTTCTTCTTCGAATGCTTCTTCTTCTTCTTCTTCTTCGAATTCTTCTTCAAATTCTTCTTCTTCGAATTCTTATGATCTTCTTCTTCTTCGAATTCTTCTTCTTCTTCTTATGGAATTCTTATGATCTTCTTCTTCAAATTCTTCTTTTTATTCTTCTTCGAATTCTTCTTCGAATTCTTATTCTTGTTCTTATTCGAATTCTTCTTCGAATTCTTCTTTGAATTCTTATTCGACTACTCCTTCTTCGAATTCTTCTTCTTCTTCGAATTCTCCTTCTTCGAATTCTTATTCTTCTTCGAATTCTTCATCTTCTTCTTCGAATTCTTCTTCGAATACTTCTTCTTCTTCGAATTCTTCTTCTTCTTCGAATTCTCCTTCTTCGAATTCTTCTTCTTCTTCGAATTCTTCTTCTTCTTCGAATTCTTCTTCGAATCCTTCTTCTTTTTCGACTTCTTCTTCGAATTCTTCTTCTTCTTCCTCTTCGAATTCTTCTTCGAATTCTTCTTCGAATTCTTCTTCGAATTCTTCTTCGAATACTTCTTCTTCTTCGAATTCTTCTTCTTCTTCTTCTTCGAATTCTTCTTCTTCTTCTTCGAATTCTTCTTCAAATTTTCTTCTTCGAATTCTTATGATCTTCTACTTCTTCGAATTCTTCTTCTTCTTCTTATCGAATTCTTATGATCTTCTTCTTCTTCGAATTCTTCTTCTTCTTCTTCTTCGAATTCTTCTTCGAATTCTTATTCGAGTTCTTATTCGAATTCTTCTTCGAATTCTTCTTTGAATTATTCTTCGAATTCTTCTTCGAATACTTCTTCTTCGAATTCTTATGATCTTCTACTTCTTCGAATTCTTCTTCTTCTTCTTATCGAATTCTTATGATCTTCTTCTTCTTCGAATTCTTCTTCTTCTTCTTCTTCTTCTTCTTCTTCGAATTCTTATTCGAGTTCTTATTCGAATTCTTCTTCGAATTCTTCTTTGAATTATTCTTCGAATTCTTCTTCGACTACTCCTTCTTCGAATTCTTCTTCTTCTTCGAATTCTCCTTCTTCGAATTCTTCTTCTTCGAATTCTTCTTCTTCTTCGAATTCTCCTTCTTCGAATTCTTCTTCTTCTTCGAATTCTTCTACTTCTTCGAATTCTTCTTCGAATCCTTCTTCTTTTTCGAATTCTTCTTCTTCGAATTCTTCTTCTTCTTCCTCTTCGAATTCTTCTTCGAATTCTTATTCGAATTCTTCTTCTTCGAATTCTTCTTTGAATTCTTCTTCGAATTCTTCTTCGAATACTTCTTCTTCTTCGAATTCTTCTTCTTCGAATTCTCCTTCTTCGAATTCTTCTTCTTCTTCGAATTCTTCTTCTTCTTCGAATTCTACTTCTTCTTCTTCTTCTTCTTCTTCTTCTTCTTCTTCGAATTCTTATTCGAGTTCTTATGCGAATTCTTCTTCGAATTCTTCTTTGAATTATTCTTCGAATTCTTCTTCGAATACTACTTCTTCTTCGAATTCTTCTTCTTCTTCGAATTCTCCTTCTTCGAATCCTTCTTCTTCTTCGAATTCTTCTTCTTCGAATTCTTCTTCTTCGAATTCTTCTTCGAATTATTCTTCTTCTTTGAATTCTTCTTCGAATTATTCGTCTTCGAATTCTTCTTCTTCAAATTCTTCTTCTTCGAATTTTTCTTCTTCAAATTCTTCTTCTTCGAATTCTTCTTCTTCTTCTTCTTCGAATTCTTCTTCGAATACTTATTCGAATTCTTCTTCGAATTCTTCTTCTTCGAATTCTTCTTTGAATTCTTCTTTGAATTCTTCTTCGACTACTTCTTCTTCGAATTCTTCTTCTTCTTCGAATTCTCCTTCTTCGAATTCTTCTTCTTCTTCGAATTCTTCTTCTTCTTCGAATTCTTCTTCGAATCCTTCTTCTTTTTCGAATTCTTCTTCTTCGAATTCTTCTTCTTCGAATTCTTCTTCAAATTCTTCTTCTTCGAATTCTTATGATCTTCTTCTTCTTCGAATTCTTCTTCTTCTTCTTATCGAATTCTTATGATCTTCTTCTTCGAATTCTTCTTTTTATTCTTCTTCGAATTCTTCTTCGAATTCTTATTCTTGTTCTTATTCGAATTCTTCTTTGAATTCTTCTTTGAATTCTTCTTCGACTACTCCTTCTTCGAATTCTTCTTCTTCTTCGAATTCTCCTTCTTCGAATTCTTCTTCTTCTTCGAATTCTTCATCTTCTTCTTTGAATTCTTCTTCGAATACTTCTTCTTCTTCGAATTCTTCTTCTTCTTCGAATTCTCCTTCTTCCAATTTTTCTTCTTCTTCGAATTCTTCTACTTCTTCGAATTCTTCTTCGAATCCTTCTTCTTTTTCGAATTCTTCTTCTTCGAATTCTTCTTCTTCTTCCTCTTCGAATTCTTCTTCGAATTCTTATTCGAATTCTTCTTCTTCGAATTCTTCTTTGAATTCTTCTTCGAATTCTTCTTCGAATACTTCTTCTTCTTCGAATTCTTCTTCTTCGAATTCTTCTTCGAATTATTCTTCTTCTTTGAATTCTTCTTCGAATTATTCGTCTTCGAATTCTTCTTCTTCAAATTCTTCTTCTTCGAATTTTTCTTCTTCAAATTCTTCTTTTTCGAATTCTTCTTCTTCTTCTTCTTCGAATTCTTCTTCGAATACTTATTCGAATTCTTCTTCGAATTCTTCTTCTTCGAATTCTTCTTTGAATTCTTCTTTGAATTCTTCTTCGACTACTTCTTCTTCGAATTCTTCTTCTTCTTCGAATTCTCCTTCTTCGAATTCTTCTTCTTCTTCGAATTCTTCTTCGAATTCTTCTTCTTCGAATTCTTCTTCGAATCCTTCTTCTTTTTCGAATTCTTCTTCTTCGAATTCTTCTTCTTCGAATTTTTCTTCGAATTATTCTTCTTCTTTGAATTCTTCTTCGAATTATTCGTCTTCGAATTCTTCTTCTTCAAATTCTTCTTCTTCGAATTTTTCTTCTTCAAATTCTTCTTCTTCGAATTCTTCTTCTTCTTCTTCTTCTTCTTCTTCTTCGAATTCTTCTTCGAATACTTATTCGAATTCTTCTTCGAATTCTTCTTCTTCGAATTCTTCTTTGAATTCTTCTTTGAATTCTTTTTCGACTACTTCTTCTTCGAATTCTTCTTCTTCTTCGAATTCTCCTTCTTCGAATTCTTCTTCTTCTTCGAATTCTTCTTCTTCTTCGAATTCTTCTTCGAATCCTTCTTCTTTTTCTTCTTCTTCTTCTTCGAATTCTTCTTCTTCGAATTCTTCTTCGAATTATTCTTCTTCTTTGAATTCTTCTTCGAATTATTCGTCTTCGAATTCTTCTTCTTCAAATTCTTCTTCTTCGAATTTTTCTTCTTCAAATTCTTCTTCTTCGAATTCTTATTCTTCTTCTTCTTCGAATTCTTCTTCTTCTTCTTCTTCTTCGAATTCTTCTTCTTCTTCTTCTTCTTCTTCGAATTCTTCTTCGAATACTTACTCGAATTCTTCTTCGAATTCTTCTTCTTCGAATTCTTCTTTGAATTCTTCTTTGAATTCTTCTTCGACTACTCCTTCTTCGAATTCTTCTTCTTCTTCGAATTCTTCTCCGAATTCTTCTTCTTCTTCTTCGAATTCTTCTTCTTCTTTTTCGAATTCTTCTTCTTCGAATTCTTCTTCTTCTTCGAATTCTTCTTCATCTTATTCTTCTTCTAACTCTTCTTCTTCTTCTTCTTCGAATTCTTCTTCGAATTCTTTTTCTTCTTCGAATTCTTCTTCTTCGAATTTTTCTTCTTCGATTTCTTCTTTGAATTCTTCTTCTTCGAATGCTTCTTCTTCTTCTTCTTCTTCGAATTCTTCTTCAAATTCTTCTTCTTCGAATTCTTATGATCTTCTTCTTCTTCGAATTCTTCTTCTTCTTCTTATCGAATTCTTATGATCTTCTTCTTCAAATTCTTTTTATTCTTCTTCGAATTCTTCTTCGAATTCTTATTCTTGTTCTTATTCGAATTCTTCTTCGAATTCTTCTTTGAATTCTTATTCGACTACTCCTTCTTCGAATTCTTCTTCTTCGAATTCTCCTTCTTTGAATTCTTATTCTTCTTCGAATTCTTCATCTTCTTCTTCGAATTCTTCTTCGAATACTTCTTCTTCTTCGAATTCTTCTTCTTCTTCGAATTCTCCTTCTTCGAATTCTTCTTCTTCTTCGAATTCTTCTTCTTCTTCGAATTCTTCTTCGAATCCTTCTTCTTTTTCGACTTCTTCTTCTTCGAATTCTTCTTCTTCTTCCTCTTCGAATTCTTCTTCGAATTCTTCTTCGAATTCTTCTTCTTCTTCTTCTTCTTCTTCGAATTCTTCTTCTTCTTCTTCGAATTCTTCTTCAAATTTTCTTCTTCGAATTCTTATGATCTTCTACTTCTTCGAATTCTTCTTCTTCTTCTTATCGAATTCTTATGATCTTCTTCTTCTTCGAATTCTTCTTCTTCTTCTTCTTCGAATTCTTCTTCGAATTCTTATTCGAGTTCTTATTCGAATTCTTCTTCGAATTCTTCTTTGAATTATTCTTCGAATTCTTCTTCGAATACTTCTTCTTCGAATTCTTATGATCTTCTACTTCTTCGAATTCTTCTTCTTCTTCTTATCGAATTCTTATGATCTTCTTCTTCTTCGAATTCTTCTTCTTCTTCTTCTTCTTCGAATTCTTCTTCGAATTCTTATTCGAGTTCTTATTCGAATTCTTCTTCGAATTCTTCTTTGAATTATTCTTCGAATTCTTCTTCGAATACTTCTTCTTCGAATTCTTCTTCTTCTTCGAATTCTCCTTCTTCGAATTCTTCTTCTTCTTCGAATTCTTCTTCTTCTTCTTCGAATTCTTCTTCTTCTTCGAATTCTTCTTCGAATCCTTCTTCTTTTTCGAATTCTTCTTCTTCGAATTCTTCTTCTTCTTCGAATTCTTCTTCGAATTCTTCTTCTTCTTCAAATTCTTCTTCTTCGAATTTTTCTTCTTCAAATTCTTCTTCTTCGAATTCTTCTTTGAATTCTTCTTCGACTACTCCTTCTTCGAATTCTTCTTCTTCTTCGAATTCTCCTTCTTCGAATTCTTCTTCTTCTTCGAATTCTTCATCTTCTTCTTCGAATTCTTCTTCTTCTTCGAATTCTCCTTATTCGAATTCTTCTTCTTCTTCGAATTCTTCTACTTCTTCGAATTCTTCTTCGAATCCTTCTTCTTTTTCGAATTCTTCTTCTTCGAATTCTTCTTCTTCTTCCTCTTCGAATTCTTCTTCGAATTCTTATTCGAATTCTTCTTCTTCGAATTCTTCTTTGAATTCTTCTTCGAATTCTTCTTAGAATACTTCTTCTTCTTCGAATTCTTCTTCTTCGAATTCTCCTTCTTCGAATTCTTCTTCTTCTTCGAATTCTTCTTCTTCTTCGAATTCTACTTCTTCTTCTTCTTCTTCTTCTTCTTCTTCTTCTTCGAATTCTTATTCGAGTTCTTATGCGAATTCTTCTTCGAATTCTTCTTTGAATTATTCTTCGAATTCTTCTTCGAATACTACTTCTTCTTCGAATTCTTCTTCTTCTTCGAATTCTCCTTCTTCGAATCCTTCTTCTTCTTCGAATTCTTCTTCTTCGAATTCTTCTTCTTCGAATTCTTCTTCGAATTATTCTTCTTTGAATTCTTCTTCGAATTATTCGTCTTCGAATTCTTCTTCTTCAAATTCTTCTTCTTCGAATTTTTCTTCTTCAAATTCTTCTTCTTCGAATTCTTCTTCTTCTTCTTCTTCGAATTCTTCTTCGAATACTTATTCGAATTCTTCTTCGAATTCTTCTTCTTCGAATTCTTCTTTGAATTCTTCTTTGAATTCTTCTTCGAATTCTTCTTTGAATTCTTCTTCGACTACTTCTTCTTCGAATTCTTCTTCTTCTTCGAATTCTCCTTCTTCGAATTCTTCTTCGAATCCTTCTTCTTTTTCGAATTCTTCTTCTTCGAATTCTTCTTCTTCTTCTTCTTCTTCGAATTCTTCTTCGAATTCTTATTCGAGTTCTTATTCGAATTCTTCTTCGAATTCTTCTTTGAATTATTCTTCGAATTCTTCTTCGACTACTCCTTCTTCGAATTCTTCTTCTTCTTCGAATTCTCCTTCTTCGAATTCTTCTTCTTCGAATTCTTCTTCTTCTTCGAATTCTCCTTCTTCGAATTCTTCTTCTTCTTCGAATTCTTCTACTTCTTCGAATTCTTCTTCGAATCCTTCTTCTTTTTCGAATTCTTCTTCTTCGAATTCTTCTTCTTCTTCCTCTTCGAATTCTTCTTCGAATTCTTATTCGAATTCTTCTTCTTCGAATTCTTCTTTGAATTCTTCTTCGAATTCTTCTTCGAATACTTCTTCTTCTTCGAATTCTTCTTCTTCGAATTCTCCTTCTTCGAATTCTTCTTCTTCTTCGAATTCTTCTTCTTCTTCGAATTCTACTTCTTCTTCTTCTTCTTCTTCTTCTTCTTCTTCTTCGAATTCTTATTCGAGTTCTTATGCGAATTCTTCTTCGAATTCTTCTTTGAATTATTCTTCGAATTCTTCTTCGAATACTACTTCTTCTTCGAATTCTTCTTCTTCTTCGAATTCTCCTTCTTCGAATCCTTCTTCTTCTTCGAATTCTTCTTCTTCGAATTCTTCTTCTTCGAATTCTTCTTCGAATTATTCTTCTTCTTTGAATTCTTCTTCGAATTATTCGTCTTCGAATTCTTCTTCTTCAAATTCTTCTTCTTCGAATTTTTCTTCTTCAAATTCTTCTTCTTCGAATTCTTCTTCTTCTTCTTCTTCGAATTCTTCTTCGAATACTTATTCGAATTCTTCTTCGAATTCTTCTTCTTCGAATTCTTCTTTGAATTCTTCTTTGAATTCTTCTTCGACTACTTCTTCTTCGAATTCTTCTTCTTCTTCGAATTCTCCTTCTTCGAATTCTTCTTCTTCTTCGAATTCTTCTTCTTCTTCGAATTCTTCTTCGAATCCTTCTTCTTTTTCGAATTCTTCTTCTTCGAATTCTTCTTCTTCGAATTCTTCTTCAAATTCTTCTTCTTCGAATTCTTATGATCTTCTTCTTCTTCGAATTCTTCTTCTTCTTCTTATCGAATTCTTATGATCTTCTTCTTCGAATTCTTCTTTTTATTCTTCTTCGAATTCTTCTTCGAATTCTTATTCTTGTTCTTATTCGAATTCTTCTTTGAATTCTTCTTTGAATTCTTCTTCGACTACTCCTTCTTCGAATTCTTCTTCTTCTTCGAATTCTCCTTCTTCGAATTCTTCTTCTTCTTCGAATTCTTCATCTTCTTCTTTGAATTCTTCTTCGAATACTTCTTCTTCTTCGAATTCTTCTTCTTCTTCGAATTCTCCTTCTTCCAATTTTTCTTCTTCTTCGAATTCTTCTACTTCTTCGAATTCTTCTTCGAATCCTTCTTCTTTTTCGAATTCTTCTTCTTCGAATTCTTCTTCTTCTTCCTCTTCGAATTCTTCTTCGAATTCTTATTCGAATTCTTCTTCTTCGAATTCTTCTTTGAATTCTTCTTCGAATTCTTCTTCGAATACTTCTTCTTCTTCGAATTCTTCTTCTTCGAATTCTTCTTCGAATTATTCTTCTTCTTTGAATTCTTCTTCGAATTATTCGTCTTCGAATTCTTCTTCTTCAAATTCTTCTTCTTCGAATTTTTCTTCTTCAAATTCTTCTTTTTCGAATTCTTCTTCTTCTTCTTCTTCGAATTCTTCTTCGAATACTTATTCGAATTCTTCTTCGAATTCTTCTTCTTCGAATTCTTCTTTGAATTCTTCTTTGAATTCTTCTTCGACTACTTCTTCTTCGAATTCTTCTTCTTCTTCGAATTCTCCTTCTTCGAATTCTTCTTCTTCTTCGAATTCTTCTTCGAATTCTTCTTCTTCGAATTCTTCTTCGAATCCTTCTTCTTTTTCGAATTCTTCTTCTTCGAATTCTTCTTCTTCGAATTTTTCTTCGAATTATTCTTCTTCTTTGAATTCTTCTTCGAATTATTCGTCTTCGAATTCTTCTTCTTCAAATTCTTCTTCTTCGAATTTTTCTTCTTCAAATTCTTCTTCTTCGAATTCTTCTTCTTCTTCTTCTTCTTCTTCTTCTTCGAATTCTTCTTCGAATACTTATTCGAATTCTTCTTCGAATTCTTCTTCTTCGAATTCTTCTTTGAATTCTTCTTTGAATTCTTTTTCGACTACTTCTTCTTCGAATTCTTCTTCTTCTTCGAATTCTCCTTCTTCGAATTCTTCTTCTTCTTCGAATTCTTCTTCTTCTTCGAATTCTTCTTCGAATCCTTCTTCTTTTTCTTCTTCTTCTTCTTCGAATTCTTCTTCTTCGAATTCTTCTTCGAATTATTCTTCTTCTTTGAATTCTTCTTCGAATTATTCGTCTTCGAATTCTTCTTCTTCAAATTCTTCTTCTTCGAATTTTTCTTCTTCAAATTCTTCTTCTTCGAATTCTTATTCTTCTTCTTCTTCGAATTCTTCTTCTTCTTCTTCTTCTTCGAATTCTTCTTCTTCTTCTTCTTCTTCTTCGAATTCTTCTTCGAATACTTACTCGAATTCTTCTTCGAATTCTTCTTCTTCGAATTCTTCTTTGAATTCTTCTTTGAATTCTTCTTCGACTACTCCTTCTTCGAATTCTTCTTCTTCTTCGAATTCTTCTCCGAATTCTTCTTCTTCTTCTTCGAATTCTTCTTCTTCTTTTTCGAATTCTTCTTCTTCGAATTCTTCTTCTTCTTCGAATTCTTCTTCATCTTATTCTTCTTCTAACTCTTCTTCTTCTTCTTCTTCGAATTCTTCTTCGAATTCTTTTTCTTCTTCGAATTCTTCTTCTTCGAATTTTTCTTCTTCGATTTCTTCTTTGAATTCTTCTTCTTCGAATGCTTCTTCTTCTTCTTCTTCTTCGAATTCTTCTTCAAATTCTTCTTCTTCGAATTCTTATGATCTTCTTCTTCTTCGAATTCTTCTTCTTCTTCTTATCGAATTCTTATGATCTTCTTCTTCAAATTCTTTTTATTCTTCTTCGAATTCTTCTTCGAATTCTTATTCTTGTTCTTATTCGAATTCTTCTTCGAATTCTTCTTTGAATTCTTATTCGACTACTCCTTCTTCGAATTCTTCTTCTTCGAATTCTCCTTCTTTGAATTCTTATTCTTCTTCGAATTCTTCATCTTCTTCTTCGAATTCTTCTTCGAATACTTCTTCTTCTTCGAATTCTTCTTCTTCTTCGAATTCTCCTTCTTCGAATTCTTCTTCTTCTTCGAATTCTTCTTCTTCTTCGAATTCTTCTTCGAATCCTTCTTCTTTTTCGACTTCTTCTTCTTCGAATTCTTCTTCTTCTTCCTCTTCGAATTCTTCTTCGAATTCTTCTTCGAATTCTTCTTCTTCTTCTTCTTCTTCTTCGAATTCTTCTTCTTCTTCTTCGAATTCTTCTTCAAATTTTCTTCTTCGAATTCTTATGATCTTCTACTTCTTCGAATTCTTCTTCTTCTTCTTATCGAATTCTTATGATCTTCTTCTTCTTCGAATTCTTCTTCTTCTTCTTCTTCGAATTCTTCTTCGAATTCTTATTCGAGTTCTTATTCGAATTCTTCTTCGAATTCTTCTTTGAATTATTCTTCGAATTCTTCTTCGAATACTTCTTCTTCGAATTCTTATGATCTTCTACTTCTTCGAATTCTTCTTCTTCTTCTTATCGAATTCTTATGATCTTCTTCTTCTTCGAATTCTTCTTCTTCTTCTTCTTCTTCGAATTCTTCTTCGAATTCTTATTCGAGTTCTTATTCGAATTCTTCTTCGAATTCTTCTTTGAATTATTCTTCGAATTCTTCTTCGAATACTTCTTCTTCGAATTCTTCTTCTTCTTCGAATTCTCCTTCTTCGAATTCTTCTTCTTCTTCGAATTCTTCTTCTTCTTCTTCGAATTCTTCTTCTTCTTCGAATTCTTCTTCGAATCCTTCTTCTTTTTCGAATTCTTCTTCTTCGAATTCTTCTTCTTCTTCGAATTCTTCTTCGAATTCTTCTTCTTCTTCAAATTCTTCTTCTTCGAATTTTTCTTCTTCAAATTCTTCTTCTTCGAATTCTTCTTTGAATTCTTCTTCGACTACTCCTTCTTCGAATTCTTCTTCTTCTTCGAATTCTCCTTCTTCGAATTCTTCTTCTTCTTCGAATTCTTCATCTTCTTCTTCGAATTCTTCTTCTTCTTCGAATTCTCCTTATTCGAATTCTTCTTCTTCTTCGAATTCTTCTACTTCTTCGAATTCTTCTTCGAATCCTTCTTCTTTTTCGAATTCTTCTTCTTCGAATTCTTCTTCTTCTTCCTCTTCGAATTCTTCTTCGAATTCTTATTCGAATTCTTCTTCTTCGAATTCTTCTTTGAATTCTTCTTCGAATTCTTCTTAGAATACTTCTTCTTCTTCGAATTCTTCTTCTTCGAATTCTCCTTCTTCGAATTCTTCTTCTTCTTCGAATTCTTCTTCTTCTTCGAATTCTACTTCTTCTTCTTCTTCTTCTTCTTCTTCTTCTTCTTCGAATTCTTATTCGAGTTCTTATGCGAATTCTTCTTCGAATTCTTCTTTGAATTATTCTTCGAATTCTTCTTCGAATACTACTTCTTCTTCGAATTCTTCTTCTTCTTCGAATTCTCCTTCTTCGAATCCTTCTTCTTCTTCGAATTCTTCTTCTTCGAATTCTTCTTCTTCGAATTCTTCTTCGAATTATTCTTCTTTGAATTCTTCTTCGAATTATTCGTCTTCGAATTCTTCTTCTTCAAATTCTTCTTCTTCGAATTTTTCTTCTTCAAATTCTTCTTCTTCGAATTCTTCTTCTTCTTCTTCTTCGAATTCTTCTTCGAATACTTATTCGAATTCTTCTTCGAATTCTTCTTCTTCGAATTCTTCTTTGAATTCTTCTTTGAATTCTTCTTCGAATTCTTCTTTGAATTCTTCTTCGACTACTTCTTCTTCGAATTCTTCTTCTTCTTCGAATTCTCCTTCTTCGAATTCTTCTTCGAATCCTTCTTCTTTTTCGAATTCTTCTTCTTCGAATTCTTCTTCTTCGAATTCTTCTTCAAATTCTTCTTCTTCGAATTCTTATGATCTTCTTCTTCTTCGAATTCTTCTTCTTCTTCTTCTTCTTCGAATTCTTCTTCGAATTCTTATTCGAGTTCTTATTCGAATTCTTCTTCGAATTCTTCTTTGAATTATTCTTCGAATTCTTCTTCGAATACTTCTTCTTCGAATTCTTATGATCTTCTACTTCTTCGAATTCTTCTTCTTCTTCTTATCGAATTCTTATGATCTTCTTCTTCTTCGAATTCTTCTTCTTCTTCTTCTTCTTCGAATTCTTCTTCGAATTCTTATTCGAGTTCTTATTCGAATTCTTCTTCGAATTCTTCTTTGAATTATTCTTCGAATTCTTCTTCGAATACTTCTTCTTCGAATTCTTCTTCTTCTTCGAATTCTCCTTCTTCGAATTCTTCTTCTTCTTCGAATTCTTCTTCTTCTTCTTCGAATTCTTCTTCTTCTTCGAATTCTTCTTCGAATCCTTCTTCTTTTTCGAATTCTTCTTCTTCGAATTCTTCTTCTTCTTCGAATTCTTCTTCGAATTCTTCTTCTTCTTCAAATTCTTCTTCTTCGAATTTTTCTTCTTCAAATTCTTCTTCTTCGAATTCTTCTTCTTCTTCCTCTTCGAATTCTTCTTCGAATTCTTATTCGAATTCTTCTTCTTCGAATTCTTCTTTAAATTCTTCTTCGAATTCTTCTTCGAATACTTCTTCTTCTTCGAATTCTTCTTCTTCGAATTCTTCTTCTTCTTCGAATCCTTCTTCTTCTTCGAATCCTTCTTCTTTTTCGAATTCTTCTTCTTCGAATTCTACTTCTTCTTCTTCTTCTTCTTCTTCTTCTTCTTCTTCGAATTCTTATTCGAGTTCTTATGCATATTCTTCTTCGAATTCTTCTTTGAATTATTCTTCGAATTCTTCTTCGAATACTTCTTCTTCGAATTCTTATGATCTTCTACTTCTTCGAATTCTTCTTCTTCTTCTTATCGAATTCTTATGATCTTCTTCTTCTTCGAATTCTTCTTCTTCTTCTTCTTCTTCGAATTCTTCTTCGAATTCTTATTCGAGTTCTTATTCGAATTCTTCTTCGAATTCTTCTTTGAATTATTCTTCGAATTCTTCTTCGAATACTTCTTCTTCGAATTCTTCTTCTTCTTCGAATTCTCCTTCTTCTTCGAATTCTCCTTCTTCGAATTCTTCTTCTTCTTCGAATTCTTCTTCTTCTTCTTCGAATTCTTCTTCTTCTTCGAATTCTTCTTCGAATCCTTCTTCTTTTTCGAATTCTTCTTCTTCGAATTCTTCTTCTTCTTCGAATTCTTCTTCGAATTCTTCTTCTTCTTCAAATTCTTCTTCTTCGAATTTTTCTTCTTCAAATTCTTCTTCTTCGAATTCATCTTTGAATTCTTCTTCGACTACTCCTTCTTCGAATTCTTCTTCTTCTTCGAATTCTCCTTCTTCGAATTCTTCTTCTTCTTCGAATTCTTCATCTTCTTCTTCGAATTCTTCTTCTTCTTCGAATTCTCCTTCTTCGAATTCTTCTTCTTCTTCGAATTCTTCTTCTTCTTCTTCGAATTCTTCTTCTTCTTCGAATTCTTCTTCGAATCCTTCTTCTTCTTCGAATTCTTCTTCGAATTCTTATTCTTGTTCTTATTCGAATTCTTCTTCGAATTCTTCTTTGAATTCTTCTTCGACTACTCCTTCTTCGAATTCTTCTTCTTCTTCGAATTCTCCTTCTTCGAATTCTTCTTCTTCTTCGAATTCTTCATCTTCTTCTTCGAATTCTTCTTCTTCTTCGAATTCTCCTTCTTCGAATTCTTCTTCTTCTTCGAATTCTTCTACTTCTTCGAATTCTTCTTCGAATCCTTCTTCTTTTTCGAATTCTTCTTCTTCGAATTCTTCTTCTTCTTCCTCTTCGAATTCTTCTTCGAATTCTTATTCGAATTCTTCTTCTTCGAATTCTTCTTTGAATTCTTCTTCGAATTCTTCTTAGAATACTTCTTCTTCTTCGAATTCTTCTTCTTCTTCGAATTCTCCTTCTTCGAATTCTTCTTCTTCTTCGAATTCTTCTTCTTCTTCGAATTCTACTTCTTCTTCTTCTTCTTCTTCTTCTTCTTCTTCGAATTCTTATTCGAGTTCTTATGCGAATTCTTCTTCGAATTCTTCTTTGAATTATTCTTCGAATTCTTCTTCGAATACTACTTCTTCTTCGAATTCTTCTTCTTCTTCGAATTCTCCTTCTTCGAATCCTTCTTCTTCTTCGAATTCTTCTTCTTCGAATTCTTCTTCTTCGAATTCTTCTTCGAATTATTCTTCTTCTTTGAATTCTTCTTCGAATTATTCGTCTTCGAATTCTTCTTCTTCAAATTCTTCTTCTTCGAATTTTTCTTCTTCAAATTCTTCTTCTTCGAATTCTTCTTCTTCTTCGAATTCTCCTTCTTCGAATTCTTCTTCTTCTTCGAATTCTTCTTCTTCTTCGAATTCTTCTTCGAATCCTTCTTCTTTTTCTTCTTCTTCTTCTTCGAATTCTTCTTCTTCGAATTCTTCTTCGAATTATTCTTCTTCTTTGAATTCTTCTTCGAATTATTCGTCTTCGAATTCTTCTTCTTCAAATTCTTCTTCTTCGAATTTTTCTTCTTCAAATTCTTCTTCTTCGAATTCTTCTTCTTCTTCTTCTTCGAATTCTTCTTCTTCTTCTTCTTCTTCGAATTCTTCTTCGAATACTTACTCGAATTCTTCTTCGAATTCTTCTTCTTCGAATTCTTCTTTGAATTCTTCTTTGAATTCTTCTTCGACTACTCCTTCTTCGAATTCTTCTTCTTCTTCGAATTCTTCTCCGAATTCTTCTTCTTCTTCTTCGAATTCTTCTTCTTCTTTTTCGAATTCTTCTTCTTCGAATTCTTCTTCTTCTTCGAATTCTTCTTCATCTTATTCTTCTTCTAACTCTTCTTCTTCTTCTTCTTCGAATTCTTCTTTGAATTCTTTTTCTTCTTCGAATTCTTCTTCTTCGAATTTTTCTTCTTCGATTTCTTCTTTGAATTCTTCTTCTTCGAATGCTTCTTCTTCTTCTTCTTCTTCGAATTCTTCTTCAAATTCTTCTTCTTCGAATTCTTATGATCTTCTTCTTCTTCGAATTCTTCTTCTTCTTCTTATCGAATTCTTATGATCTTCTTCTTCAAATTCTTCTTTTTATTCTTCTTCGAATTCTTCTTCGAATTCTTATTCTTGTTCTTATTCGAATTCTTCTTCGAATTCTTCTTTGAATTCTTATTCGACTACTCCTTCTTCGAATTCTTCTTCTTCTTCGAATTCTCCTTCTTCGAATTCTTATTCTTCTTCGAATTCTTCATCTTCTTCTTCGAATTCTTCTTCGAATACTTCTTCTTCTTCGAATTCTTCTTCTTCTTCGAATTCTCCTTCTTCGAATTCTTCTTCTTCTTCGAATTCTTCTTCTTCTTCGAATTCTTCTTCGAATCCTTCTTCTTTTTCGACTTCTTCTTCTTCGAATTCTTCTTCTTCTTCCTCTTCGAATTCTTCTTCGAATTCTTCTTCGAATTCTTCTTCCAATTCTTCTTCGAATACTTCTTCTTCTTCGAATTCTTCTTCTTCTTCTTCTTCGAATTCTTCTTCTTCTTCTTCGAATTCTTCTTCAAATTTTCTTCTTCGAATTCTTATGATCTTCTACTTCTTCGAATTCTTCTTCTTCTTCTTATCGAATTCTTATGATCTTCTTCTTCTTCGAATTCTTCTTCTTCTTCTTCTTCGAATTCTTCTTCGAATTCTTATTCGAGTTCTTATTCGAATTCTTCTTCGAATTCTTCTTTGAATTATTCTTCGAATTCTTCTTCGAATACTTCTTCTTCGAATTCTTATGATCTTCTACTTCTTCGAATTCTTCTTCTTCTTCTTCTTATCGAATTCTTATGATCTTCTTCTTCTTCGAATTCTTCTTCTTCTTCTTCTTCTTCGAATTCTTCTTCGAATTCTTATTCGAGTTCTTATTCGAACTCTTCTTCGAATTCTTCTTTGAATTATTCTTCGAATTCTTCTTCGAATACTTCTTCTTCGAATTCTTCTTCTTCTTCGAATTCTCCTTCTTCGAATTCTTCTTCTTCTTCGAATTCTTCTTCTTCTTCTTCGAATTCTTCTTCTTCTTCGAATTCTTCTACGAATCCTTCTTCTTTTTCGAATTCTTCTTCTTCGAATTCTTCTTCTTCTTCGAATTCTTCTTCGAATTCTTCTTCTTCTTCAAATTCTTCTTCTTCGAATTTTTCTTCTTCAAATTCTTCTTCTTCGAATTCTTCTTTGAATTCTTCTTCGACTACTCCTTCTTCGAATTCTTCTTCTTCTTCGAATTCTCCTTCTTCGAATTCTTCTTCTTCTTCGAATTCTTCATCTTCTTCTTCGAATTCTTCTTCTTCTTCGAATTCTCCTTCTTCGAATTCTTCTTCTTCTTCGAATTCTTCTACTTCTTCGAATTCTTCTTCGAATCCTTCTTCTTTTTCGAATTCTTCTTCTTCGAATTCTTCTTCTTCTTCCTCTTCGAATTCTTCTTCGAATTCTTATTCGAATTCTTCTTCTTCGAATTCTTCTTTGAATTCTTCTTCGAATTCTTCTTCGAATACTTCTTCTTCTTCGAATTCTTCTTCTTCGAATTCTCCTTCTTCGAATTCTTCTTCTTCTTCGAATTCTTCTTCTTCTTCGAATTCTACTTCTTCTTCTTCTTCTTCTTCTTCTTCTTCTTCTTCGAATTCTTATTCGAGTTCTTATGCGAATTCTTCTTCGAATTCTTCTTTGAATTATTCTTCGAATTCTTCTTCGAATACTACTTCTTCTTCGAATTCTTCTTCTTCTTCGAATTCTCCTTCTTCGAATCCTTCTTCTTCTTCGAATTCTTCTTCTTCGAATTCTTCTTCTTCGAATTCTTCTTCGAATTCTTCTTCTTCGAATTCTTCTTCGAATTATTCTTCTTCTTTGAATTCTTCTTCGAATTATTCGTCTTCGAATTCTTCTTCTTCAAATTCTTCTTCTTCGAATTTTTCTTCTTCAAATTCTTCTTCTTCGAATTCTTCTTCTTCTTCTTCTTCGAATTCTTCTTCGAATACTTATTCGAATTCTTCTTCGAATTCTTCTTCTTCGAATTCTTCTTTCAATTCTTCTTTGAATTCTTCTTCGACTACTTCTTCTTCGAATTCTTCTTCTTCTTCGAATTCTCCTTCTTCGAATTCTTCTTCTTCTTCGAATTCTTCTTCTTCTTCGAATTCTTCTTCGAATCCTTCTTCTTTTTCGAATTCTTCTTCTTCGAATTCTTCTTCTTCGAATTCTTCTTCAAATTCTTCTTCTTCGAATTCTTATGATCTTCTTCTTCTTCGAATTCTTCTTCTTCTTCTTATCGAATTCTTATGATCTTCTTCTTCGAATTCTTCTTTTTATTCTTCTTCTTCTTCTTCTTCGAATTCTTCTTCGAATACTTATTCGAATTCTTCTTCGAATTCGTCTTTTTCGAATTCTTCTTTGAATTCTTCTTTGAATTCTTCTTCGACTACTTCTTCTTCGAATTCTTCTTCTTCTTCGAATTCTCCTTCTTCGAATTCTTCTTCTTCTTCGAATTCTTCTTCTTCTTCGAATTCTTCTTCGAATCCTTCTTCTTTTTCGAATTCTTCTTCTTCGAATTCTTCTTCTTCGAATTCTTCTTCGAATTATTCTTCTTCTTTGAATTCTTCTTCGAATTATTCGTCTTCGAATTCTTCTTCTTCAAATTCTTCTTCTTCGAATTTTTCTTCTTCAAATTCTTCTTCTTCGAATTCTTATTCTTCTTCTTCTTCGAATTCTTCTTCTTCTTCTTCTTCGAATTCTTCTTCTTCTTCTTCTTCTTCGAATTCTTCTTCGAATACTTACTCGAATTCTTCTTCGAATTCTTCTTCTTCGAATTCTTCTTTGAATTCTTCTTTGAATTCTTCTTCGACTACTCCTTCTTCGAATTCTTCTTCTTCTTCGAATTCTTCTCCGAATTCTTCTTCTTCTTCTTCGAATTCTTCTTCTTCTTTTTCGAATTCTTCTTCTTCGAATTCTTCTTCTTCTTCGAATTCTTCTTCATCTTATTCTTCTTCTAACTCTTCTTCTTCTTCTTCTTCGAATTCTTCTTCGAATTCTTTTTCTTCTTCGAATTCTTCTTCTTCGAATTTTTCTTCTTCGATTTCTTCTTTGAATTCTTCTTCTTCGAATGCTTCTTCTTCTTCTTCTTCTTCGAATTCTTCTTCAAATTCTTCTTCTTCGAATTCTTATGATCTTCTTCTTCTTCGAATTCTTCTTCTTCTTCTTATCGAATTCTTATGATCTTCTTCTTCAAATTCTTCTTTTTATTCTTCTTCGAATTCTTCTTCGAATTCTTATTCTTGTTCTTATTCGAATTCTTCTTCGAATTCTTCTTTGAATTCTTATTCGACTACTCCTTCTTCGAATTCTTCTTCTTCTTCGAATTCTCCTTCTTCGAATTCTTATTCTTCTTCGAATTCTTCATCTTCTTCGAATTCTTCTTCTTCTTCTTCTTCTTCGAATTCTTCTTCGAATTCTTATTCGAGTTCTTATTCGAATTCTTCTTCGAATTCTTCTTTGAATTATTCTTCGAATTCTTCTTCGAATACTTCTTCTTCGAATTCTTCTTCTTCTTCGAATTCTCCTTCTTCGAATTCTTCTTCTTCTTCGAATTCTTCTTCTTCTTCTTCGAATTCTTCTTCTTCTTCGAATTCTTCTACGAATCCTTCTTCTTTTTCGAATTCTTCTTCTTCGAATTCTTCTTCTTCTTCGAATTCTTCTTCGAATTCTTCTTCTTCTTCAAATTCTTCTTCTTCGAATTTTTCTTCTTCAAATTCTTCTTCTTCGAATTCTTCTTTGAATTCTTCTTCGACTACTCCTTCTTCGAATTCTTCTTCTTCTTCGAATTCTCCTTCTTCGAATTCTTCTTCTTCTTCGAATTCTTCATCTTCTTCTTCGAATTCTTCTTCTTCTTCGAATTCTCCTTCTTCGAATTCTTCTTCTTCTTCGAATTCTTCTACTTCTTCGAATTCTTCTTCGAATCCTTCTTCTTTTTCGAATTCTTCTTCTTCGAATTCTTCTTCTTCTTCCTCTTCGAATTCTTCTTCGAATTCTTATTCGAATTCTTCTTCTTCGAATTCTTCTTTGAATTCTTCTTCGAATTCTTCTTCGAATACTTCTTCTTCTTCGAATTCTTCTTCTTCGAATTCTCCTTCTTCGAATTCTTCTTCTTCTTCGAATTCTTCTTCTTCTTCGAATTCTACTTCTTCTTCTTCTTCTTCTTCTTCTTCTTCTTCTTCGAATTCTTATTCGAGTTCTTATGCGAATTCTTCTTCGAATTCTTCTTTGAATTATTCTTCGAATTCTTCTTCGAATACTACTTCTTCTTCGAATTCTTCTTCTTCTTCGAATTCTCCTTCTTCGAATCCTTCTTCTTCTTCGAATTCTTCTTCTTCGAATTCTTCTTCTTCGAATTCTTCTTCGAATTATTCTTCTTCTTTGAATTCTTCTTCGAATTATTCGTCTTCGAATTCTTCTTCTTCAAATTCTTCTTCTTCGAATTTTTCTTCTTCAAATTCTTCTTCTTCGAATTCTTCTTCTTCTTCTTCTTCGTATTCTTCTTCGAATACTTATTCGAATTCTTCTTCGAATTCTTCTTCTTCGAATTCTTCTTTGAATTCTTCTTTGAATTCTTCTTCGACTACTTCTTCTTCGAATTCTTCTTCTTCTTCGAATTCTCCTTCTTCGAATTCTTATTCTTCTTCGAATTCTTCTTCTTCTTCGAATTCTTCTTCGAATCCTTCTTCTTTTTCGAATTCTTCTTCTTCGAATTCTTCTTCTTCGAATTCTTCTTCAAATTCTTCTTCTTCGAATTCTTATGATCTTCTTCTTCTTCGAATTCTTCTTCTTCTTCTTATCGAATTCTTATGATCTTCTTCTTCGAATTCTTCTTTTTATTCTTCTTCGAATTCTTCTTCGAATTCTTATTCTTGTTCTTATTCGAATTCTTCTTCGAATTCTTCTTTGAATTCTTCTTCGACTACTCCTTCTTCGAATTCTTCTTCTTCTTCGAATTCTCCTTCTTCGAATTCTACTTCTTCTTCGAATTCTTCATCTTCTTCTTTGAATTCTTCTTCGAATACTTCTTCTTCTTCGAATTCTTCTTCTTCTTCGAATTCTCCTTCTTCCAATTTTTCTTCTTCTTCGAATTCTTCTACTTCTTCGAATTCTTCTTCGAATCCTTCTTCTTTTTCGAATTCTTCTTCTTCGAATTCTTCTTCTTCTTCCTCTTCGAATTCTTCTTCGAATTCTTATTCGAATTCTTCTTCTTCGAATTCTTCTTTGAATTCTTCTTCGAATTCTTCTTCGAATACTTCTTCTTCTTCGAATTCTTCTTCTTCGAATTCTTCTTCGAATTATTCTTCTTCTTTGAATTCTTCTTCGAATTATTCGTCTTCGAATTCTTCTTCTTCAAATTCTTCTTCTTCGAATTTTTCTTCTTCAAATTCTTCTTTTTCGAATTCTTCTTCTTCTTCTTCTTCGAATTCTTCTTCGAATACTTATTCGAATTCTTCTTCGAATTCTTCTTCTTCGAATTCTTCTTTGAATTCTTCTTTGAATTCTTCTTCGACTACTTCTTCTTCGAATTCTTCTTCTTCTTCGAATTCTCCTTCTTCGAATTCTTCTTCTTCTTCGAATTCTTCTTCTTCTTCGAATTCTTCTTCTTCGAATTCTTCTTCGAATTATTCTTCTTCTTTGAATTCTTCTTCGAATTATTCGTCTTCGAATTCTTCTTCTTCAAATTCTTCTTCTTCGAATTTTTCTTCTTCAAATTCTTCTTCTTCGAATTCTTCTTCTTCTTCTTCTTCGTATTCTTCTTCGAATACTTATTCGAATTCTTCTTCGAATTCTTCTTCTTCGAATTCTTCTTTGAATTCTTCTTTGAATTCTTCTTCGACTACTTCTTCTTCGAATTCTTCTTCTTCTTCGAATTCTCCTTCTTCGAATTCTTCTTCTTCTTCGAATTCTTCTTCTTCTTCGAATTCTTCTTCGAATCCTTCTTCTTTTTCGAATTCTTCTTCTTCGAATTCTTCTTCTTCGAATTCTTCTTCAAATTCTTCTTCTTCGAATTCTTATGATCTTCTTCTTCTTCGAATTCTTCTTCTTCTTCTTATCGAATTCTTATGATCTTCTTCTTCGAATTCTTCTTTTTATTCTTCTTCGAATTCTTCTTCGAATTCTTATTCTTGTTCTTATTCGAATTCTTCTTCGAATTCTTCTTTGAATTCTTCTTCGACTACTCCTTCTTCGAATTCTTCTTCTTCTTCGAATTCTCCTTCTTCGAATTCTTCTTCTTCTTCGAATTCTTCATCTTCTTCTTTGAATTCTTCTTCGAATACTTCTTCTTCTTCGAATTCTTCTTCTTCTTCGAATTCTCCTTCTTCCAATTTTTCTTCTTCTTCGAATTCTTCTACTTCTTCGAATTCTTCTTCGAATCCTTCTTCTTTTTCGAATTCTTCTTCTTCGAATTCTTCTTCTTCTTCCTCTTCGAATTCTTCTTCGAATTCTTATTCGAATTCTTCTTCTTCGAATTCTTCTTTGAATTCTTCTTCGAATTCTTCTTCGAATACTTCTTCTTCTTCGAATTCTTCTTCTTCGAATTCTTCTTCGAATTATTCTTCTTCTTTGAATTCTTCTTCGAATTATTCGTCTTCGAATTCTTCTTCTTCAAATTCTTCTTCTTCGAATTTTTCTTCTTCAAATTCTTCTTTTTCGAATTCTTCTTCTTCTTCTTCTTCGAATTCTTCTTCGAATACTTATTCGAATTCTTCTTCGAATTCTTCTTCTTCGAATTCTTCTTTGAATTCTTCTTTGAATTCTTCTTCGACTACTTCTTCTTCGAATTCTTCTTCTTCTTCGAATTCTCCTTCTTCGAATTCTTCTTCTTCTTCGAATTCTTCTTCTTCTTCGAATTCTTCTTCTTCGAATTCTTCTTCGAATCCTTCTTCTTTTTCGAATTCTTCTTCTTCGAATTCTTCTTCTTCGAATTCTTCTTCGAATTATTCTTCTTCTTTGAATTCTTCTTCGAATTATTCGTCTTCGAATTCTTCTTCTTCAAATTCTTCTTCTTCGAATTTTTCTTCTTCAAATTCTTCTTCTTCGAATTCTTCTTCTTCTTCTTCTTCGAATTCTTCTTCGAATACTTATTCGAATTCTTCTTCGAATTCTTCTTCTTCGAATTCTTCTTTGAATTCTTCTTTGAATTCTTCTTCGACTACTTCTTCTTCGAATTCTTCTTCTTCTTCGAATTCTCCTTCTTCGAATTCTTCTTCTTCTTCGAATTCTCCTTCTTCGAATTCTTCTTCTTCTTCGAATTCTTCTTCTTCTTCGAATTCTTCTTCGAATCCTTCTTCTTTTTCTTCTTCTTCTTCTTCGAATTCTTCTTCTTCGAATTCTTCTTCGAATTATTCTTCTTCTTTGAATTCTTCTTCGAATTATTCGTCTTCGAATTCTTCTTCTTCAAATTCTTCTTCTTCGAATTTTTCTTCTTCAAATTCTTCTTCTTCGAATTCTTATTCTTCTTCTTCTTCGAATTCTTCTTCTTCTTCTTCTTCGAATTCTTCTTCTTCTTCTTCTTCTTCGAATTCTTCTTCGAATACTTACTCGAATTCTTCTTCGAATTCTTCTTCTTCGAATTCTTCTTTGAATTCTTCTTTGAATTCTTCTTCGACTACTCCTTCTTCGAATTCTTCTTCTTCTTCGAATTCTTCTCCGAATTCTTCTTCTTCTTCTTCGAATTCTTCTTCTTCTTTTTCGAATTCTTCTTCTTCGAATTCTTCTTCTTCTTCGAATTCTTCTTCATCTTATTCTTCTTCTAACTCTTCTTCTTCTTCTTCTTCGAATTCTTCTTCGAATTCTTTTTCTTCTTCGAATTCTTCTTCTTCGAATTTTTCTTCTTCGATTTCTTCTTTGAATTCTTCTTCTTCGAATGCTTCTTCTTCTTCTTCTTCTTCGAATTCTTCTTCAAATTCTTCTTCTTCGAATTCTTATGATCTTCTTCTTCTTCGAATTCTTCTTCTTCTTCTTATCGAATTCTTATGATCTTCTTCTTCAAATTCTTCTTTTTATTCTTCTTCGAATTCTTCTTCGAATTCTTATTCTTGTTCTTATTCGAATTCTTCTTTGAATTATTCTTCGAATTCTTCTTCGAATACTTCTTCTTCGAATTCTTCTTCTTCTTCGAATTCTCCTTCTTCGAATTCTTATTCTTCTTCGAATTCTTCTTCTTCTTCGAATTCTTCTTCGAATCCTTCTTCTTTTTCGACTTCTTCTTCTTCGAATTCTTCTTCTTCTTCCTCTTCGAATTCTTCTTCGAATTCTTCTTCGAATTCTTCTTCGAATACTTCTTCTTCTTCGAATTCTTCTTCTTCTTCTTCTTCGAATTCTTCTTCTTCTTCTTCGAATTCTTCTTCAAATTTTCTTCTTCGAATTCTTATGATCTTCTACTTCTTCGAATTCTTCTTCTTCTTCTTATCGAATTCTTATGATCTTCTTCTTCTTCGAATTCTTCTTCTTCTTCTTCTTCTTCGAATTCTTCTTCGAATTCTTATTCGAGTTCTTATTCGAATTCTTCTTCGAATTCTTCTTTGAATTATTCTTCGAATTCTTCTTCGAATACTTCTTCTTCGAATTCTTATGATCTTCTACTTCTTCGAATTCTTCTTCTTCTTCTTATCGAATTCTTATGATCTTCTTCTTCTTCGAATTCTTCTTCTTCTTCTTCTTCTTCGAATTCTTCTTCGAATACTTCTTCTTCGAATTCTTATGATCTTCTACTTCTTCGAATTCTTCTTCTTCTTCTTATCGAATTCTTATGATCTTCTTCTTCTTCGAATTCTTCTTCTTCTTCTTCTTCTTCGAATTCTTCTTCGAATTCTTATTCGAGTTCTTATTCGAATTCTTCTTCGAATTCTTCTTTGAATTATTCTTCGAATTCTTCTTCGAATACTTCTTCTTCGAATTCTTCTTCTTCTTCGAATTCTCCTTCTTCGAATTCTTCTTCTTCTTCGAATTCTTCTTCTTCTTCGAATTCTTCTTCTTCTTCTTCGAATTCTTCTTCTTCTTCGAATTCTTCTTCGAATCCTTCTTCTTTTTCGAATTCTTCTTCTTCGAATTCTTCTTCTTCTTCGAATTCTTCTTCGAATTCTTCTTCTTCTTCAAATTCTTCTTCTTCGAATTTTTCTTCTTCAAATTCTTCTTCTTCGAATTCTTCTTCTTCTTCCTCTTCGAATTCTTCTTCGAATTCTTATTCGAATTCTTCTTCTTCGAATTCTTCTTTAAATTCTTCTTCGAATTCTTCTTCGAATACTTCTTCTTCTTCGAATTCTTCTTCTTCGAATTCTTCTTCTTCTTCGAATCCTTCTTCTTCTTCGAATCCTTCTTCTTTTTCGAATTCTTCTTCTTCGAATTCTACTTCTTCTTCTTCTTCTTCTTCTTCTTCTTCGAATTCTTATTCGAGTTCTTATGCATATTCTTCTTCGAATTCTTCTTTGAATTATTCTTCGAATTCTTCTTCGAATACTACTTCTTCTTCGAATTCTTCTTCTTCTTCGAATTCTCCTTCTTCGAATTCTTCTTCTTCTTCGAATTCTTCTTCGAATCCTTCTTCTTTTTCGAATTATTCTTCTTCTTTGAATTCTTCTTCGAATTATTCGTCTTCGAATTCTTCTTCTTCAAATTCTTCTTCTTCGAATTTTTCTTCTTCAAATTCTTCTTCTTCGAATTCTTCTTCTTCTTCTTCGAATTCTTCTTCTTCTTTTTCTTCTTCGAATTCTTCTTCGAATTCTTCTTTGAATTCTTCTTCGACTACTCCTTCTTCGAATTCTTCTTCTTCTTCGAATTCTCCTTCTTCGAATTCTTCTTCTTCTTCGAATTCTTCATCTTCTTCTTCGAATTCTTCTTCTTCTTCGAATTCTTCTCCGAATTCTTCTTCTTCTTCTTCGAATTCTTCTTCTTCTTTTTCGAATTCTTCTTCTTCGAATTCTTCTTCTTCTTCGAATTCTTCTTCATCTTATTCTTCTTCTAACTCTTCTTCTTCTTCTTCTTCGAATTCTTTTTCTTCTTCGAATCCTTCTTCTTCGAATTTTTCTTCTTCGATTTCTTCTTTGAATTCTTCTTCTTCGAATGCTTCTTCTTCTTCTTCTTCTTCGAATTCTTCTTCTTCGAATTCTTCTTCAAATTATTCTTCTTCGAATTCTTATGATCTTCTTCTTCTTCTTCTTCTTCTTCTTCTTCTTCTTATCGGATTCTTATGATCTTCTTCTTCGAATTCTTCTTTTTCTTCTTCTTCGAATTCTTCTTCGAATTCTTATTCTTGTTCTTATTCGAATTCTTCTTCGAATTCTTCTTTGAATTCTTCTTCGACTACTCCTTCTTCGAATTCTTCTTCTTCTTCGAATTCTCCTTCTTCGAATTCTTCTTCTTCTTCGAATTCTTCATCTTCTTCTTTGAATTCTTCTTCGAATACTTCTTCTTCTTCGAATTCTTCTTCTTCTTCGAATTCTCCTTCTTCCAATTTTTCTTCTTCTTCGAATTCTTCTACTTCTTCGAATTCTTCTTCGAATCCTTCTTCTTTTTCGAATTCTTCTTCTTCGAATTCTTCTTCTTCTTCCTCTTCGAATTCTTCTTCGAATTCTTATTCGAATTCTTCTTCTTCGAATTCTTCTTCGAATTCTTATTCTTGTTCTTATTCGAATTCTTCTTCGAATTCTTCTTTGAATTCTTCTTCGACTACTCCTTCTTCGAATTCTTCTTCTTCTTCGAATTCTCCTTCTTCGAATTCTTCTTCTTCTTCGAATTCTTCATCTTCTTCTTTGAATTCTTCTTCGAATACTTCTTCTTCTTCGAATTCTTCTTCTTCTTCGAATTCTCCTTCTTCCAATTTTTCTTCTTCTTCGAATTCTTCTACTTCTTCGAATTCTTCTTCGAATCCTTCTTCTTTTTCGAATTCTTCTTCTTCGAATTCTTCTTCTTCTTCCTCTTCGAATTCTTCTTCGAATTCTTATTCGAATTCTTCTTCTTCGAATTCTTCTTCGAATTCTTATTCTTGTTCTTATTCGAATTCTTCTTCGAATTCTTCTTTGAATTCTTCTTCGACTACTCCTTCTTCGAATTCTTCTTCTTCTTCGAATTCTCCTTCTTCGAATTCTTCTTCTTCTTCGAATTCTTCATCTTCTTCTTTGAATTCTTCTTCGAATACTTCTTCTTCTTCGAATTCTTCTTCTTCTTCGAATTCTCCTTCTTCCAATTTTTCTTCTTCTTCGAATTCTTCTACTTCTTCGAATTCTTCTTCGAATCCTTCTTCTTTTTCGAATTCTTCTTCTTCGAATTCTTCTTCTTCTTCCTCTTCGAATTCTTCTTCGAATTCTTATTCGAATTCTTCTTCTTCGAATTCTTCTTTGAATTCTTCTTCGAATTCTTCTTCGAATACTTCTTCTTCTTCGAATTCTTCTTCTTCGAATTCTTCTTCGAATTATTCTTCTTCTTTGAATTCTTCTTCGAATTATTCGTCTTCGAATTCTTCTTCTTCAAATTCTTCTTCTTCGAATTCTTCTTCTTCAAATTCTTCTTTTTCGAATTCTTCTTCTTCTTCTTCTTCGAATTCTTCTTCGAATACTTATTCGAATTCTTCTTCGAATTCTTCTTCTTCGAATTCTTCTTTGAATTCTTCTTTGAATTCTTCTTCGACTACTTCTTCTTCGAATTCTTCTTCTTCTTCGAATTCTCCTTCTTCGAATTCTTCTTCTTCTTCGAATTCTTCTTCTTCTTCGAATTCTTCTTCGAATCCTTCTTCTTTTTCGAATTCTTCTTCTTCGAATTCTTCTTCTTCGAATTCTTCTTCGAATTATTCTTCTTCTTTGAATTCTTCTTCGAATTATTCGTCTTCGAATTCTTCTTCTTCAAATTCTTCTTCTTCGAATTTTTCTTCTTCAAATTCTTCTTCTTCGAATTCTTCATCTTCTTCTTCGAATTCTTCTTCGAATTCTTCTTCGAATACTTATTCGAATTCTTCGAATTCTTCTTCTTTGAATTCTTCTTCGAATACTTCTTCTTCGAATTCTTCTTTTTCTTCGAGTTCTTCTTCGAATTCTTCTTTATCGAATTCTTCTTCTTCTTCTTCGAATTCTTCTTCGAAATCTTCTTCTTCGAATTCTTCTTCTTCTTCGAATTCTTCTTCTTTTTCTTCTTCGAATTCTTCTTCTTCTTCTTCGAATTCTTCTTCTTCTTCTTCGAATTCTTCTTCTTCTTCTTCGAATTCTTCTTCGAATACTTATTCGAATTCTTCTTCGAATTCTTCTTCGAATTCTTCTTTGAATTCTTCTTCGACTACTCCATCTTCGAATTCTTCTCCTTCTTCGAATTCTCCTTCTTCGATTTCTTCTTCTTCTTCGAATTCTTCATCTTCTTCTTCGAATTCTTCTTCGAATTCTTCTTCTTCTTCGAATTCTTCTCCGAATTCTTCTTCTTCTTCTTCGAATTCTTCTTCTTCTTTTTCGAATTCTTCTTCTTCGAATCCTTTTTCTTCTTCGAATTCTTCTTCTTCGAATTTTTCTTCTTCGATTTCTTCTTTTAATTCTTCTTCTTCGAATGCTTCTTCTTCTTCTTCTTCTTCGAATTCTTCTTCTTCGAATTCTTCTTCAAATTCTTCTTCTTCGAATTCTTATGATCTTCTTCTTCTTCGAATTCTTCTTCTTCTTCTTATCGAATTCTTATGATCTTCTTCTTCGAATTCTTCTTTTTATTCTTATTCGAATTCTTCTTCGAATTCTTCTTTGAATTCTTCTTCGACTACTCCTTCTTCGAATTCTTCTTCTTCTTCGAATTCTCCTTCTTCGAATTCTTCTTCTTCTTCGAATTCTTCATCTTCTTCTTCGAATTCTTCTTCTTCTTCGAATTCTCCTTCTTCCAATTTTTCTTCTTCTTCGAATTCTTCTACTTCTTCGAATTCTTCTTCGAATCCTTCTTCTTTTTCGAATTCTTCTTCTTCGAATTCTTCTTCTTCTTCCTCTTCGAATTCTTCTTCGAATTCTTATTCGAATTCTTCTTCTTCGAATTCTTCTTTGAATTATTCTTCGAATTCTTCTTCGAATACTTCTTCTTCTTCGAATTCTTCTTCTTCGAATTCTCCTTCTTCGAATTCTTCTTCTTCTTCGAATTCTTCTTCTTCGAATTCTACTTCTTCTTCTTCGAATTCTACTTCTTCTTCTTCTTCTTCTTCTTCTTCTTCTTCGAATTCTTATTCGAGTTCTTATGCGAATTCTTCTTCGAATTCTTCTTTGAATTATTCTTCGAATTCGTCTTCGAATACTACTTCTTCTTCGAATTCTTCTTCTTCGAATTCTCCTTCTTCGAATCCTTCTTCTTTTTCGAATTCTTCTTCTTCGAATTCTTCTTCTTCGAATTCTTCTTCGAATTATTCTTCTTCTTTGAATTCTTCTTCGAATTATTCGTCTTCGAATTCTTCTTCTTCAAATTCTTCTTCTTCGAATTTTTCTTCTTCAAATTCTTCTTCTTCGAATTCTTCTTCTTCTTCTTCTTCGAATTCTTCTTCCAATACTTATTCGAATTCTTCTTCGAATTCTTCTTCTTCGAATTCTTCTTTGAATTCTTCTTTGAATTCTTCTTCGACTACTTCTTCTTCGAATTCTTCTTCTTCTTCGAATTCTCCTTCTTCGAATTCTTCTTCTTCTTCGAATTCTTCTTCTTCTTCGAATTCTTCTTCGAATCCTTCTTCTTTTTCGAATTCTTCTACTTCGAATTCTTCTTCTTCGAATTCTTCTTCAAATTCTTCTTCTTCGAATTCTTCTTCTTCTTCGAATTCTTCTTCATCTTATTCTTCTTCTAACTCTTCTTCTTCTTCTTCTTCGAATTCTTCTTCGAATTCTTTTTCTTCTTCGAATTCTTCTTCTTCGAATTTTTCTTCTTCGATTTCTTCTTTGAATTCTTCTTCTTCGAATGCTTCTTCTTCTTCTTCTTCTTCGAATTCTTCTTCAAATTCTTCTTCTTCGAATTCTTATGATCTTCTTCTTCTTCGAATTCTTCTTCTTCTTCTTATCGAATTCTTATGATCTTCTTCTTCAAATTCTTCTTTTTATTCTTCTTCGAATTCTTCTTCGAATTCTTATTCTTGTTCTTATTCGAATTCTTCTTCGAATTCTTCTTTGAATTCTTATTCGACTACTCCTTCTTCGAATTCTTCTTCTTCTTCGAATTCTCCTTCTTCGAATTCTTATTCTTCTTCGAATTCTTCATCTTCTTCTTCGAATTCTTCTTCGAATACTTCTTCTTCTTCGAATTCTTCTTCTTCTTCGAATTCTCCTTCTTCGAATTCTTCTTCTTCTTCGAATTCTTCTTCTTCTTCGAATTCTTCTTCGAATCCTTCTTCTTTTTCGACTTCTTCTTCTTCGAATTCTTCTTCTTCTTCCTCTTCGAATTCTTCTTCGAATTCTTCTTCGAATTCTTCTTCGAATACTTCTTCTTCTTCGAATTCTTCTTCTTCTTCTTCTTCGAATTCTTCTTCTTCTTCTTCGAATTCTTCTTCAAATTTTCTTCTTCGAATTCTTATGATCTTCTACTTCTTCGAATTCTTCTTCTTCTTCTTATCGAATTCTTATGATCTTCTTCTTCTTCGAATTCTTCTTCTTCTTCTTCTTCTTCGAATTCTTCTTCGAATTCTTATTCGAGTTCTTATTCGAATTCTTCTTCGAATTCTTCTTTGAATTATTCTTCGAATTCTTCTTCGAATACTTCTTCTTCGAATTCTTCTTCTTCTTCGAATTCTCCTTCTTCGAATTCTTCTTCTTCTTCGAATTCTTCTTCTTCTTCTTCGAATTCTTCTTCTTCTTCGAATTCTTCTTCGAATCCTTCTTCTTTTTCGAATTCTTCTTCTTCGAATTCTTCTTCTTCTTCGAATTCTTCTTCGAATTCTTCTTCTTCTTCAAATTCTTCTTCTTCGAATTTTTCTTCTTCAAATTCTTCTTCTTCGAATTCTTCTTCTTCTTCCTCTTCGAATTCTTCTTCGAATTCTTATTCGAATTCTTCTTCTTCGAATTCTTCTTTAAATTCTTCTTCGAATTCTTCTTCGAATACTTCTTCTTCTTCGAATTCTTCTTCTTCGAATTCTTCTTCTTCTTCGAATCCTTCTTCTTCTTCGAATCCTTCTTCTTTTTCGAATTCTTCTTCTTCGAATTCTACTTCTTCTTCTTCTTCTTCTTCTTCTTCTTCGAATTCTTATTCGAGTTCTTATGCATATTCTTCTTCGAATTCTTCTTTGAATTATTCTTCGAATTCTTCTTCGAATACTACTTCTTCTTCGAATTCTTCTTCTTCTTCGAATTCTCCTTCTTCGAATTCTTCTTCTTCTTCGAATTCTTCGAATCCTTCTTCTTTTTCGAATTATTCTTCTTCTTTGAATTCTTCTTCGAATTATTCGTCTTCGAATTCTTCTTCTTCAAATTCTTCTTCTTCGAATTTTTCTTCTTCAAATTCTTCTTCTTCGAATTCTTCTTCTTCTTCTTCGAATTCTTCTTCTTCTTTTTCTTCTTCGAATTCTTCTTCGAAATCTTCTTTGAATTCTTCTTCGACTACTCCTTCTTCGAATTCTTCTTCTTCTTCGAATTCTCCTTCTTCGAATTCTTCTTCTTCTTCGAATTCTTCATCTTCTTCTTCGAATTCTTCTTCGAATTCTTCTTCTTCTTCGAATTCTTCTCCGAATTCTTCTTCTTCTTCTTCGAATTCTTCTTCTTCTTTTTCGAATTCTTCTTCTTCGAATTCTTCTTCTTCTTCGAATTCTTCTTCATCTTATTCTTCTTCTAACTCTTCTTCTTCTTCTTCTTCGAATTCTTTTTCTTCTTCGAATCCTTCTTCTTCGAATTTTTCTTCTTCGATTTCTTCTTTGAATTCTTCTTCTTCGAATGCTTCTTCTTCTTCTTCTTCTTCGAATTCTTCTTCTTCGAATTCTTCTTCAAATTATTCTTCTTCGAATTCTTATGATCTTCTTCTTCTTCTTCGAATTCTTCTTCTTCTTCTTATCGAATTCTTATGATCTTCTTCTTCGAATTCTTCTTTTTCTTCTTCTTCGAATTCTTCTTCGAATTCTTCTTCTTCTTCGAATTCTTCATCTTCTTCTTTGAATTCTTCTTCGAATACTTCTTCTTCTTCGAATTCTTCTTCTTCTTCGAATTCTCCTTCTTCCAATTTTTCTTCTTCTTCGAATTCTTCTACTTCTTCGAATTCTTCTTCGAATCCTTCTTCTTTTTCGAATTCTTCTTCTTCGAATTCTTCTTCTTCTTCCTCTTCGAATTCTTCTTCGAATTCTTATTCGAATTCTTCTTCTTCGAATTCTTCTTCGAATTCTTATTCTTGTTCTTATTCGAATTCTTCTTCGAATTCTTCTTTGAATTCTTCTTCGACTACTCCTTCTTCGAATTCTTCTTCTTCTTCGAATTCTCCTTCTTCGAATTCTTCTTCTTCTTCGAATTCTTCATCTTCTTCTTTGAATTCTTCTTCGAATACTTCTTCTTCTTCGAATTCTTCTTCTTCTTCGAATTCTCCTTCTTCCAATTTTTCTTCTTCTTCGAATTCTTCTACTTCTTCGAATTCTTCTTCGAATCCTTCTTCTTTTTCGAATTCTTCTTCTTCGAATTCTTCTTCTTCTTCCTCTTCGAATTCTTCTTCGAATTCTTCTTCGAATTCTTCTTCGAATACTTCTTCTTCTTCGAATTCTTCTTCTTCTTCTTCTTCGAATTCTTCTTCTTCTTCTTCGAATTCTTCTTCAAATTTTCTTCTTCGAATTCTTATGATCTTCTACTTCTTCGAATTCTTCTTCTTCTTCTTATCGAATTCTTATGATCTTCTTCTTCTTCGAATTCTTCTTCTTCTTCTTCGAATTCTTCTTCTTCTTCTTCGAATTCTTCTTCGAATTCTTATTCGAGTTCTTATTCGAATTCTTCTTCGAATTCTTCTTTGAATTATTCTTCGAATTCTTCTTCGAATACTTCTTCTTCGAATTCTTATGATCTTCTACTTCTTCGAATTCTTCTTCTTCTTCTTATCGAATTCTTATGATCTTCTTCTTCTTCGAATTCTTCTTCTTCTTCTTCTTCGAATTCTTCTTCGAATTCTTATTCGAGTTCTTATTCGAATTCTTCTTCGAATTCTTCTTTGAATTATTCTTCGAATTCTTCTTCGAATACTTCTTCTTCGAATTCTTCTTCTTCTTCGAATTCTCCTTCTTCGAATTCTTCTTCTTCTTCGAATTCTTCTTCTTCTTCTTCGAATTCTTCTTCTTCTTCGAATTCTTCTTCGAATCCTTCTTCTTTTTCGAATTCTTCTTCTTCGAATTCTTCTTCTTCTTCGAATTCTTCTTCGAATTCTTCTTCTTCTTCGAATTCTTCATCTTCTTCTTCGAATTCTTCTTCGAATTCTTCTTCTTCTTCCTCTTCGAATTCTTCTTCGAATTCTTATTCGAATTCTTCTTCTTCGAATTCTTCTTTAAATTCTTCTTCGAATTCTTCTTCGAATACTTCTTCTTCTTCGAATTCTTCTTCTTCGAATTCTTCTTCTTCTTCGAATCCTTCTTCTTCTTCGAATCCTTCTTCTTTTTCGAATTCTTCTTCTTCGAATTCTACTTCTTCTTCTTCTTCTTCTTCTTCTTCTTCGAATTCTTATTCGAGTTCTTATGCATATTCTTCTTCGAATTCTTCTTTGAATTATTCTTCGAATTCTTCTTCGAATACTACTTCTTCTTCGAATTCTTCTTCTTCTTCGAATTCTCCTTCTTCGAATTCTTCTTCTTCTTCGAATTCTTCTTCGAATCCTTCTTCTTTTTCGAATTATTCTTCTTCTTTGAATTCTTCTTCGAATTATTCGTCTTCGAATTCTTCTTCTTCAAATTCTTCTTCTTCGAATTTTTCTTCTTCAAATTCTTCTTCTTCGAATTCTTCTTCTTCTTCGAATTCTTCTTCTTCTTTTTCTTCTTCGAATTCTTCTTCGAATTCTTCTTTGAATTCTTCTTCGACTACTCCTTCTTCGAATTCTTCTTCTTCTTCGAATTCTCCTTCTTCGAATTCTTCTTCTTCTTCGAATTCTTCATCTTCTTCTTCGAATTCTTCTTCGAATTCTTCTTCTTCTTCGAATTCTTCTCCGAATTCTTCTTCTTCTTCTTCGAATTCTTCTTCTTCTTTTTCGAATTCTTCTTCTTCGAATTCTTCTTCTTCTTCGAATTCTTCTTCATCTTATTCTTCTTCTAACTCTTCTTCTTCTTCTTCTTCGAATTCTTTTTCTTCTTCGAATCCTTCTTCTTCGAATTTTTCTTCTTCGATTTCTTCTTTGAATTCTTCTTCTTCGAATGCTTCTTCTTCTTCTTCTTCTTCGAATTCTTCTTCTTCGAATTCTTCTTCAAATTATTCTTCTTCGAATTCTTCTTCTTCTTCTTATCGAATTCTTATGATCTTCTTCTTCGAATTCTTCTTTTTCTTCTTCTTCGAATTCTTCTTCGAATTCTTATTCTTGTTCTTATTCGAATTCTTCTTCGAATTCTTCTTTGAATTCTTCTTCGACTACTCCTTCTTCGAATTCTTCTTCTTCTTCGAATTCTCCTTCTTCGAATTCTTCTTCTTCTTCGAATTCTTCATCTTCTTCTTTGAATTCTTCTTCGAATACTTCTTCTTCTTCGAATTCTTCTTCTTCTTCGAATTCTCCTTCTTCCAATTTTTCTTCTTCTTCGAATTCTTCTACTTCTTCGAATTCTTCTTCGAATCCTTCTTCTTTTTCGAATTCTTCTTCTTCGAATTCTTCTTCTTCTTCCTCTTCGAATTCTTCTTCGAATTCTTATTCGAATTCTTCTTCTTCGAATTCTTCTTCGAATTCTTATTCTTGTTCTTATTCGAATTCTTCTTCGAATTCTTCTTTGAATTCTTCTTCGACTACTCCTTCTTCGAATTCTTCTTCTTCTTCGAATTCTCCTTCTTCGAATTCTTCTTCTTCTTCGAATTCTTAATCTTCTTCTTTGAATTCTTCTTCGAATACTTCTTCTTCTTCGAATTCTTCTTCTTCTTCGAATTCTCCTTCTTCCAATTTTTCTTCTTCTTCGAATTCTTCTACTTCTTCGAATTCTTCTTCGAATCCTTCTTCTTTTTCGAATTCTTCTTCTTCGAATTCTTCTTCTTCTTCCTCTTCGAATTCTTCTTCGAATTCTTATTCGAATTCTTCTTCTTCGAATTCTTCTTCGAATTCTTATTCTTGTTCTTATTCGAATTCTTCTTCGAATTCTTCTTTGAATTCTTCTTCGACTACTCCTTCTTCGAATTCTTCTTCTTCTTCGAATTCTCCTTCTTCGAATTCTTCTTCTTCTTCGAATTCTTCATTTTCTTCTTTGAATTCTTCTTCGAATACTTCTTCTTCTTCGAATTCTTCTTCTTCTTCGAATTCTCCTTCTTCCAATTTTTCTTCTTCTTCGAATTCTTCTACTTCTTCGAATTCTTCTTCGAATCCTTCTTCTTTTTCGAATTCTTCTTCTTCGAATTCTTCTTCTTCTTCCTCTTCGAATTCTTCTTCGAATTCTTATTCGAATTCTTCTTCTTCGAATTCTTCTTTGAATTCTTCTTCGAATTCTTCTTCGAATACTTCTTCTTCTTCGAATTCTTCTTCTTCGAATTCTTCTTCGAATTATTCTTCTTCTTTGAATTCTTCTTCGAATTATTCGTCTTCGAATTCTTCTTCTTCAAATTCTTCTTCTTCGAATTCTTCTTCTTCGAATTCTTCTTCTTCAAATTCTTCTTTTTCGAATTCTTCTTCTTCTTCTTCTTCGAATTCTTCTTCGAATACTTATTCGAATTCTTCTTCGAATTCTTCTTCTTCGAATTCTTCTTTGAATTCTTCTTTGAATTCTTCTTCGACTACTTCTTCTTCGAATTCTTCTTCTTCTTCGAATTCTCCTTCTTCGAATTCTTCTTCTTCTTCGAATTCTTCTTCTTCTTCGAATTCTTCTTCTTCTTCGAATTCTTCTTCGAATCCTTCTTCTTTTTCGAATTCTTCTTCTTCGAATTCTTCTTCTTCGAATTCTTCTTCGAATTATTCTTCTTCTTTGAATTCTTCTTCGAATTATTCGTCTTCGAATTCTTCTTCTTCAAATTCTTCTTCTTCGAATTTTTCTTCTTCAAATTCTTCTTCTTCGAATTCTTCATCTTCTTCTTCGAATTCTTCTTCGAATTCTTCTTCGAATACTTATTCGATTTCTTCGAATTCTTCTTCTTTGAATTCTTCTTCGAATACTTCTTCTTCGAATTCTTCTTTTTCTTCGAGTTCTTCTTTGAATTCTTCTTTATCGAATTCTTCTTCTTCTTCTTCGAATTCTTCTTCGAAATCTTCTTCTTCGAATTCTTCTTCTTCTTCGAATTCTTCTTCTTTTTCTTCTTCGAATTCTTCTTCTTCTTCTTCGAATTCTTCTTCTTCTTCTTCGAATTCTTCTTCGAATACTTATTCGAATTTTTCTTCGAATTCTTCTTCGAATTCTTCTTTGAATTCTTCTTTGAATTCTTCTTCGACTACTCCATCTTCGAATTCTTCTCCTTCTTCGAATTCTCCTTCTTCGATTTCTTCTTCTTCTTCGAATTCTTCATCTTCTTCTTCGAATTCTTCTTCGAATTCTTCTTCTTCTTCGAATTCTTCTCCGAATTCTTCTTCTTCTTCTTCGAATTCTTCTTCTTCTTTTTCGAATTCTTCTTCTTCGAATCCTTTTTCTTCTTCGAATTCTTCTTCTTCGAATTTTTCTTCTTCGATTTCTTCTTTTAATTCTTCTTCTTCGAATGCTTCTTCTTCTTCTTCTTCTTCGAATTCTTCTTCTTCGAATTCTTCTTCAAATTCTTCTTCTTCGAATTCTTATGATCTTCTTCTTCTTCGAATTCTTCTTCTTCTTCTTATCGAATTCTTATGATCTTCTTCTTCGAATTCTTCTTTTTATTCTTATTCGAATTCTTCTTCGAATTCTTCTTTGAATTCTTCTTCGACTACTCCTTCTTCGAATTCTTCTTCTTCTTCGAATTCTCCTTCTTCGAATTCTTCTTCTTCTTCGAATACTTCATCTTCTTCTTCGAATTCTTCTTCTTCTTCGAATTCTCCTTCTTCGAATTCTTCTTCTTCTTCGAATTCTTCTACTTCTTCGAATTCTTCTTCGAATCCTTCTTCTTTTTCGAATTCTTCTTCTTCGAATTCTTCTTTGAATTCTTCTTCGAATTCTTCTTCGAATACTTCTTCTTCTTCGAATTCTTCTTCTTCGAATTCTTCTTCGAATTCTTCTTCTTCTTCGAATTCTTCTTCTTCTTCGAATTCTACTTCTTCTTCTTCGAATTCTACTTCTTCTTCTTCTTCTTCTTCTTCTTCTTCTTCGAATTCTTATTCGAGTTCTTATGCGAATTCTTCTTCGAATTCTTCTTTGAATTATTCTTCGAATTCGTCTTCGAATACTACTTCTTCTTCGAATTCTTCTTCTTCGAATTCTCCTTCTTCGAATCCTCCTTCTTTTTCGAATTCTTCTTCTTCGAATTCTTCTTCTTCGAATTCTTCTTCTTCGAATTCTTCTTCGAATTATTCTTCTTCTTTGAATTCTTCTTCGAATTATTCGTCTTCGAATTCTTCTTCTTCAAATTCTTCTTCTTCGAATTTTTCTTCTTCAAATTCTTCTTCGAATTCTTCTTCTTCTTCTTCTTCGAATTCTTCTTCCAATACTTATTCGAATTCTTCTTCGAATTCTTCTTCTTCGAATTCTTCTTTGAATTCTTCTTTGAATTCTTCTTCGACTACTTCTTCTTCGAATTCTTCTTCTTCTTCGAATTCTCCTTCTTCGAATTCTTCTTCTTCTTCGAATTCTTCTTCTTCTTCGAATTCTTCTTCGAATCCTTCTTCTTTTTCGAATTCTTCTTCTTCGAATTCTTCTTCTTCGAATTCTTCTTCAAATTCTTCTTCTTCGAATTCTTATGATCTTCTTCTTCTTCGAATTCTTCTTCTTCTTCTTATCGAATTCTTATGATCTTCTTCTTCGAATTCTTCTTTTTATTCTTCTTCGAATTCTTCTTCGAATTCTTATTCTTGTTCTTATTCGAATTCTTCTTCGAATTCTTCTTTGAATTCTTCTTCGACTACTCCTTCTTCGAATTCTTCTTCTTCTTCGAATTCTCCTTCTTCGAATTCTTCTTCTTCTTCGAATTCTCCTTCTTCGAATTCTTCTTCTTCTTCGAATTCTTCATCTTCTTCTTTGAATTCTTCTTCGAATACTTCTTCTTCTTCGAATTCTTCTTCTTCTTCGAATTCTCCTTCTTCCAATTTTTCTTCTTCTTCGAATTCTTCTACTTCTTCGAATTCTTCTTCGAATCCTTCTTCTTTTTCGAATTCTTCTTCTTCGAATTCTTCTTCTTCTTCCTCTTCGAATTCTTCTTCGAATTCTTATTCGAATTCTTCTTCTTCGAATTCTTCTTTGAATTCTTCTTCGAATTCTTCTTCGAATACTTCTTCTTCTTCGAATTCTTCTTCTTCGAATTCTTCTTCGAATTATTCTTCTTCTTTGAATTCTTCTTCGAATTATTCGTCTTCGAATTCTTGTTCTTCAAATTCTTCTTCTTCGAATTTTTCTTCTTCAAATTCTTCTTTTTCGAATTCTTCTTCTTCTTCTTCTTCGAATTCTTCTTCGAATACTTATTCGAATTCTTCTTCGAATTCTTCTTCTTCGAATTCTTCTTTGAATTCTTCTTTGAATTCTTCTTCGACTACTTCTTCTTCGAATTCTTCTTCTTCTTCGAATTCTCCTTCTTCGAATTCTTCTTCTTCTTCGAATTCTTCTTCTTCTTCGAATTCTTCTTCTTCGAATTCTTCTTCGAATCCTTCTTCTTTTTCGAATTCTTCTTCTTCGAATTCTTCTTCTTCGAATTCTTCTTCGAATTATTCTTCTTCTTTGAATTCTTCTTCGAATTATTCGTCTTCGAATTCTTCTTCTTCAAATTCTTCTTCTTCGAATTTTTCTTCTTCAAATTCTTCTTCTTCGAATTCTTCTTCTTCTTCTTCTTCGAATTCTTCTTCGAATTCTTCTTCGAATACTTATTCGAATTCTTCTTCGAATTCTTCTTCTTCGAATTCTTCTTTGAATTCTTCTTTGAATTCTTCTTCGACTACTTCTTCTTCGAATTCTTCTTCTTCTTCGAATTCTCCTTCTTCGAATTCTTCTTCTTCTTCGAATTCTTCTTCTTCTTCGAATTCTTCTTCGAATCCTTCTTCTTTTTCTTCTTCTTCTTCTTCGAATTCTTCTTCTTCGAATTCTTCTTTGAATTATTCTTCTTCTTTGAATTCTTCTTCGAATTATTCGTCTTCGAATTCTTCTTCTTCAAATTCTTCTTCTTCGAATTTTTCTTCTTCAAATTCTTCTTCTTCGAATTCTTATTCTTCTTCTTCTTCGAATTCTTCTTCTTCTTCTTCTTCGAATTCTTCTTCTTCTTCTTCTTCTTCGAATTCTTCTTCGAATACTTACTCGAATTCTTCTTCGAATTCTTCTTCTTCGAATTCTTCTTTGAATTCTTCTTTGAATTCTTCTTCGACTACTCCTTCTTCGAATTCTTCTTCTTCTTCGAATTCTTCTCCGAATTCTTCTTCTTCTTCTTCGAATTCTTCTTCTTCTTTTTCGAATTCTTCTTCTTCGAATTCTTCTTCTTCTTCGAATTCTTCTTCATCTTATTCTTCTTCTAACTCTTCTTCTTCTTCTTCTTCGAATTCTTCTTCGAATTCTTTTTCTTCTTCGAATTCTTCTTCTTCGAATTTTTCTTCTTCGATTTCTTCTTTGAATTCTTCTTCTTCGAATGCTTCTTCTTCTTCTTCTTCTTCGAATTCTTCTTCAAATTCTTCTTCTTCGAATTCTTATGATCTTCTTCTTCTTCGAATTCTTCTTCTTCTTCTTATCGAATTCTTATGATCTTCTTCTTCGAATTCTTCTTCAAATTCTTCTTCTTCGAATTCTTATGATCTTCTTCTTCTTCGAATTCTTCTTCTTCTTCTTATCGAATTCTTATGATCTTCTTCTTCAAATTCTTCTTTTTATTCTTCTTCGAATTCTTCTTCGAATTCTTATTCTTGTTCTTATTCGAATTCTTCTTCGAATTCTTCTTTGAATTCTTATTCGACTACTCCTTCTTCGAATTCTTCTTCTTCTTCGAATTCTCCTTCTTCGAATTCTTATTCTTCTTCGAATTCTTCATCTTCTTCTTCGAATTCTTCTTCGAATACTTCTTCTTCTTCGAATTCTTCTTCTTCTTCGAATTCTCCTTCTTCGAATTCTTCTTCTTCTTCGAATTCTTCTTCTTCTTCGAATTCTTCTTCGAATCCTTCTTCTTTTTCGACTTCTTCTTCTTCGAATTCTTCTTCTT
The DNA here is from genome assembly GCA_020800305.1 of Porphyrio hochstetteri. Lineage (NCBI taxonomy): Eukaryota > Metazoa > Chordata > Aves > Gruiformes > Rallidae > Porphyrio > Porphyrio hochstetteri. The sequence continues at coordinate 11,833 of JAJHSY010000011.1, read as the reverse complement.
CTTCCTCTTCGAATTCTTCTTCGAATTCTTCTTCGAATTCTTCTTCGAATTCTTCTTCGAATACTTCTTCTTCTTCGAATTCTTCTTCTTCTTCTTCTTCGAATTCTTCTTCTTCTTCTTCGAATTCTTCTTCAAATTTTCTTCTTCGAATTCTTATGATCTTCTACTTCTTCGAATTCTTCTTCTTCTTCTTATCGAATTCTTATGATCTTCTTCTTCTTCGAATTCTTCTTCTTCTTCTTCTTCTTCGAATTCTTCTTCGAATTCTTATTCGAGTTCTTATTCGAATTCTTCTTCGAATTCTTCTTTGAATTATTCTTCGAATTCTTCTTCGAATACTTCTTCTTCGAATTCTTATGATCTTCTACTTCTTCGAATTCTTCTTCTTCTTCTTCTTATCGAATTCTTATGATCTTCTTCTTCTTCGAATTCTTCTTCTTCTTCTTCTTCTTCGAATTCTTCTTCGAATTCTTATTCGAGTTCTTATTCGAATTCTTCTTCGAATTCTTCTTTGAATTATTCTTCGAATTCTTCTTCGAATACTTCTTCTTCGAATTCTTCTTCTTCTTCGAATTCTCCTTCTTCGAATTCTTCTTCTTCTTCGAATTCTTCTTCTTCTTCTTCGAATTCTTCTTCTTCTTCGAATTCTTCTTCGAATCCTTCTTCTTTTTCGAATTCTTCTTCTTCGAATTCTTCTTCTTCTTCGAATTCTTCTTCGAATTCTTCTTCTTCTTCAAATTCTTCTTCTTCGAATTTTTCTTCTTCAAATTCTTCTTCTTCGAATTCTTCTTCTTCTTCCTCTTCGAATTCTTCTTCGAATTCTTATTCGAATTCTTCTTCTTCGAATTCTTCTTTAAATTCTTCTTCGAATTCTTCTTCGAATACTTCTTCTTCTTCGAATTCTTCTTCTTCGAATTCTTCTTCTTCTTCGAATCCTTCTTCTTCTTCTTCGAATTCTTCTTCTTCTTCGAATCCTTCTTCTTCTTCGAATCCTTCTTCTTTTTCGAATTCTTCTTCTTCGAATTCTACTTCTTCTTCTTCTTCTTCTTCTTCTTCTTCGAATTCTTATTCGAGTTCTTATGCATATTCTTCTTCGAATTCTTCTTTGAATTATTCTTCGAATTCTTCTTCGAATACTACTTCTTCTTCGAATTCTTCTTCTTCTTTGAATTCTCCTTCTTCGAATTCTTCTTCTTCTTCGAATTCTTCTTCGAATCCTTCTTCTTTTTCGAATTATTCTTCTTCTTTGAATTCTTCTTCGAATTATTCGTCTTCGAATTCTTCTTCTTCAAATTCTTCTTCTTCGAATTTTTCTTCTTCAAATTCTTCTTCTTCGAATTCTTCTTCTTCTTCTTCGAATTCTTCTTCTTCTTTTTCTTCTTCGAATTCTTCTTCGAATTCTTCTTTGAATTCTTCTTCGACTACTCCTTCTTCGAATTCTTCTTCTTCTTCGAATTCTCCTTCTTCGAATTCTTCTTCTTCTTCGAATTCTTCATCTTCTTCTTCGAATTCTTCTCCGAATTCTTCTTCTTCTTCTTCGAATTCTTCTTCTTCTTTTTCGAATTCTTCTTCTTCGAATTCTTCTTCTTCTTCGAATTCTTCTTCATCTTATTCTTCTTCTAACTCTTCTTCTTCTTCTTCTTCGAATTCTTTTTCTTCTTCGAATCCTTCTTCTTCGAATTTTTCTTCTTCGATTTCTTCTTTGAATTCTTCTTCTTCGAATGCTTCTTCTTCTTCTTCTTCGAATTCTTCTTCTTCGAATTCTTCTTCAAATTATTCTTCTTCGAATTCTTATGATCTTCTTCTTCTTCTTCGAATTCTTCTTCTTCTTCTTCTTCTTCGAATTCTTCTTCGAATTCTTATTCGAGTTCTTATTCGAATTCTTCTTCGAATTCTTCTTTGAATTATTCTTCGAATTCTTCTTCGAATACTTCTTCTTCGAATTCTTATGATCTTCTACTTCTTCGAATTCTTCTTCTTCTTCTTCTTATCGAATTCTTATGATCTTCTTCTTCTTCGAATTCTTCTTCTTCTTCTTCTTCTTCGAATTCTTCTTCGAATTCTTATTCGAGTTCTTATTCGAATTCTTCTTCGAATTCTTCTTTGAATTATTCTTCGAATTCTTCTTCGAATACTTCTTCTTCGAATTCTTCTTCTTCTTCGAATTCTCCTTCTTCGAATTCTTCTTCTTCTTCGAATTCTTCTTCTTCTTCTTCGAATTCTTCTTCTTCTTCGAATTCTTCTTCGAATCCTTCTTCTTTTTCGAATTCTTCTTCTTCGAATTCTTCTTCTTCTTCGAATTCTTCTTCGAATTCTTCTTCTTCTTCAAATTCTTCTTCTTCGAATTTTTCTTCTTCAAATTCTTCTTCTTCGAATTCTTCTTCTTCTTCCTCTTCGAATTCTTCTTCGAATTCTTATTCGAATTCTTCTTCTTCGAATTCTTCTTTAAATTCTTCTTCGAATTCTTCTTCGAATACTTCTTCTTCTTCGAATTCTTCTTCTTCGAATTCTTCTTCTTCTTCGAATCCTTCTTCTTCTTCTTCGAATTCTTCTTCTTCTTCGAATCCTTCTTCTTCTTCGAATCCTTCTTCTTTTTCGAATTCTTCTTCTTCGAATTCTACTTCTTCTTCTTCTTCTTCTTCTTCTTCTTCGAATTCTTATTCGAGTTCTTATGCATATTCTTCTTCGAATTCTTCTTTGAATTATTCTTCGAATTCTTCTTCGAATACTACTTCTTCTTCGAATTCTTCTTCTTCTTTGAATTCTCCTTCTTCGAATTCTTCTTCTTCTTCGAATTCTTCTTCGAATCCTTCTTCTTTTTCGAATTATTCTTCTTCTTTGAATTCTTCTTCGAATTATTCGTCTTCGAATTCTTCTTCTTCAAATTCTTCTTCTTCGAATTTTTCTTCTTCAAATTCTTCTTCTTCGAATTCTTCTTCTTCTTCTTCGAATTCTTCTTCTTCTTTTTCTTCTTCGAATTCTTCTTCGAATTCTTCTTTGAATTCTTCTTCGACTACTCCTTCTTCGAATTCTTCTTCTTCTTCGAATTCTCCTTCTTCGAATTCTTCTTCTTCTTCGAATTCTTCATCTTCTTCTTCGAATTCTTCTCCGAATTCTTCTTCTTCTTCTTCGAATTCTTCTTCTTCTTTTTCGAATTCTTCTTCTTCGAATTCTTCTTCTTCTTCGAATTCTTCTTCATCTTATTCTTCTTCTAACTCTTCTTCTTCTTCTTCTTCGAATTCTTTTTCTTCTTCGAATCCTTCTTCTTCGAATTTTTCTTCTTCGATTTCTTCTTTGAATTCTTCTTCTTCGAATGCTTCTTCTTCTTCTTCTTCGAATTCTTCTTCTTCGAATTCTTCTTCAAATTATTCTTCTTCGAATTCTTATGATCTTCTTCTTCTTCTTCGAATTCTTCTTCTTCTTCTTATCGAATTCTTATGATCTTCTTCTTCGAATTCTTCTTTTTCTTCTTCTTCGAATTCTTCTTCGAATTCTTATTCTTGTTCTTAATCGAATTCTTCTTCGAATTCTTCTTTGAATTCTTCTTCGACTACTCCTTCTTCGAATTCTTCTTCTTCTTCGAATTCTCCTTCTTCGAATTCTTCTTCTTCTTCGAATTCTTCATCTTCTTCTTTGAATTCTTCTTCGAATACTTCTTCTTCTTCGAATTCTTCTTCTTCTTCGAATTCTCCTTCTTCCAATTTTTCTTCTTCTTCGAATTCTTCTACTTCTTCGAATTCTTCTACTTCTTCGAATTCTTCTTCGAATCCTTCTTCTTTTTCGAATTCTTCTTCTTCGAATTCTTCTTCTTCTTCCTCTTCGAATTCTTCTTCGAATTCTTATTCGAATTCTTCTTCTTCGAATTCTTCTTCGAATTCTTATTCTTGTTCTTATTCGAATTCTTCGAATTCTTCTTTGAATTCTTCTTCGACTACTCCTTCTTCGAATTCTTCTTCTTCTTCGAATTCTCCTTCTTCGAATTCTTCTTCTTCTTCGAATTCTTCATCTTCTTCTTTGAATTCTTCTTCGAATACTTCTTCTTCTTCGAATTCTTCTTCTTCTTCGAATTCTCCTTCTTCCAATTTTTCTTCTTCTTCGAATTCTTCTACTTCTTCGAATTCTTCTTCGAATCCTTCTTCTTTTTCGAATTCTTCTTCTTCGAATTCTTCTTCTTCTTCCTCTTCGAATTCTTCTTCGAATTCTTATTCGAATTCTTCTTCTTCGAATTCTTCTTTGAATTCTTCTTCGAATTCTTCTTCGAATACTTCTTCTTCTTCGAATTCTTCTTCTTCGAATTCTTCTTCGAATTATTCTTCTTCTTTGAATTCTTCTTCGAATTATTCGTCTTCGAATTCTTCTTCTTCAAATTCTTCTTCTTCGAATTTTTCTTCTTCAAATTCTTCTTTTTCGAATTCTTCTTCTTCTTCTTCTTCGAATTCTTCTTCGAATACTTATTCGAATTCTTCTTCGAATTCTTCTTCTTCGAATTCTTCTTTGAATTCTTCTTTGAATTCTTCTTCGACTACTTCTTCTTCGAATTCTTCTTCTTCTTCGAATTCTCCTTCTTCGAATTCTTCTTCTTCTTCGAATTCTTCTTCTTCTTCGAATTCTTCTTCTTCTTCGAATTCTTCTTCGAATCCTTCTTCTTTTTCGAATTCTTCTTCTTCGAATTCTTCTTCTTCGAATTCTTCTTCGAATTATTCTTCTTCTTTGAATTCTTCTTCGAATTATTCGTCTTCGAATTCTTCTTCTTCAAATTCTTCTTCTCGAATTTTTCTTCTTCAAATTCTTCTTCTTCGAATTCTTCATCTTCTTCTTCGAATTCTTCTTCGAATTCTTCTTCGAATACTTATTCGAATTCTTCTTCGAATTCTTCTTCTTTGAATTCTTCTTCGAATACTTCTTCTTCGAATTCTTCTTTTTCTTCGAGTTCTTCGAATTCTTCTTTATCGAATTCTTCTTCTTCTTCTTCGAATTCTTCTTCGAAATCTTCTTCTTCGAATTCTTCTTCTTCTTCGAATTCTTCTTCTTTTTCTTCTTCGAATTCTTCTTCTTCTTCTTCGAATTCTTCTTCTTCTTCTTCGAATTCTTCTTCTTCTTCTTCGAATTCTTCTTCGAATACTTATTCGAATTCTTCTTCGAATTCTTCTTCGAATTCTTCTTTGAATTCTTCTTTGAATTCTTCTTCGACTACTCCTTCTTCGAATTCTTCTCCTTCTTCGAATTCTCCTTCTTCGATTTCTTCTTCTTCTTCGAATTCTTCATCTTCTTCTTCGAATTCTTCTTCGAATTCTTCTTCTTCTTCGAATTCTTCTCCGAATTCTTCTTCTTCTTCTTCGAATTCTTCTTCTTTTTCGAATTCTTCTTCTTCGAATCCTTTTTCTTCTTCGAATTCTTCTTCTTCGAATTTTTCTTCTTCGATTTCTTCTTTTAATTCTTCTTCTTCGAATGCTTCTTCTTCTTCTTCTTCTTCGAATTCTTCTTCTTCGAATTCTTCTTCAAATTCTTCTTCTTCGAATTCTTATGATCTTCTTCTTCTTCGAATTCTTCTTCTTCTTCTTATCGAATTCTTATGATCTTCTTCTTCGAATTCTTCTTTTTATTCTTATTCGAATTCTTCTTCGAATTCTTCTTTGAATTCTTCTTCGACTACTCCTTCTTCGAATTCTTCTTCTTCTTCGAATTCTCCTTCTTCGAATTCTTCTTCTTCTTCGAATTCTTCATCTTCTTCTTCGAATTCTTCTTCTTCTTCGAATTCTCCTTCTTCGAATTCTTCTTCTTCTTCGAATTCTTCTACTTCTTCGAATTCTTCTTCGAATCCTTCTTCTTTTTCGAATTCTTCTTCTTCGAATTCTTCTTCTTCTTCCTCTTCGAATTCTTCTTCGAATTCTTATTCGAATTCTTCTTCTTCGAATTCTTCTTTGAATTCTTCTTCGAATTCTTCTTCGAATACTTCTTCTTCTTCGAATTCTTCTTCTTCGAATTCTCCTTCTTCGAATTCTTCTTCTTCTTCGAATTCTTCTTCTTCTTCGAATTCTACTTCTTCTTCTTCTTCTTCTTCTTCTTCTTCTTCTTCTTCGAATTCTTATTCGAGTTCTTATGCGAATTCTTCTTCGAATTCTTCTTTGAATTATTCTTCGAATTCGTCTTCGAATACTACTTCTTCTTCGAATTCTTCTTCTTCGAATTCTCCTTCTTCGAATTCTTCTTCTTCGAATTCTTCTTCTTCGAATTCTTCTTCGAATTATTCTTCTTCTTTGAATTCTTCTTCGAATTATTCGTCTTCGAATTCTTCTTCAAATTCTTCTTCTTCGAATTTTTCTTCTTCAAATTCTTCTTCTTCGAATTCTTCTTCTTCTTCTTCTTCGAATTCTTCTTCCAATACTTATTCGAATTCTTCTTCGAATTCTTCTTCTTCGAATTCTTCTTTGAATTCTTCTTTGAATTCTTCTTCGACTACTTCTTCTTCGAATTCTTCTTCTTCTTCGAATTCTCCTTCTTCGAATTCTTCTTCTTCTTCGAATTCTTCTTCTTCTTCGAATTCTTCTTCGAATCCTTCTTCTTTTTCGAATTCTTCTTCTTCGAATTCTTCTTCTTCGAATTCTTCTTCAAATTCTTCTTCTTCGAATTCTTATGATCTTCTTCTTCTTCGAATTCTTCTTCTTCTTCTTATCGAATTCTTATGATCTTCTTCTTCGAATTCTTCTTTTTCTTCTTCTTCGAATTCTTCTTCGAATTCTTATTCTTGTTCTTATTCGAATTCTTCTTCGAATTCTTCTTTGAATTCTTCTTCGACTACTCCTTCTTCGAATTCTTCTTCTTCTTCGAATTCTCCTTCTTCGAATTCTTCTTCTTCTTCGAATTCTCCTTCTTCGAATTCTTCTTCTTCTTCGAATTCTTCATCTTCTTCTTTGAATTCTTCTTCGAATACTTCTTCTTCTTCGAATTCTTCTTCTTCTTCGAATTCTCCTTCTTCCAATTTTTCTTCTTCTTCGAATTCTTCTTCTTCTTCGAATTCTTCTTCGAATCCTTCTTCTTTTTCGAATTCTTCTTCTTCGAATTCTTCTTCTTCTTCCTCTTCGAATTCTTCTTCGAATTCTTATTCGAATTCTTCTTCTTCGAATTCTTCTTTGAATTCTTCTTCGAATTCTTCTTCGAATACTTCTTCTTCTTCGAATTCTTCTTCTTCGAATTCTTCTTCGAATTATTCTTCTTCTTTGAATTCTTCTTCGAATTATTCGTCTTCGAATTCTTCTTCTTCAAATTCTTCTTCTTCGAATTTTTCTTCTTCAAATTCTTCTTTTTCGAATTCTTCTTCTTCTTCTTCTTCGAATTCTTTTTCGAATTCTTATTCGAGTTCTTATTCGAATTCTTCTTCGAATTCTTCTTTGAATTATTCTTCGAATTCTTCTTCGAATACTTCTTCGAATTCTCCTTCTTCAAATTCTTCTTCTTCTTCGAATTCTTCTTCTTCGAATTCTTCTTCTTCTTCGAATTCTTCTTCGAATCCTTCTTCGAATCCTTCTTCTTTTTCGAATTCTTCTTCTTCGAATTCTTCTTCTTCTTCGAATTCTTCTTCGAATTCTTCTTCTTCGAATTCTTCTTCGAATTATTCTTCTTCGAATTCTTCTTCTTCAAATTCTTCTTCTTCGAATTCTTCATCTTCTTCTTCGAATTCTTCTTCGAATACTTCTTCTTCTTCGAATTCTTCTTCTTCTTCGAATTCTCCTTCTTCGAATTCTTCTTCTTCTTCGAATCCTTCTTCTTTTTCGAATTCTTCTTCTTCGAATTCTTCTTCTTCTTCCTCTTCGAATTCTTCTTCGAATTCTTATTCGAATTCTTCTTCTTCGAATTCTTCTTTGAATTCTTCTTCGAATTCTTCTTCGAATACTTCTTCTTCTTCGAATTCTTCTTCTTCTTCGAATTCTACTTCTTCTTCTTCTTCTTCTTCTTCTTCGAATTCTTATTCGAGTTCTTATGCGAATTCTTCTTCGAATTCTTCTTTGAATTATTCTTCGAATTCTTCTTCGAATACAACTTCTTCTTCGAATTCTTCTTCTTCTTCCAATTCTCCTTCTTCGAATTCTTCTTCTTCTTCGAATTTTTCTTCTTCTTCGAATCCTTCTTCTTTTTCGAATTCTTCTTCTTCGAATTCTTCTACTTCGAATTCTTCTTCGAATTATTCTTCTTCTTTGAATTCTTCTTCGAATTATTCGTCTTCGAATTCTTCTTCTTCAAATTCTTCTTCTTCGAATTTTTCTTCTTCAAATTCTTCTTCTTCGAATACTTCTTCTTCTTCTTCGAATTCTTCTTCTTCTTCGAATTCTTCTTCTTCTTCTTCTTCTTCGAATTCTTCTTCGAATACTTATTCGAATTCTTCTTCGAATTCTTCTTCTTCGAATTCTTCTTTGAATTCTTCTTTGAATTCTTCTTCGAATACTACTTCTTCGAATTCTTCTTCTTCTTCAAATTCTCCTTCTTCGAATTCTTCTTCTTCTTCGAATTCTTCTTCTTCTTCTTTGAATTCTTCTTCAAATACTTCTTCTTCTTCGAATTCTTCTTCTTTTTCTTCTTCGAATTCTCCTTCTTCAAATTCTTCTTCTTCTTCGAATTCTTCTTCTTCTTCTTCGAATTCTTCTTCTTCTTCTTCGAATTCTTCTTCGAATACTTATTCGAATTCTTCTTCGAATTCTTCTTCTTCGAATTCTTCTTTGAATTCTTCTTTGAATTCTTCTTCGAATTCTTCTTCTTCTTCTTCTTCGAATTCTTCTTCGAATTCTTCTTTGAATTCTTCGAGTTATTCTTCTCCGAATTCTTATTCTTCTTCGAATTCTTCTTCTTCGAATTTTTCTTCTTCGATTTCTACTTTGAATTCTTCTTCTTCGAATGCTTCTTCTTCTTCTTCTTCGAATTCTTCTTCTTCTTCGCCGAATTCTTCTTCAAATTCTTCTTCTTCGACTTCATATGATCTTCTAGTTCTTCGAATTCTTCTTTTTCTTCTTATCGAATTCTTATGATCTTCTTCTTCTTCGAATTCTTCTTCGAATTCTTCTTTGAATTATTCTTCGAATTCTTCTTCGAATACTTATTCTTCGAATTCTCCTTCTTCAAATTCTTCTTCTTCTTCGAATTCTTCTTCTTCGAATTCTTCTTCTTCTTCGAATTCTTCTTCGAATCCTTCTTCTTTTTCGAATTCTTCTTCTTCGAATTCTTCTTCTTCTTCGAATTCTTCTTCGAATTCTTCTTCTTCGAATTCTTCTTCGAATTATTTTTCTTCGAATTCTTCTTCTTCAAATTCTTCTTCTTCGAATTTTTCTTCTTCGTATTCTTCTTCGAATCCTTCTTCTTTTTCGAATTCTTCTTCTTCGAATTCTTCTTCTTCTTCGAATTCTTCTTCGAATTCTTCTTCTTCGAATTCTTCTTCGAATTATTTTTCTTCGAATTCTTCTTCTTCAAATTCTTCTTCTTCGAATTTTTCTTCTTCAAATTCTTCTTCTTCGAATTCTTCTTCTTTTTCTTCTTCGAATTCTTCTTCTTCTTCTTCTTCGAATTCTTCTTCTTCTTCTTCTTCGAATTCTTCTTCGAATTCTTCTTCGAATTCTTCTTTGAATTCTTCTTTGAATTCTTCTTCGACTACTCCTTCTTCGAATTATTCTTCTTCTTCGAATTCTCCTTCTTCGAATTCTTCTTCTTCTTCGAATTCTTCATCTTCTTCTTCGAATTCTTCTTCGAATTCTTCTTCGAATACTTATTCGAATTCTTCTTCGAATTCTTCTTCTTTGAATTCTTCTTCTTCTTCTTCTTTGAATTCTTCTTCGAATACTTCTTCTTCGAATTCCTCTTTTTCTTCGAGTTCTTCTTCGAATTCTTCTTTATCGAATTCTTCTTCTTCTTCTTCGAATTCTTCTTCGAAATCTTCTTCTTCGAATTCTTCTTCTTCTTCGAATTCTTCTTCTTTTTCTTCTTCGAATTCTTCTTCTTCTTCTTCGAATTCTTCTTCTTCTTCTTCGAATTCTTCTTCGAATACTTATTCGAATTCTTCTTCGAATTCTTCTTCGAATTCTTCTTTGAATTCTTCTTTGAATTCTTCTTCGACTACTCCTTCTTCGAATTCTTCTCCTTCTTCGAATTCTCCTTCTTCGATTTCTTCTTCTTCTTCGAATTCTTCATCTTCTTCTTCGAATTCTTCTTCGAATTCTTCTTCTTCTTCGAATTCTTCTCCGAATTCTTCTTCTTCTTCTTCGAATTCTTCTTCTTCTTTTTCGAATTCTTCTTCTTCGAATCCTTTTTCTTCTTCGAATTCTTCTTCTTCGAATTTTTCTTCTTCGATTTCTTCTTTTAATTCTTCTTCTTCGAATGCTTCTTCTTCTTCTTCTTCTTCGAATTCTTCTTCTTCGAATTCTTCTTCAAATTCTTCTTCTTCGAATTCTTATGATCTTCTTCTTCTTCGAATTCTTCTTCTTCTTCTTATCGAATTCTTATGATCTTCTTCTTCGAATTCTTCTTTTTATTCTTATTCGAATTCTTCTTCGAATTCTTCTTTGAATTCTTCTTCGACTACTCCTTCTTCGAATTCTTCTTCTTCTTCGAATTCTCCTTCTTCGAATTCTTCTTCTTCTTCGAATTCTTCATCTTCTTCTTCGAATTCTTCTTCTTCTTCGAATTCTCCTTCTTCGAATTCTTCTTCTTCTTCGAATTCTTCTACTTCTTCGAATTCTTCTTCGAATCCTTCTTCTTTTTCGAATTCTTCTTCTTCGAATTCTTCTTCTTCTTCCTCTTCGAATTCTTCTTCGAATTCTTATTCGAATTCTTCTTCTTCGAATTCTTCTTTGAATTCTTCTTCGAATTCTTCTTCGAATACTTCTTCTTCTTCGAATTCTTCTTCTTCGAATTCTCCTTCTTCGAATTCTTCTTCTTCTTCGAATTCTTCTTCTTCTTCTTCGAATTCTACTTCTTCTTCTTCTTCTTCTTCTTCTTCTTCTTCGAATTCTTATTCGAGTTCTTATGCGAATTCTTCTTCGAATTCTTCTTTGAATTATTCTTCGAATTCTTCTTCGAATACTACTTCTTCTTCGAATTCTTCTTCTTCTTCGAATTCTCCTTCTTCGAATCCTTCTTCTTTTTCGAATTCTTCTTCTTCGAATTCTTCTTCTTCGAATTCTTCTTCGAATTATTCTTCTTCTTTGAATTCTTCTTCGAATTATTCGTCTTCGAATTCTTCTTCTTCAAATTCTTCTTCTTCGAATTTTTCTTCTTCAAATTCTTCTTCTTCGAATTCTTCTTCTTCTTCTTCTTCGAATTCTTCTTCCAATACTTATTCGAATTCTTCTTCGAATTCTTCTTCTTCGAATTCTTCTTCGAATTCTTCTTCTTCTTCGAATTCTTCGAATTATTCTTCTTCGAATTCTTCTTTTTCAAATTCTTCTTCTTCGAATTCTTCTTCAAATACTTCTTCTTCTTATTATTCTTCTTCTTCTTCTTTGAATTCTTCTTCTTCAAATTCTTCTTCGAATTCGTCTTCGAATACTTATTCGAATTCTTCTTCGAATTCTTCTTCTTCGAATTCTTCTTCTTCTTCTTCTTTGAATTCTTCTTCGAATACTTCTTCCTCGAATTCTTCTTCTTCTTCGAATTCTTCTTCGAATTCTTCTTTATCGAATTCTTCTTCTTCTTCGATTATTCTTCTTATTATTATTATTATTCGAATTCTTCTTCTTCTTCGAATTCTTCTTCTTCTTCTTCTTCTTCTCCTTCTTCGAATTCTTTATCTTATTATTATTCGAATTCTTCTTCTTCTTCTTCGAATTCTTCTTCTTCTTCGAATTCTTCTTCT